>JADBJO010001243.1:122500-185000 GCA_016801955.1 Conus betulinus | reverse complement strand
TTCACAAATAGGAGGTTTGCTACAGTCATGTTTTCATTACCCCAGCAGTTACACATCCATGGATCAGTTACCTTACTCTCCTGCCTTTTTTTAATTTTTATTTTGTAAGCTCACTAGGTGAGTACATTTTTTTTTACACATTTTGCTGGGCTGATTTCAAATTTCAGTTCAGAATAGTACAGACACCATCTATAAATGGTGCCATGAGTGATAACCACTAAAGAGATGCTGCTGCAACCTTGGTGGTTCTTGTTGAGTTATCTAGACAATAAATAATGCCCCATCAAAAGATAAAGAGATTATAAAAAAAAGATGATTGTTGCAGAACCTTCGTCTCCAGGACTTCATGCTGTTTGTCCATGGGCCAGACTTGTGTCATGAGTCAGACCTGCGGCATGCTATGGCCAACTGCTTTGAGGCACTCATGGGTGAGTAGATTGCAGACCTGAGTCGTGACAAACAGTGTATCATGGCCAACTCCTTAGGAGTGCTCACGGGTGAGTAGATCATCGACCTGGGTCACAGTTCAGATCTGCGCCATGCTATGGCCAACTGCTTTGAGGCACTCATGGGTGAGTAGATTTCAGACCTAGGTCATGACTGACAGTGTATCATGGCCAACTCCTTAGGAATGCTCACAGGTGAGTACATCATCAACCTGGGTCACAGTTCAGGTTTGTGCCATGCTATGGCCAACTGCTTTGAGGCACTCACAGGTGAGTAGATTGCAGACCTGGGTCGTGACTGACAGTGTATCATGGCCAACTCCTTAGGAGTGCTCATGGGTGAGTAGATCATTGACCTGGGTCACAGTTAAGATCTGCGCCATGCCATTGCTGAGCTACACAGCTGAGTTTGGTTTGCTCATGGATGAGTAGTTCACAGAATTTGTTCATAAGTGAGATGTTCTACATGCCATGGTCCGCTGCCCTTAAGATGTTCATCTGTGAATAGATCATAGACCAAATTGACAAGTCAGACCTATGCTATGCCATATTTGGCTGCTTAAGATAAGATAAGATAAGATAATGTTGCTTATAGCCCAGTAGACAGCAAAGGGCCATATCAGGGCTGTCACCACGTCAAAATCAACTCACAAGTCAGTCATTCTCACAATTCTTTAACACACACTCATACACACACATGCGTGCATGCGCACACATGCAAGCATGCACACACAATGCACCCATGCATGCACACATGCAAAGAAAAAAGACTGAAACATGCTCCGGCTTTGCTGATTAAAAAGTTAGGATAGAAATGCTCAAAACAGAGTGTAAACAAACATTATTTACTGTGCAGTGCAAAACACACAACGGAAGTTTTGACAGTCACCCTCCAACGTCTCAAACAACAGACATAAAAGAAAAGAACAAACCCAAAACAATTCTCCAAAATAGCAACCAGAGAGGGTTTTCTGCTGGTAAAAATTCTGCCTCCACAAGTGGCTTAAAGTCATAACCATCAGCCCCAGAGCCAAACATTGTAACTTTTATCTTTAATATGTACTAAAACATCAATTTGACTGATTCATTAATTGGCCATGGTAAATCAAGTGACTGACTGGTTATAGGTGATTTATGATACACTGGTTATGGTTAAGGGTGATTTGTTGATTGGTTCTGGATAATTGATTAAGTTGCTATGCATGATTGATTGATCAACAGCTTATGGATAATTGCTGCGTATTGGATAACAGGTTGACTGGTAATGGGTGATTCTTCGATTAATTGACAGGCTATGGGTGATTGATTGACAAGTTATAGGCAAACAAATATGACTGATAGACTGATCATTGGCAGCTGACTGGTATTGGGTGGTTGATTAACTGGTTATGGATGATCAACTGATTGCTCATGGGTGAATAATTGACTTTTTAAAGGTGATCAACTGATTGATTCACTGGTGACTGGTAATTGATTGATTGACTGCTGTAGGTGATTGATTGACAGAACATAGATGATTGATTGATTGATTGACTGGTAATTGATGATTGATTGATTGACTAGTGACCGATTGACAGATCATAGATGATTTATTGATTAATTGACTGGTGATTGATGATTGACTGATTGACTAGTAATGGGTGATTCATTGTCTGTTTACAGTACACTGATTGACTTGTAATAGTAGGTTGATTAATTGATTGATTGATTGACTGACTGGTAATTAGAGATTGATTGATTGATGATTGATTCAATATGATTGATTAATTGATTGAATGAATGACTGATTGACTGACTGATTCATTGGCAATGGCAGTTGATTTACTGGTTGTGGACAGTTGATTGACTGGTTATGGGTAATTGATTAATTATGGGTGACAGATCATTGACTTACCACAGATGATTGATTGTTGGACTAACAATGGCCGACTGATTACTTCTGCTCAATTTTCAGGTGCCTGTTTCTGGATGGAGGTCTGGATGTTGTGGACGAGGTGTTTGCCCGCACGCTTTTTGAGGACAATGCCACATGCTTCAAAACATGGCTGCAGCTGCCCCGGCATCCTCTCTCAGGAAGAAGACGACCGCTGGGCGACCGTCACTGGGTAGAATCCAGTCCTGCCTTGCAGGTGAGTTGGGAAGACCGTACTATTTCTCTTTGGGTGATGTCTGCTAGGTCCTTGTAGTCAAGTGGTACTCTGGTGAATGAAATTTCTACCTTTTAGAAGACAGGAGAAAATGGATGGGAGGTAGGGGAGGAGGAGGGTCAGGGAGGAAAAGGGGGGGAGGGGGGGAGAAGGGTGTGTATGTGTGTCAAAACATTCATATTCTCATAAAACAGGTATGGCAGTGACTTCCGGTTTGCACTTTAAGACAGACTGATCATTTGTCTTCTGGGTGTGTCTTGAAATTACAAGCATACGCATTATTTTTTGTTTCATGCATCCTGCACCACTTGACTGCTGAAATTTTGATCAGAGTCTGTGCTGTCATGCATTCCATTTACTTCATGGTCAGGAACATCGGCAGCAGCTGCACTCTGATCACTGCTGATGTTATGAATAACTTCTTTGACTAAGCAGATTTTGTGAGAAAATTTCCTCCACACAAGCATGGCAGAAGTTGATATGTTAGGACATCAGGTTTCAAACAGACCATACTGGTTCAGTCCTCGATGAGAAGCATGGAGCAAGTCCTTCTTTTCAAAGTAAACAATGAAATCATTTGTTTACTGGTTTGCTCACTATCATGCCACCTGATGTGAAAAGGATTCAGTTAATATTCTGAGACTGCTGACTACAGATCTTCTTACAGTTGTCACATTTATTTTTTTGAATGACTGTTGTTGTCATTTATGCAGTGTATCTAGTGTGACTGCACTGCGGCCAGTATTACTGCTGCACAGTGTTTGGTGGATCACCCTGCTGCAAGAGAGATAAAGCTTTCAATTAAGCCTGTGGAAAAGACAAACTTTATTTTTTGTGATGACAGGGCGTGCTGGAGTATGGGGTATTCCCATGATTTTTAACAAAAGTTATTTCGTTTGTAAATAAAGGTATTTTGAAATCTAAGATGGGTTAACCTCGCTGTTTGTAAAGCTGTAGTTTGTAGTTTGTTGTTTGGTTATTCTTGAACATGCAAATGTGACCATCCTTGACTCCATAAACCTCCTATAGGGTGTGAGCTAGATCAATATGTCCACTGAATGACCAATGCCTTGAGCTGTGTGGACACAGACACTGAGCATTATTGAGGGTCATGGCTACAAGCTGGCCTACGCAGTTTAGCACCAAATCTGATTCAGCCATACACATAGTGCTTCAGAATGGTAGATGCCATTTCAGAATCTGAGACATTAAAACATTGTCTTGTTGTCAGGAAATTACTATGTATATCCCATCATTAAACATGTGATGGGAGAAAAAAACTGTTTCATATTTGTGTCTGATACGTGTTTCAGAAACTGCTTTCATTCGAGCAAAGGACAGGAGTCACTTTTGGCCATATCAGGCTCCTTGCCAAAGCATTTACACACAGGAATGTGGGCTACAATATCCTGACAATGTGAGTTTATCCTGGCTACAATTGGATTTTGTGGTTTTGAATTGTTTGTCTGTCTCTTGGTGCATACCATGATCTTGTAACAATTTTAGTAACTTCTGCAGGTACACTGCTTAAAGTCAGCACATCATAGTTGTTGCCAGCCTACGGTACACACTAGGAATTCTTCCACACTTTTTACGCTTTTTTTTCTGAAAGAGGTAAATCTAGTATAGACAGACACTAAATCTCTTATGGGGAGGAAGTCTTTATTTGGGGTAAATCTTGTCTTGACAAACACACAAGACTGTTGGAAACTAAGTCTTTAAAAGGAGAAAATTTTATTCAGGGGTCAATCTAGTACAGACAAACACAAAAATGTTCTGAAAAACCCAAGTCTTTACAAAGGAGGAAATCTTCATTTGGTGGTAGATCTAGTATAGACAGGAGTCCAAGTCCTTAAAAGGAAGAATATTTACTAGGAGGTAGATCTGATATAGACAAAGACAAGATGTTTAAAACAAAAAAGTGTATAAAGGAAAGAAATTTTTCTTGAGAGGTAAATCAAATATAGACAAAGACAGCAGTATTCTGAAGGACGAAAAAGCAAAAAAGAAAACAAAACAAAGCAAAACTAAAAACTGGTCTTTAAATGTAGTAAATCTTTATTTGGAGGTGAATGCATCAAACCTAGACAAACACAACGATGTTGTTGAAAACCAGATCTTTCAAAGGGATGACATTTTTATCAGGAGGTAAATCTAGCATTGACAAAGGCAGGAAAGCTCAGGAAAACTAAGTCTGTCTGTAAAGGGAGGAAACCTGTATTATGAGGTATATCTAATATGCACAAAGCAGAAATGCAAGTTTTTCAAAAGGAGAAAATATTTATTTTGAAGTAGATCCAGTAGAGACAAAGTGGAATAAGAATGTGCCAGAAAAAAAACAGATCTTTTAGGTGAGGAAATCTTTATCAGCCTTTAAAAAATGAGAAGAAAAGGGGGATGGGGGGAAGGAAGGATGGGGGGGGGGGGGGTAGGAGGATGGGGGGGAAGGAAGGATGGGGGGGGGGGGGGGGGGGGGTAGGATGGGGGGGGGGATGGGGGGAATGTAAATTTGACATTTCAGTATAATGCTAACCGTTTAGCAGCAAACTAAAAAACTGAACTATCGTTAAAGCATTTGTTATGAGCAGGGTGGTTGAAAAGTAAAATGGAAGAAATATAAACTGTGCTTCATGCTTTATGGCTGTGAAATGACTTCACACACTGTCATGTGTTATGATTGTTTATGTTATCTATCATTTCTGTCATGTTCTGTGCTTAAACTTTTGTGAGAGGTGTGTTCAAGATCTGACCGTTGATTTCTAGTGCCTTTCACTCAGTTCGATATGCTTCTGTTCAGTGTTTGTTTGCAGTAAGATATTGCCATCGAATTACAAGAATTAGAGAAAAAGGACTGCATAGTATGTACTTTGACATGCATTTTTTTTACCTTTTTGTAACACTGCTTTTCAAAAGTGTGCCTTTACTTGTGCATTTTGTCCCTACTTTGTAATGCATTTCTGCCTAACTGGTTTATAGCTCTGTTTGTTTGGGACAAGATTTCTATTGTGCGGTATGTGTTCACTGTCAGTTGTGTATCGCACAACCATGCTGAATTCTTTGTAGCACTTTTCACACATATGTTGTACACGATGATGAAAACAAAATGCTCAGTTCCAGTCTGAGTGAGTGATTATGACCGTCCTCTTTGAAAGAAGTCTGAAGTCATCATTGGTGATTGTCAGTTTTTACTTTTCCACATTATTCCTGATTTTTTTTTCAGTTGCTTTTTGTTTGTTGTCTCTCTTTGAAAGAGCTCATAACAAGGAGTTGTTCCTGACAGAATTGTGCAGATAAATCCGTTGTGATGAGGTCAATAGAAATACAGTCAAGTAGAAGAAACATATGAATGGTAACCCTCTAAACCAGTTAGAGGGACCTCAATTTCACATATAGAAATCTGCTGTGATAAACATGCTCTACATTAGAACACAATAATCATATTCTTCTTCCTATCATTGAAAGTATTTATATAGGGCATACCCTTGGTTAGACCAAGCTCTAGGTGCTTTATAATCCATGTTCTTGTTTACATGGCAGGCTGTCTACCTGGGTAGTGTTGCCTGCTGGTGCTATGTTTAGTCTCCCAATTTCATTCAGTCAAAATATCAGTCACTCAATTTTCCAGACATTCTGTCCTTTTTTTTTCACTAAAGATGTATGCTATTTGTGTACCTGTCATCCATACTAAGGGCCATACCAGCCTTCTCTTCCAAATATTGGGAAAACATTTCTACGTTCTCTACAGTCAGCTCGGGAGCAGCTGATGCCAGAACAAACATTATTACGTTCTCTACAGTCATTTTACGTTCTCTACAGTCAGCTCGGGATCTGATGCCAGAACAAACATTATTACGTTCTCTACAGTCAGTCAGTCAGTTTAACCTTTATTCACAAACATACATGCTAGAACAACAAACATTATTACGTTCTCTACAGTCAGTCAGTTTAACCTTTATTCACAAACATACATATTGTGTAGGATTCTGTTTTTTTAATACTAATTTACAAAACTTTTGAGATTTTAGTTTTTGCTTAATTCTACGTTTCTCTTGTTCATCCTCAATAACATCATTTTCGCGTATACATTCATTCATCAAAAGAATCTCTGTCTTTCATGTAAAATAAAACTACGGTCTTTAATTGTTCTCTAAAGTCTTTTAAAAACTGAGTTATATTTTTGACATAAAATCCACACACTTATCCCAGCGCAAAACTTTGCATAACAGACAGACATACACGAGGCAATGGCGGGAGCTACAGAAATCCGTCACTAGGCTGACACCTGATCACTTAATTTATGCTCCTACATGCGTAACCAGACAGACCCGTCATTAGGCTGACACCTGATCTTGTATTCTTCTATGCTAGGGTCTTACGACTTGGCACAGACAAGACGGTGGCTGTTACTGTACTGGCTGAACTAGCGAGTGTTGGTTTGGGTTTAGGTGCTGTGTCTGCGATTGTACGCTCGCAGCCGGGAGTGTACGGTAGTGTTAAATCTCGTCACACAGAACTGGCGAAGCTTTAATTTATTTCACGCCAGTTCGTTGTTGTGACAAAAACGGAACTGCCGTGACAACTTGCGCATGCGCAGACGAACAAAACACGTGGCCATCTAGACTCCGACCAACGAAGCCAGAGCCACCAACTGTCTGAGTCATTCTAGAACTAAGTGTTGCCGTGAGATGTCACCTCAAGTCATCCTCAAGTTCTTAACTCAAGTCATTCTCAAGTCATCCACAAGTTCTTAATCAAGTGACTTATAAGTAAGTTCTTACTCAAATCACTTTTAAGTTCATCCTCAAGTCACTTCTAAGTTCTTAACTCAAGTCACTTTTAAGTTCCTACTCAAGTCACTTCAAGTTCCTACTCAAGTCACTTCTAAGTTCATCCTCAAGTCACTTCTAAGTTCTTAACTCAAGTCATCCTAAGTCATCCTCAAGTCATTTTCAAGTTCTAATCAAGTGACTTATAAGTTGTTAATCAAGTCACCCTCAAGTCATCCTCTAAGTACAATAAAAAAAAAAAAAGTTCTTATTCAAGTCAACTTATAATTACTTATTAAGTTCTTAAATATTATTGCATATGAAATGGATCAAAATGAAGTTTTGTTGATAGTGGTTTTGGCATGGTTTTTTGTTCAGTTTCTGTATTTAGTGGCACTGATTTTTTTGACGGCTTTGGTTTTTGTTCTCTTTTTTATATATTTTAACCGTAATAACCACCCCCAGCAGCAATGACTCCAAAAATGAAAACTTTTTTGATCCCAATATTCCATGGACTTTGGCGTTGCGGGATCAACTTGTCTGGTGTTTTTATAGGCATTGAAACAACACTGGCAGTTGCTCTGGCACTTTTATTATAGTTATATTTTGTGCTTGTAATTTTTTTTTTTTGTTTGTTCCACTCTGCTAATTTTTTGTCCTGCCGCAACGCGTCCAGGGTGTTTTTTACTGGTCACTTTCTCCACCTGATTCGATGATTCAACGTTTTCTGATTCTGTGATTTTCTGGCTCGTTCATTTTTAAGGGAAATAAAATCTATATGATTAAAAGTAATTAATCCCATTATTAATGGCGACAATAATGTTCCAAATCTGTAATATAGATCACATCCTAGAGACTCTAATGACTTTGTTAAAACTGGATCCTGCGTTAAATCATACATAAAATCTTGTTCAGAATCAATGGGCGCAAATCTACCTACTAGTTTTGTGTACAAACTAAGAACCGTTTGTCCGACGCTTTTTACCATTCTTGACCCCAGTTGGGCTTCATACCTGTTGTGATACTTTACAATGTCTTGTGGCGACATTTGTTGAATCTGTTCTATGCTGAATTCATTTCCGAGGTACTGTTTTGTTTTTTTTCCGCATGCCGCCAAAGAATACAATCTTTCTTTTTTTTTTTGGCATAATAGCTTGGTCATCAACTTGCTCATTTGTAATCATAAGTTCAGGAAGGAGATCGTCGCTATTCATGTTTTATTATTAAATATAATTATTTTTTATTTTTAAATGAGCGCGCCGAAAAAAAAACTATTACCAATCTTGTATACCATTCTGCTGTTATTGGAGGTCTAAGTGTAGGATACACAATGCTTGGTAAAAACCTATTAAGAATAAAACCAGCAGATCTAGGCAAGCTAGATTTTGAAGACTCAGCAAAACTGATTGCAATTATAGCAGCTTCATTTGCTACGAAAGATTTTCTAGTCAAGCAAGGAATAATTCCAGACAGTATAAATATGTAAAAAAAAAAAAAATACAATACTTATAAAAATGGCTTCACTCGTAATGATGATAGGCGGCGCTGTGGTGGTGAATGCGCTTGCTTTTAGCGGAAGTAATTATGCATTTAGTAAACTACAAACTAATGAAGAGAGAAAAAGACATAACAAAGCTATGGAGAAACTAGCTGCAGCACAAGACGCTTATGAAAAGCAGAGAATTGAGCAGTTAGATTTCATTAACAACAAACTGAAAGAACAGGGGACACGCAGCTTACACATTTAAAGATGTTGACCAGGCAATAAAAGAGTATTATCTAGTAACAGGCAAACAAATCCAGACATTGCCCCCACCAAATTTCAGTGACTTTTATCAACCATCAGAAAAACAAAAGATGCAAGAAATAGCATTTATTGTCGTTGGCATGACTGTTGTATATTTTGTTGCACATAATATTGGTTGAATAAAAAAAAATGGACAAAATCTATTATTCACCCAAAGGATATTGGAAGGGAATCACGGCAATTAAAAAGCTAAGCCAAGCAGCGGGAGTCAGTGAACAAACAGCAAAGGAATGGTTATCTAAACAAGCGATTTGGCAAATTTATTTACCCTGCACCTAAACGAATACAGAGACCACACTTTGCGAATATAACGCCAAACGACACCCATCAAATGGACCTTCTATATTTACCCCATGATACGATTAGGCGAAAAAGATTTAAGTACGCACTTACAGTCATTGACATAGCTTCAAGATACAAAGATGCCGAACCATTAACACAAAAGAGTGCTTCTGCTGTTGCTGTTGCCATACAACTAATATATCAACGAGGCCCCTTAACTTATCCCGCATGATTCAAGTTGATGACGGAAAAGAATTTAAAGGACAAGTGAATCAATTATTGTTAAAACATAGAGTCACCATTAAAAGAGGTATTCCAGGAGTTCACAGATCACAGGCTTTGGTTGAAAACTTTAACAAACAGTTATCTGAAAGACTGTTCTCCTATCAGTATCACAGAGAGCTTATTGACAATTCTCGCAACACAGAATGGGTTAGAAGACTGCCCTCAGTTTTGCGAGCAATGAACAATGAAGAATTTAAAGGGTTAAAACCAGTACAAGCAATCAAGCGAAAAAAAATAAATGTTGTTGAAGAGTCTTCATCATCCAGCAAACTGTTACCCTTGGTTTAAAAGTAAGATATCTTTATTTACCTGGAGAAGCAGAAGGGGACACGCATCAGGGCAACAGATCCAGTTTGGAGTGTTGATCCATATGAAATAAAAAAAAATTATAAAAATGAATCCACCTGTGTATTATTTGCGAGAAACTGACACAACAAAACGGCCAGCCCCTCAAAGATCTTTTGCGAAGAACTGCAGATAATCCCACCAGACACAGTTCAGCCCCTTTTAAAATATATTTTTTAAAATGGAAGCTCATAAAGAAGATTCTTTTAAAATAATAGAAGAATTTTTACGTAAAGAAAGATATTAAAGAAGAATCAAAAAAGGTGAAAACTTAATACGAGAATTATTTAATTATAATAGTATGATTAGAAAAGTATTAGACGATTTTGTGCAAGACCAACCAGAGACTCTGATTGCAAACATGAATATTCATTTAGCTATTTTTAGATGATGAAACCAGGCGATTCTAATAAAAGTTGAAAGATGACCCTTAATATACTGTTCTCCAGTGCCCAATTGCATACGAAAACTCTGGATTAACAAAAAACTCGTTTTGTGTTAGTTCTGTCAAGCGACTTTTTTGTTTACAACTGTTGTGTTGATCTGATGTAGATTAGATCTTAGTTTTACGTTATCATGATAAAAAGTCTTTCATTGAACAATGCTTCTTTGTAGTTGTCATGTGATATGTTTGACTGCACAACACTGCGAGATATTCCTTTGCTTTTTTAATAGTGCTACTTTGACACGAAAGACTGTACATTTTTGATCTTAAACCAATAAACTCCTTAATCACCACTCCAGATAATTCATCCTTCATCTTTCCTAAACCTTCTTATTAACAGTTGAATGTAAAGGGCTGTCTTTAGGATAATCAGATGTGTCATACCATCCTGCACGCCCTTTAGCTACTTCTGATTCCATGTCTTTGTAGAAGTCTTCAGTAGGGATATCGAGAATAAAGGAATCTGTATCTGTGTAAAGTACTCTGGACTCTGGATATAAGGGTTTAAAGTAGTCATAAAGAAATTCTAACATCAAAAGCTTTGATAACTCTAAAACAGTAAACCCAATAAAAACAGGTTTGTCCAATTTGACTTTATTTTTTTTCATCATTAAGCCAAAAAGCTGATCATGAATCTTCTAAAGTCCTGATAATTAGGTTTTGAAGTCAACTTAATCGCTTCGTTCTCTCTGGTGACCAATCTGACATCTTTGCGCTTGTGCGGATTTTCCATAGTTTTTCCAAAACAGCTGTTGTTCATCAACTTGAAAAAGTCTTTTTCTGAAGCATCTGTGGATTTAGTTCTGAGATCAGTGTTCTTCATTATGTATGGTTTCATGAACTGTTCTTGGTCAAAAGCAATTATACGATGAACTGCTGTTAGCCTTAAACCATGTCTTAAATAAAATTGGAGAAGTCTGTAATGACAGACAATAATTTTTTTTGCCCTCGAAGATTAGGCACAAGTTTAGGTGGTTCTGTTTTTGAAACCTTTAGACTTTCTGCCGCTAATGGATAGTCATTATGGTAATCATGGAGTTCACGAGGATATTCTAAGTCAACTTCTAGAATAAGACCTCTTTTACGATCAGCTGTAAGAGTATGCAGTTGTTTTACAAATCCTTGAATGTCTTCTACACCTCCCGTGTACATTTTGAAAGTTGCGTAATGGAAGTGATTGACTCATAGCCCAACCATACAGATTGTTTGCATCTAAATACATAGATAGTTAGACTTCTTATTAGGATCATAGTTGTCTAAGTATTTGTTGTTTGCTTTACAGTAATGGTGCGACGCCATACTAATTCCTCCACGTAATCCGTTTTCAATCATTTGAAGCATTGGTAGGTCAGACAAGAGGTCAATCTGTACTCCAGTAAATTTTAAGAAAGCGTCCCAACTCATTCCAGGTGCAGAAATATATAATGCGCAGGATCTAGACTGTAATGTTTCATGCAGGTCTTTCTATAGTTTTCAAAAACGTCCGCCAACAAACAGGTATCAGCCATTAAATAGGCATCGTGATAGTCTCCCATTGTTTGGCAATCTAACTTCTGCCATGCTTCTTGAGCATGCTGATAATCGCAGTCGCTGATGTCCTTTCCTCTAAGACTGGAAAAGAACGCACCTTTAGGAGGAAGTGAGTCTTCATCAAACCTTTCCCAACTGTTCATGTACTCATAAGGGTAAACGCCCTTTCTAACGAGGGTTGGGTCAAAATATTCTTCCGTTATTGGGCAGGACTTTAAGGACGTAGCCAATGACTCTAATGACCCCATAAGGTGTTGCATAGAGTCATAAAAAGACAAGTTATTTAAAGTGAAACACATGTACTTTCTGATGACTGAGCAATGCATTTTGCTCTGAAATCGCTTGTCACTGCCTGCAATATAAGATGAGAGTCGTAACCTCTCAAGTTGTGAAAGAATATAGGCAGCTTCCAAGTCTTTGGCTCAAACTTTAGTTGAAGATTGCATTTACTATGTGCTGCTCCTCTGAACTTTCCGCTAATGTGATCATGGTCTCTTACGCGATAGTCCCTAACGGGAGCATCTGTTAGCTCTAAACCGCAAATCCAACAATGAGTGGCTGAGTCATATTGTTGCTGGTCTTCAGGGGTCATCTTGAGGTCCATTAAATTCAGATTATTAGAACATTCATTACGCACTTGCTGCATACGTTTTAAGAAGTTTTCTGCAGCACGAGGTCCCCTATATAACTCTGGCTCCGAATGGACACCATCTGACCTGACAACGACAAAAGCGTATGAACAAATCTGATGATTGCTAACTAAGACTTTTTTTTGGTAAATTATTTGGTCCCTCATAAGGAACAATAAGCGACTCGAAGTCTGCATAAATAACATACGGACTCATTTGTAATTTTTCCAGTTCTCAAAACAAACCTTGCTGCCTTCTCTCGGTGTAATTAGTTCTGTATTACAGTCAACTGGGCTAATACAATGTTTTATATGTTCACTTGCAGCTTGAACAGATGGATTCTTGTTAAACATTTTCTACAAAATTCTTGTTTGTTATGATTTTTTGTAGTATGATTCAATAGTCTACTCATTGTGCGTATCAACGTGTAATGGTGATGCATTAGGAGTAAGTCCACATGATTTTTGTCTGGGATCCCCAATTGTTGGACTCTTCGACACTCTGATGGGCAAAAGATTGGTTTCCTCAGACCATGTGTATACGTTAACAGTTATTGGCTTGTTCTGTTCTTCAAACTGATCAATTTTATCTAAGCTAACAGGAAAAGATATTCCGTCAAAACTAAGGGAATTAATATAAGGTTCATATTTAGACACCCTCTCTGCATTTTTAGCAACGGGATGCAGCCTCGCAAGAACGCACCACATAAAACATTTAGAATCTGAATTCTTATGTTAAAACTGCTCTTTTTGCAACTAATGCTGGAGGTAGTGGAATGTAAGACTTACCTACAATCGGTGCGTATTTGGTCTGTTTTAATCTTGCTAAAACTTTACCCTCTGTCCAACCAGAGCCTCTCATTTTAGCTTCTTCAGCGGCTACATCAAACTGTGTAAGGAGTTGGTCTGCCCAACCGGGTGTTAAGTCATTATAGGAAAGAATAGTCTGCTGTTTAGTTGAAACCCAGACTTCCAGATTTTCGCCATTAATAGTTATATAGTCGATTAAAACAGCTAACCTTACTTTAACTGGTGGGTCTATTGTTAGTTTACTCGGAACTTGAGAAATAGCATGCGCAACGCTTACCTACTTTTGTTGAATCAATAACTTCTAAATTGACATCATCGAAAACATTTGACAAACTCTCTTCCTCTAACCAAGCGTCAGGACTTTCATAAATCTTAGCCATGTTGAGTTTCTTTTAAACTCAAAATATTTATTTAAATTAAAAAAAAAATATTTAGTCAGAATCAATATCAACGGTCTTTTTTGTGCTGGACTCATAAAAACTAAAGTATAAACACCTTTTGCGTTGTTAATGTGAGCTGTTTAGAACAGAGTTTAATGTCTCGTTTACTTTTTTTAAATTCTTTTCTTATCTGATCGTTGTCTGTTTGATGATGAGAAAAAGTTGCCCGCGATTTTTCTGAAGATCAAACTTTTGTCTTTTGTAGTCATCAAAATCAGCCTGTAAGCGACTAAATTCTTCATCCGTGATTTGCGAATCGACGAGCGCTTTATTTATTATCAGTCTGAACGAACTAAGTTTAGCTGTTATAAGTTGAACCATAGCTGTGTGCTTTTGGAGTTTAGTTTTTATTTTTTTTTACTGGCTGCACCTACAGCTAATGAACAAAGACCGAAAGTTAATGATAGACTGCCTAGAGGTAAAGCTACTGATGCGCCTATACCTGTTGCTAAGAGACCTACACTTGTTCCTGCTGTTAAAGCACTAATAGTCGATGCTCCAGTATTAACATATGTAACAGCATTAAAGGCGGCAGAATACCTTCGTTTGGTTTTGCTATATTTTGAAAGGTCTTTGCTCTAGTTGTTTTTTTTGCATCTGTGTAATGTTTGTTAATCTGAATGTTTTTATGTCAGGGTTGTCACCTATCTCTTCTTGGGGGCACTCTGTTGGTGGCAACTCTGTTGGTGGAGGAATTTTTGGATAATTCTGAACAGGCATGCTTTTTAATATACAATATCTTTTAATCTGTTGTCGTAAATATTCAGCTGTGCATCATATATTAAAAACAAATATACATTAACTGGTTTATCACTCTCTTTTTCTTTATCAATTTGAATGGTTATCCCATCTTTAACAGTTCTTCCGCTTCCATGCAACTGATTATCCTCTGTCGTCCTTAGGTCAATCCATAAACCGTATTTCGTTGTTAAATAATCATTAAGTCTAACATTATGAAGGTGTAGATCTTTAGACACAAGGTCAGCGGTTGGATGTCTATGCCTCCCACCTCCAAACATTTTTCTTATTTCATCAAAATGCTGATAAGGTTTAAGCCCGCTAGCGTAAATTTGGTTAGGGCTACCCTCAATCGAACATTGTACTTTCGTTATTTTAGGATTAAAAAACTTTCAGTTTGTCTTTTGTATGGTTCTTCATCTTCACACAGCAATAAAATACCTTTAAGTGATCTTGCTGTGGCACTAAAACTAAAATTCCATATAGTGTCTACCTTGCTTCTGGTATATTTAGAATGATGAATCACTCTATCGTAATATATTGCTAATTTTGATTGGTATTGTTGCTCAATCAGCCTTGCTAAGCTAGGTTGCTAACAATGTCAAACTCTAACGAGATGTCAGAAATGCTGTATTTTGCTTCGGTGTCTTCTGATCTAATAACGCGTCTGTATTCATTAAAAGTTAGTTCGTATGACAATCTGTCTTTTAATGCTCCTTGAAAGTATGGTGCATGCGCACTTAACAACTCAAAATCCAAGGGTATAGAAAAAAGATTTCCAACGCAAAACTTATAGCTTTGGCCTTGTTATTACTGTCTTTAGCATCTGCAGCGCCTACTCTATGTTTTAGATCATCATCATTTTGGATTCCTTGAAACGCAAGATCCGCCCTTTCATTTGCGGTTAGCCATAGATCAGAATAGATGAAAAATATGTCTGAATTATGTAAAGAAAATACTTCTTGGCCCTCAAGTTTAACGGAAACTTTCTTAACGATTGCCCGCCCCAGATTATCAACTACTGACCTGTTTGGGTCTGTTTCTGATTCAAGTTCTATTTTGAAAGTAAGTCGCGCAGAGCCAGGTACAATAACTTCATCTGCTCCTAGGTCTGGAAATTTAACGGTAAGAATTTGATCTGAATCAATAGTAGATGGATTATTAGGAACAATAACATTTTGTTTATTTCCCTTCACACCTAAGGGCTCTTTCAGTCTTCTGTGCGGGTCAAGAATTGAACCATAGGCTTGTGACATTTTTTATAAAACAAAAAATAAAAGTTAAAAAAAATATGGCAGGAATTGAAGATGAAGATTATGATGTTTTTGATCCTGGAGACGACATGAGTGAAATGACCCCTTTGGTCAGGGTCACTCACTGCGGCGAGAATTAACATTAAGTAAAGTCGGATCATTTTACGAAAGTTTAGGCCAAGAACCTCCTGATTTTATTGACCCTAATGATTTTGAAACAAAAGATGATCATCTGTTTGTGAGAAGCGACCAAGGACAACTTGTTCAACTTACAACTAAACCAAACTCATCAAAGTTTTTAGCAAAGAGTACAATTAGGCAAAGGCTCAGTGTGAGCGATCAAAGTCGTCTTGGCATTGCTAAGCCGCCAAAATTAGACGTAGAGGCAGTTTCTAAACTTCAAAACACGCTGCGAGAACTCCCAACAGATAACCAAATGCAAAACATAGAACTTAAAGACTTAAGTCAAACAGCAGACGAAAATAATAGAAAGCAGAGAAGCAAAACCAGTTTTTCAGAAGAAACAGCATTAAAACTATACATGATCCACCACTACCCATGCGAGAAATAGAGGCCCTTGATCATACTTTGAGAAGCATCAGAGGTGAATTAACAAACAATTTAGCAAAATTGGGTGAACTAGATGAGCATATAAAAAGAGAAAAAGAAAAGCTCGTTGAGGCTGACGACGCCAACTTAGGACATATATTAAAGAAAGAATAACACAAAGACTAAAAGATCTTGAACTAGAGAGATCATCAAGACTAGAAGTGTTGTCTACTAACCGTGAACAATTACGAACACAAGTAAACAGAATAAGAGAAACTATCCAAAGAATTTTATATGAAAACACGACGCTAGCAGACGACGAATACGAACATTGTTTAGAGAGCAAGGAGTTACATTGGCAAGCGTTATAACAGCCTTAGGATTTGCAATAAGTACACTGGTGTTGGCTATTACAGGTGGTGGTGGTGGGCAAGGGTCAGTTCATCCCCCTCCATCACCACCTGACAAATCATGGGTAAAAAAAACAACTCGATCATCTTGCAGGTTTATTAAAAAATTAGCTGGTAAGGCCATAGACTCTTTACCAGGCATATTAGGGAGTATCGTTAGCTGGCTTTTGTCTACTGCAAGCAAAGTAGTTGGCTTTATGGCTGAGCACTTATGGACATTAGTTGTCTTAATAGTTGGGTTACTTTTTAGTAAAATAAAGACTAAGTAATCCTAAGCCAGTTAATCCAAAAACAAGTGCTGTCTTTTCATATTCATGATCATCATTTTTTTCGATTTCATGGACTTCGTGGACTTCGTGGACTTTCGTGACTTCGTGATCTTCGTGAACTTTGTGATCTTTGGGTTGTGGATGACTTATTGTTATTGCTGGCTTAGAATTTATGTCGTTTTTTCCCGATCTTTTGTTCATCACCTGCCAAGAATTTCATTATTATAGTTTATTATTGTTCCTATCTGAAGCTTGAGGTCAGAAGGCAGCATGTATAGACCAGTGCCAACAGCAAAGTCTACTTTCGATCTTGCGTATTGTAAAACATTTTGGTACCTTTTAATACTTGAAGGTAAATCAACTGCAGAATTAATGGCGTCCTCTAAATTTGCTAAGTACTGTTTTTGTGCGTCAAAGCCAGTAGAAGGATCAATTATGTTAGATTTCGTTTGTGCTTGCGAACCTAACAAACACCAAAACATAAGTACGAATAGTCGTTTATTCGTTCTACTCCTGCTCTGGTTAGACCCTTAGATGTGTCCAAAATAAATGTTGTCCACGCTGTTTTATGTTCTTGCTCTATGGACCCGAGGCGAACAGCTGTACCTGAAGAGAAAGATGTGTAGCAGATTCCAGTCATATTTATACTTTCTGTGCACGCCCCAATAATAAAGAGTGCCTAAACCATGATTAAGATCCAACTTTTGTCTAAAGTCTGTCCTAACATTAACATTGAATTCGTTACAGATCCTTTCAAAAGCCTTCATATCTATTCTGTTGCTGAATGGATTAAATGGTTTGTCATTTGGTAATGGCGCTTGCAGTTCAGTTAAAATACGTCTAAAGGTGTAATAGAAATGAAATCTATACACTGACCTCACCAAAGGATCATGATTTTAAATGATCAGCATACGACACTCCACACCCAGTTGAAGCACAAAAACACAGCAAAGTTTAACTGGTTCTGATAAAACTGCATCGGATGACTGAACCATACTTTCGGGATGTGGTCGTTTTTAATAGGAGGGTTAAGATATTTGTTCAATGGAGTACTAACCTTTACTTGAAAGGCGTCAGACTGAGTCACAGAAATGTCAAGAGTATCAGTTGTTATATTTTTAAGATTGTAGTGCGGTCCAACAGAATATTTTGCATCAGTATATTTAAATGGATTCATTTTTATATTGTTTTAAAAATGTTTGTAACAATAACAACTCAAGACAGTCCTTCATTTTTAAAGTATGCTATTGATAACGAATGCGGAACCCAAAGGGTTGCACTCCATGAAATGTTTTACAAAAGTCGTATGGTTTAATATAAGTGAATCCAAGAATAATAATAAGGTTCAAAAAAATTTGACAATGGAAGAGGCGCAGTTAGCCGGTTAACTATACCTGATGGTTATTACGGGTTTTGCTCACTAAAAGAAGTAATGAGTGAATTCGACATTACTCTCAAACTTAACAATGCAAATCTGAAAGCAATGTTGACATTTAAACCTGAAGAAGAAGAAGTAGGTTACTTTTTTGATGTGGAGCTAGCTAAAATGTTAGGCTTTGCAACTGCCCATCAAAACTTTTATATATTTAAAGTTACACAAAACAAAACTACTTATGAGGGAGAAAATCCGCTCGATCTCGCATTACATTCATTACTATATATTCATTTAGATGAGCTGAGTACTGATGAAAACTTATATGATGGAATGCCCTCAACTGTTTTAAGAGCTCTTCCATCAGGAAAAGCTGCATATTGCGATTATGAAATTATACAATTCCCTAATTTACAGTTTAAAAAATTAGCTTGTGGGAGGGTTGAATCATTTAATATAAAAATCACAGATAAAACAGGGAAAAGTCGTGAAAATGTGATAACCTACATATGTGTCTTAGAAATAAAATAATGATTTGTAATAAAAAAAAATAATGTCGCGTGGACCAGAAGAACCGGGGGTTACATTAGCGCCAGTGAGGTGTATAACGTTAGAATTAAAAGACCTTGCCGACACTGAGGACTTTGAACAGAACGGTGAAATAAACACTTTGTATGGTTTTGAGTACACCAAAGATGGTTATTATAAACGCAAAGAGGTTAGCGACAACAAAAGGTTTCCTAGACTAGAACAACTGCGTAATGTAGAAGCAGACAGTGTAGGTCAGTATGAATATAAAATAGTTCGAAAAACTGACAACAAATGGCACATAGAACCACAAGTAGAATGGGACATAAAATATGAATTCATAAGTCCATTTACATTCTTTGACCGTCAAAAAAGTTTTCAGAAAAGCACTCAACTCTGGTCCTTTACATGTAAGTCTTATGCCAGAGGACAATAGTCGGAGAGAGATCGGAATAAAGCCCTTTGGAAACAAACAGTACATCCTCCACAGAAAAGAATCAGTTACAAAGGAAGCTTCTACAAAATTACAGTTCTTTCCACGAATGAAATTAGAAGAAACGTTCACAATAATATTTGAAATTTCTGTCTTAAAAGATGAGAAGAGTGATGGAGTTGTGGGCGTCAGTGACAATCTTATGAAAGGAATTCTTATTAGCTGGCAAAACTTAGACGTTGAAAGACTAAAGTTACTGTTGTTGTTCTTTACGACGGTGAGGATATGAAGGTTATAACAACTAGCGATAAAATCAATATCAGTCTAAATAGAAACAATCTGACTGAACTGAATTGGATTAATATTACACATTTAGATCTTATAGGATTTTATTATACTGAACAAGTTTTAACAGATAGTATGATACAAATAATAACTGGATTAGATTAAATTCTGTTATAAAACTATGGAGCAGTTAAACTTTATGACAAAAAAAAACCTCATTGTGCATTGATTTGCGGGCAAACTGGTTGTGGAAAAAACAATATTTGTTCTTGACCCTATTACAAACAGTTTATCGTTGTAACTTTGAACATATAGTAATTTTTTGCCCAACCATAAAGTGGAATCAATCATATCATGATCGAATGTTTATATGGACAGATGATAACATATATTTGGTTGATCCTAGTGATAAAACTGAGTGAGTATTTAGAATACTTTTTATAAACTATTTGAAGGAACGCAGACACTATTTATTATTGATGACTGTTCGGCAGAGAGAGACATAGTTAAAAAAAGAAAATACTTTATCTAAACTGGCTTTCAGTGGAAGGCATGCTGGGATAAGTGTGTGGATTTTATGTCAAAAATATAACTCAGTTTTAAAAGACTTTAGAGAACAATTAAAGACCGTAGTTTTATTTTACATGAAAGACAGAGATTCTTTTGATGAATGTATACGCGAAAATGATGTTATTGAGGATGAACACGAGAGAAACGTAGAATTAAGCAAAAACTAAAATCTCAAAAGTTTTGTAAATTAGTATTAAAAACAGATAATCCTACACAATATGTATGTTTGTGAATAAAGGTTAAACTGACTGACTGTAGAGAACGTAATAATGTTTTGTTCTAGCATCAGCATGTATGTTTGTGAATAAAGGTTAAACTGACTGACTGTAGAGAACGTAATAATGTTTTGTTCTAGCATCAGTTCCCGAGCTGACTGTAGAGAACGTAGAAATGACTGTAGAGAACGTAATAATGTTTGTTCTGGCATCAGCTGCTCCCGAGCTGACTGTAGAGAACGTAGAAATGTTCGTTCTGGCATCAGCTCCGAGCTTTGCGAGGGGCTGAGCCAGAACGAACATTTCTACGTTCTCTGCCTTGTTTGCCAAGTTGCCAAGTATATTCAACACGATACTAAGTCGTAAGTGGTGACCAAAGCTCACTTCAGCAGAGAGGGTCATAGATGTTTGCAGAGCTGACGTAATACACATGTGTGCTTTGGGTATCAAGCGGCATGGTGCCATACAAAAATCACAAACGATGACTCACTTCAGCTAGGATGGTCCTAAATGTTTGCAGTGTTAACATAAAGTGTGAAACATTGTTTACCAAATACAGGACAATGCGATTCAAAAAGCCACCGAAGGTGACTGATAGCTCACTTCAGCAGAGGATCGTAGATGATGCTGTGTTGATGTAAAGTGTGTAAATGCATTGTTTATCTAACTGTGGAGTGCAGATTGGTATTCCAGCGTCTGTGAACCAGGGTTCTCGCAGCATTGTAAGCATTGCAGAGGGACTGAGATATGTGTAAGTTCGCTTTTCTGATCTCTAGGGTGAAGGGAAGTGTGTGTGTGTGTGTGTGTGTGTATGTGTATGTGTGAGTGTGTATAAGTGTGTGTGTGTGTGTGTGTGTGTGTGTGTGTGTGTGCACACGCGCACGCGTGTGCATCCCATATAAGGTTTCATGGTCAGCTGGGCTTTAAACAGCATGAATTTAGTGTGTATGTGTGTCAATGTGTTTGTGAGCACACGTGCACATGTGTGTATGTGTATGTGTGCGTACGTGAGTGTGTGCGTGCGTGTGTGTGTGTTCGTGCATGCATGCATGTGTGTATGTGTGAATGCAAATGTAGATAAATGTATTTGAGCATGTTGGTAGCATGTATGTCTTATTTTGTGTGTGTGTGTGTGTATGTGGTGTGTGTGTGTGTGTGTGTGTGTGTGTGTGTGTGTGTGTGTGTGTGTGTGTGTGTGTGTGTGTGTGTGTGTGTGTTAAGTATCAGTGCATGCTTGAACACATGTGTACACATACGTAACAGAGAGACAGAAAATGTTATTTGGGGCATTCAACTATGTGAATATGTGATTTAAATGTCTTTTGATGAATTAATGTTATCCACCATGCAAATCTGTTTGGTCTGCTTTAATGTAAATTTGTCACACAGTGCTTACGTCCAGACAGTGTTGTCTACAGTATCTTCTCAAGTGCTGTACCTAGTGCACTTGTCACTATTCCTATGGTATTCTAGTGTTGTGCCAGTCTGAAACCAAGCAGATAACCTGTGGTTTAATATGTGGATGATGATGACATTGATGAAGAGGAGAAAGATGCTGATGGTGATGATGAAATTCTATACTGAATTAAAACGTTTCATGATGGTCATGATGAATACCTACATTGATTTAAACTCCTCATTATTTAGATGATAACAATGATGATGACAAAGATGATGATGATAACATCTATGCTGTATTTGAATGTTTAATGATGACAAAGACTATGAGGATGGTGATGTTCATTAGGGGTTGATGGTGAACTAATCAAGAGGTGAAAGGGGAGTTGCAACTGAGATGATTAGGATACAGGAACCTAGGAGCAGATTTTGTAAAAAGCAGAAGAAGTCGGGGGAGGAGGGGGGGGGGGGGGGGGGAGATTTGTGAATGGAAAAGGGGGATAAGGCACAGATTTTGTGAGGGACAGGCAGAAAAAGGGGTGGGGGAAACCAATATGCAGATTTTAAAAATTACCCAGAAGGGTGGGGTGTGGGAGGGGTTGAAGGTGTGCGATTCCTGGAACCCCCATCCCCTGATCTGCCCCTGTTCATAATTGATTGTGTGGCTGTGCTCATCTTTTTTCGCATGAAAATGATCTGCACATTTTCATTAATACTATTATCATTATTATTAATATTATTGTTGTTGTTTGCTTTAAGTACATTTGTTATCAGTGACATGCCTTAGTCAGCTCATCCCATAGGAATGCCAGGGACTATTTCAGTAAAAATTTGTATCGCCACTATCTACAAGCTCTGTTCCTCTATCAAGCAGGCTCCAAAAGGGATTTAAGTGGTGTAGATCAGGCATTTACTCCACTAACTATTGTTCACAGTTTGCTCACAAAGAACAGCCACGATTTGGTTCTTATGCTACTCACCAGAGGAGACACTGCACAGTAGCCGAGTCACTTTTGTGGTGTTTTTAGTCGATGCCTCTTTTCATCCAACGTACAAAGACACCACATACTGAGCCTTTCTACTCGGAACAATAAACCGGTCATGTGGTCAGCCTGAATGAGCATCCCTCTTTGGAGGGCGCTGTGTCCTCCAACCATTGACGTGAACTGGCTGATTCCAGCGGCTTTTACACAAACAGTGGGTGTGGACATGAAGAGGGCATCAGAACGGAGGTCACCATGCTGTCAAGGCATGAAGGGACACGGAATTTTATTCAGATAATATGCAGACTGTTCTGGACGGACGATGATGGGCATGAATGAAATGGAGGGATTGAGGTTTTCAGGGGTGATGAGTCCTACACATCAGGCTGCAGATGGTGAATAGGTCCTCAAGAGCCCATAGGTAATAGTCACTGTCCTCTCTTCTCTCAAGGACTTTACTCTCAAGGACTTTACATGGCCTATTGTGGAATGAAGAAAAAACCAAAAACGCTTGTCTTTAAGAGCCTAAGCTTTAGGGCATTAATCTCTATTTTTTTTTTTTTTTAATCTCTTTCAGAATAGCATGTTGTTTTAAGAGCTGAGGGTACAGGATGTTAATCTCTTCTTTTGATTTATGTCAGGGTAATTTGTTCATTAAGGCTGAAAGCTGTAGGATGTAGTGTCTGTTTTTTTTTGTTTTATGTAAATCAGGGAAAGTTGTCTTTTAAGGCAAAGGCAATAGGATACTGATGTCTGTTTTTATTGATATCAAAACCACTCATCCCTTAAGGCTGAAAGTTTGCCTAATTTTGTCAAGGTCATAATCAGAGGTTTGAATTGCTGCAGAATATTAATTTGCAGTATTTATTTACTCAGGATCTGCTATTCTATTCTCCCCACTCTATGGTATCAAGGGCCAGAACCGAAGCTGGAGTAGCTATAGATCATTGATTTCCCTCTGTAATCCATGTCAGGGGTCACAACCAGAGGCTGGAGTTCCTGGGAGACACGGTTCTTCAGCTCATTGCCTCAGAGTACCTGTACAAACACTTCCCCGAACACCATGAGGGACACCTGTCTGTGAGTACCATTCACTCTCTCTTCCCCTGTGAACAGTCAGTCAGTATTATTTGTTGAAGTTGCGCCTCCCTGGTGTGGGGAGGGTGCGTGTGTGTGTGTATGTGTGCGTGTGTGTGTGTGTGTGTGTGTGTGTGTGTGTGTGTGTGTGTGTGAAATTCTGTACCAGAGATTGCATATTTTCTATCATATTCCGTGTTTGTTACTAACTTGTTCTTTCTGTCAGTTGTCCTTTTTGACTTTCAATCTTTCTTTTTCATTCTCTTTTTCCTGTAGTAGTTTTTTTTTGCATTTATTTGCATTTTTAAAGAATCTGTGTGGAATTGTTCATGAGATCTTTTGTTTCTTTCTTTTTCTTTTTTCTTTTTTCTTTCACTTTGTTATTCATAAATATCTGTTTCCTTGTGGTGAGTCAGGGTTGATATGCATTTTTGATGTCTTGTGTACTTTTGCATATAGGGTTGTGTGTGTGTGTGTTCCCATTTTCTGTTGAAAATACAGATTCTGAGTTGATTGTAAAATTTTGACATTGTGCTTGATGTTCTTTCTCTGGATTTTTTTTTTTTCATGTTTTGATTCAGGGGCATGGAATATTTTTAGCTCTGATATTTACGAAAAATATGACTTGTAAGACATGTCCAACTTACGTTGTGAAAGACTCTTTGATTCTTTCGGTCTGCAAGGCTGTCTATGATTCTTTTTGTATGCAAGTCTTTTCTGATCCTTTTTATGCCACAAGAGTCTTCCTTGGCTTTCTTAGCAAACAAAACTCTTTCTCCAATCTCCTTGATTTGCAAGACATTATCACGAGTGTTCTCTCTCTCTCTGTGATCTTGTTAGTGTGCACGGTTCTTTCTCTGATCTTCTTAATCAGCAAAACTGTTTCTAAGTCTTTAAGACTTGTTTATGGTCTCCGTAGTCTGCTGGACTCTTCATGATTTTCATGGTCTGAGAGTTTTTCCAGTTTCTCTTATTTTTCACATGAACTACTTTATCAGCAAGATGTGTCTCCGATTTTCATGTGCTGCATGGTTTTCTCTGTCCTTCGTAAAATATGCAAGACTTTTTCCATTCTTATACTGCTAGATGACCTGCACTATCTACTAGACTCATTTTTTTTTTTTCTTTTCTGGTTCTTCTTTGTTGCCGAATTCCAATCTCTATATTCTACAGAAATCTTTCTGTGAACCTCTAATAGTACATCGTCTCTTTCTCTGATTGTTTTCTCATACAAGAGTTTTTTTTCATATTGTCCTGCAAGACTGGTCTGTTTTGTTTGCAAGACCCCTCTTGGGTACAGAGTTCCTCTTTTTTTGTGGGATTCACATTTTGTTACACGGCAGGACACACTGTCCAATTCCATTACATTGCAAACCTCATTCTGTGATGATTTTGTCCTGCAAGAACCTTCCTTTCATCTTAGTCTGCAGGACTTTCCTTTTGATCCGTTTCATTTGCAAGACACTTTCTCTGATCTGACCTTCACAGTCTGCACGACCTTTACAAATCTTATCCACAGCACCGACCTTCTGCAAGATCCTTTCTCTGATTCAGTCGGACTGGAAGATGTGTTTATCTTCTTTGCAAGATTGATTGTCGTCTTCTGCAAGACTGTTCTTGAGACTGCAAGACATTTTGATCTCATTGATGCAGGACTATTTCTTGCTTCTTTTTTGTATGCAAGAATCTTTCTGTCTTTGATTTTGCAACTTCAAAACTTTCTCAGATCTTCTTTTCTTAGGGTTTTTTTTTTTCTGATTTTCTTATGATTGATAGGTATTTTGTGCATTCTATGCAGCTACAAACAATGTTGCTTCCATTGCCTTGCTTGTGTTAAGTCTGTATCAAGGTGATTTTCTTTTTGTTTTCTTTTTTTTTGTCAGCACGTTCAGTGTGGCTTGTTAAGAACAAAACAAAAGAGTTGTAACAATTATATGATCATTATTAGTATAAAGTCATTTTTCATTACTAGTATCATTGATGCTATTGTGATTAGTAATATTATAAGATGTCCATTATCAGTAGTCGCAGATTTAGTGTCACCATCAACATCACTTATTGTTTATGCATTGATTTACATATTTGTCTAACGATTTGTCAAATATCTGCTTATTATTATGACTGATGCCATTCTCATCACAGTTGCTGAGGAGCTCTCTGGTCAACAGCCGCACGCAGGCCATTGTGTGTGATGACCTTGGCATGCTAGACTTTGTCATCTACAGCAACGCCGGCACGGACAAGTTTGACATGAAGACCAAGCAAAAGGCTGACCTGCTAGAGGGTAAGTGACTGGCCCACTGCCACTCTGCCTCCTGGTGGAGCGTGTGTGGAACAGGGTTTTCACCTGTCTGCTTGAGTGTTTGTATGTTTGGCTGCATTGAAACGGCTTACAATCACCAGCTCTCCTTGGTGCAGTGGTTTAGCTTCTTGAATGTGCGAGCTTGGGCATCTTTTGTTTGATTCCTATTGGAAACAATTGTTTGTGTTTGAAGCTTTTCTGCTTTGGCCCTAGCTGGCTCTCATCAAGAGTTGATGGTGCTGTGGACTAAGTTTGGAAGACTCAAGCCACACAGCCATATCCATCAACTTAACCCTTTTGCTGCTGTGTCTTCAAGGTGCCATGTGCTTAGCTCCTGTCCTGTATAGCAAAAAAAAAAAAAAAAAGAAAAGAAAAAAGAAACAAGTCACACATGCCTTCCATGATGTTTTTATTCTAGCCTCTTGACTGCTGTGAAGGTTTACGACATGAGTCCCTATCATTTTGTAATGTGTTGTGGTACAGGCACACGCCATGTACAACTTAAGTCCCTATCATTTTGTAATGTGTTGTGGTACAGGCGCATGCTGTGTTCGACGTGAGTCCCAATCATTTTGTAATGTGTTGTGGTACAGGCGCATACCATGTATCTCCCCTATCAAAACAGTTTTTTTTGGTTGCAAAAACTTCGAGAAACTTCCAGCCATTTATGATATCTAGAATTTGGGCCAGGCTGATTTCTGAGAAGCAAGAGCAATGTAAAGGGACAAATGTTGTGCCTTAGTTTTGGTCATTTTTCATATGCATGACAGAATTGATTCAAGGTTGTGTTGGTGAATATCTGGTATATCCCTGTGGCATTGCATGCTACAAAAATAGGGATATATGCTGTATGCCCTGTAGCAGTCAAGGAGTTAAATGCAAGCACCTGTGAATGTGTTGCTAAGAATCCTGACAAGCACAGCAAGTGTCTGTATCTCTTGTGTGTGTGTGTGTGTGTGTGTGTGTGTGTGTGTGTGTGTGTGTGTGTGTGTGTGTTAGAAGGTAGAAAGTTTGACAGGGAGGGGAGAGAGTGTGTCTATCTATCTGTGGCAGGAAGAGGGGGTTGGAGTAGGAAAAGGGTTTGGGGGAGGGGGGACTCAATGGGGGTTACAGGATCTATCTGTATGCAAGTGTATGCATGTGTTGATGCAGTTTACATGTGCATGTGTTTCTGTTAAAAAAAAAACAACACCCTGAAATCATCTGCCAGTATGGCCAGTTATAACAAATTTGAAAGCAGATTTAAAAGGAAACAACGGCAGTTTCTTTTTTTTTCATCATTGGTGATGATATTGTGAGCAGCCTTTCTGGGAGCGCTGTACGTTGACAGTGGCATGGAGTTCTGCAAAAGTTTCTGCGACATCTGCTTCTTCCCCAGACTGAAGGTGAGCTCTGCGCTCAGGTGACTTGTGCTGACTCTGATTAAGAAAGCATCTTGTTTTACCAGATGTATATGTTCTCTGATGAACAACAAACCAAAGCAGGAGATCAAACAGAAAATGTAAGAGCACACAGAAAATGGATTTCTTGCAGAATACGCTGCTTAATGTGCAAATGTCAAATTTTTGTAAACTTGATATGAAAATACTAGCTAGCCATAAATACTCAAAAATAGATCAGATTTGGTCGTATTTAATCTTAACGTTGAATGAGAAGTAGGCTGAACATAGACCAGATCAAGAGGAACATAGATTAAAATGGAACATAGATTTGGAGCAACACGAGCCAGAATAAACATAGACCAAAAAGGAGATAGACCAAGAAGAACATGTGCCAAGAGAACCGCTGAGCAGGTGGAACATACAGAAGAGGAATATAGACCTAGACAAACAGAACAGGATGAACACAGATCTGGAAGAATACAAACTGAGATGTTGATAGATGGAATAGAATAGACTAAGAAGAACATAGACCGGGATAGATATAGATAGACTAGGATTAAACATGGACCAAACAGAACGCAGACCAAGGTGAACATAGACTACAGTAAACAAACACTAAAAGGAACAGACCAAGATGAACAGACTACAGTAAACAAACACTAAAATGAACAGACCAAGATAAACAGACTTCAGTAAACAAACACTAAAAGGAACAGACCAAGATGAACAGACTACAGTAAACAAACACTAAAATGAACAGACCAAGATGAACAGACTACAGTAAACAAACACTAAAAGGAACAGACCAGGAGGAACATAGATCAAAAGGAACATAGACCAGCAGGGACCGACTGGGAGGGATACAGACCAGGAGGAACATATATCAGGAGGAACACAGAGCACGAGGAACAAACACTAACAGGAACATAGACCAGGAGGAACATACACCAACAGGAACATAGACCAGGAGGAACATATATCAGGGGGAACATAGCCTTGAGGGAACACAGACCAGGAGGAAGAAAGACCAAAAGTAACGTAGATCAGGAGGAACATACATCAACAAAAACATAGATCAGGAGGAACAAAGAGCAATGAGAACATATACCAGGAGGAACATAGATCAGGAGGAACAGGAATCAAGAAGAACAGACCAGGAAGAACACAGACCAGGAACATAGACCAACAGGAACACTGACCAATAGGAACAGATCAGGAGGAACAGACCAACAGGAACGTAGACTTGAAGGAACATAGACCAGGAGGAACATAGACCAGGAGGAACATAGATGAAGAGGAACATAGACCAGGAGGAACACAAACAAGGAAGAACATAGACCATGAGGAACATAGATTTAGAGGAATAACTACAAGCTGAGGGGAATAAAGACCATGTGGAACAAAGACGTGGGAGACAGAGATCAGGAGTACCAGACACTGGGAGGAATGTAAACCAAGATGAACACAGAGACTGACAGGAACACAGATCAGGGGGATCACAGATCACAAGGAACACAAATCAAGAGGAATGTAGACCAGAAGGAGTATGGAATAGGGGAATGTAAGCCAGGGGAAACATTGGATTGGGGAACACCTGGAGGAGTATAGAATAGGGGAACGCAAACCAGGAGAAACAAAGATTGGGGAACACCAGGAGGAGTGTAGAATAGGGGAATGTAAGCCAGGAGAAACATAGGATTGGGGAACACCTGGAGGAGTATAGAATAGGGGAACGTAAGCCAGGAGAAACAAAGATCGGGGAACACCAGGAGGAGTGTAGAATAGGGGAATGTAAGCCAGGAGAAACATAGGATAGGGGAACACAGACCAGGAGAAATACACACACCAGGATAAACATGAGGATAGATGAATAGAAGAACTCTTACTTGACAGAAAGAAGGGGTTTGTGGGGGGGGGGGGGGGGGGGGGGGTACAGACTGAGCTAAGGAACATAGATCAGTAAGAATGCAGACTTGGAAGAACGTTTTTCATAAGAACATAGACTTAGGAGAACACAGACCAGAGAGAACTCACAGTGATTCTCCCAGAGCTTCCCCTACAGTGAGGAGGGTGCTATATTGCATGATAAATGACTGCAGCAGCGATAACGTAAGGTGGTGAATAATGCTGTGTTGGGAATGTGCAGGACTTCATCCTAAACCAGGACTGGAATGACCCCAAGTCACAGCTTCAGCAGTGTTGCCTCACCCTCCGAAAGCTAGGGGGAGGGGAGCCTGACATCCCTGTCTACAAGTGAGTACAGTCCAGTTGGCCCCGGCCGTGTGGCCTAATGCTGGATATCCCTGTCTGTTAGTGCAGTGTCAAAATAGCATTGTGCAGAGTCGATGACACTGATTGTACCAAAAAGGTGGATGGGTTGGGGATGTTGATTTTGTGACTTTGTCAGGGATTTGTGTTTACTTGAGTAAGGTGGACGGGTTGGGGATGTTGATGTTGTGACTTTGTTGGGGATTTGTGTTTACTTGGGAACATGCTACTTGAGTAGCAGTCTCATCAGAACTGACTCAAGATGGGATTTGCCTTGCGAAGAGAGGCGGAACTTCGGGCAAGAGAGGATTTTTGACCCTGTGGTAATAGTGTGATCATCATGACAAGGGTCCTGCGACTGTAGAAATTTTAGGCTATTCCGTTGTGCACAGTAGGCTATGGATTTTTTTTTTTTTTTTTTTTTTTTTAGCTGTTTCATCTTTTGTGCTGTCTCAGCTGCATTACTCCTGTGCCTCTCATTCAAGCACTGCCCACCTTTACAAAACCACACCCAGGTCATCTTGTCATAGTCTTGGTGCCAATTGGGTTATGTTGAGACAACCCACCAGAAAAAATGTGCATTGCTGTTGAATCATTTTGATGGTGTTTTGTGTTGGCTGTTCTGATCCATCCTACTAAGACCCCTTCCGCCTACAATAATTACCTAGTTGTACAGCCAGTGCGTTTGAGAGTCAAGGGGACCATCACGGAGTCCGTGATCTGGCCCAACTGAAGACACAATCTCACATCATTGAAGGACATGATGGAGGAACTGAAATCACGATGACTGCAAGGGATGAAGGGTGTCAGAATTTGAGACTTTTATGGGTATATTTTCTTTTTTTCTTTCAGCGTATGCAGGCTGATACTCCTGCGGACACTGCCTGTATTGACAGGCAGTGGAGTTTTGCGTGTATGACCGTTTTTTTATCCCACCATTAAGGCAGCTCTACTCCATCTTCGGGATATGATGGGTACAAATTAGGGTGAGAATGGTGAATGTAATGCTGTGGAGGCCATTATTGTCTTTGACTGCGTGACAGGGCTGCACTGTTTGCTTTCCTTGTATATTTCTAAATCAACCATATGGATATGGATGTTTAAAACTGCTAAAGTCCTTTAAATTGAGAGAGGATGTGTATATGTGAATGCGAGTTTTGCTGTGAGGTACATGTGAGTCTGTGTGAACTTGCATGTGATCATTTTGTGTGCATTTGTGTGGTGAATGTACACATGTTAGTCCTTGAATGCATGTGCATGCGTGGTGTGTATCTGTCAGCTTTGTGTGGTGCATGTACACATGTTAGTCTTTGAATGCTTGTGTGTGTGTTGTGTGTGACTGTCAACATGTTTATGATTGCCTTACAGGGTGATAGAGTCTCTGGGCCCGTCCAACACGAGGAAGTACATTGTGGCAGTGTATTTCCGCGGGGAACGCATGGCCACGGGCACCGGTCACAGCATTCAGCAGGCGGAGATGTCTGCTGCCACCAACGCTCTGAGAATGAGGCCAGGTAGGAAGGAATAGGTTAAAATGTTGGCTTTTCATTTTTCATTTCAGCTGTGTTCAAGTTGTTCTTTCTTTGCTTGCTTGGTTGGGTTTGTTTTTTTTCTTTTTTACTTCTTCAAGAGAACCTTACAAAGTGTTGTGTCATCCTCTGAAAGAAATTTTTGTTTTGTTACAAAGAGAGCCTTCCAGAGGGATTGCCTCAGCCCCTGGAAGTAGTACTTTTTCCAAAGGCATTGCCACAATCCCCAAAAGTGGCACTTCTCTTTTCAAAAAGAGTCTTCCAAAGGTATTGTCTTAACCCTTGATAGTCGTTCTTCTGTTAAAAAAATTGCATACCAAACATATTGCCTTAGTCCCAGAAAGATGTACCAGTACTCATCTTTTCAAGAAGAGCCTTCCAAAGCTATTGCCTTCAGCCCAAAGTGATTCTTTCTTTTCATAGAGAGCCTTCCGAAGATATCACCTTAACCCTCAGAAATGGTGTCTTTCATTTCAAAGAGGGCCTTCCAAAGATGTCGCCTTAACCCTCAGAAGTGGTGCTTTTCTTTTCAAACAGAAAACCTTCCCTCAGAATTACATTAACCCTGGAAATTGGTGGTCTTCTTTTCAAAAAGAACTCTTTAAAGGCCCACCAGAGTATGGGGGAGGATCAATGGACAAGCAGCAAGGTTAACTCACAGGAAAGTCTCCATAAAAGCGCATGCACAAACTGATGTCTTAGTTGCATTTCATCCACACAATTCTTTAAAAGACATCGTCTAAAATCTCATCCAAAACTTTGTTAAAAATCTTTCCACTGTAAAATCTCAGATCCGATGAAAAATGTTAACCTCTTTCAAGAACTCAAAGATCGCGTCAGGCGGAACATCTCTGAACAAGGTTTTCATGGAATCTGCTGTAAAATGTTTGTGTCTCTCACATCGTGCAAATCCCAACACTCTAAAAGAATATGTTTCATTGTGAGTGGCACATGACACGGAATGCACCAAGGAGCTTCTTCACTCTTTAAAAGTAGGAATGGGTAAAATACGAATGGCCGGTGTGCAGCCGGCACAGAACTGTTTCTTCTTTACGACCACCAGACGAAGATGGGAGGAACTCCTTTAGGTTTGGACGGATCTGAAAGAGTTTGTTATCCGTCTGTGTATTCCAATCCTCCTGCCAGAGGTCTTTTACATAATCGTTAATTTTGGGTTTCAAATCTGAGCAGGGGATAGGTGTGTTTGACAGTTTCTCTCTCGTACGGCATTCTTGGCCAAACGATCCACCATTTCGTTCCCTCCGATGCCAACATGACCAGGAACCCAAGCCAGAAGAATGTTGTAACCCCCGCCGCTGTCAACTTGGTAAAAAAGTTCAAAAAAAAAGTGTAAAAGTTCGGGGTGCTGAAGGTTGCGGCCAGCTATGGCCTCCAAAGCTGACAGTGAATCCGACAAAACCAGAAAGTCCCTCTTCGTAGATTGGGAGATTATCCGTAGTGCCAGAACCAGAGCTGTAACTTCAGCAGAGTAAGCAGAAGCGTCTGAAGGAATATGTTCTAACAGTATTTGAGAAGGAGCACCAGGGCAGTAGGCTGCACAGGCCACTCCATCTTCAGACTTGGAACCGTCAGTGAAAATTTTCTGATAGGATGAGAATTTCGAACAGAGGTCAGCATACAAAGCCTTGTATGCCAGAGAGCTGGTGGACTCTTTGCGAAAAGCTGCAAGATCAAAACGAATCTCTGGTGTGAAAAAGGTCCACGGAGGTTGATCTGGAAACTTGGAAAAAAATCGGACACAACTCCTAGGTCTCTAGACCTGCATTCCGTGCGTGAGGCTGCATACGAAGACCAAACGGCGGAATACAGTTAGGGTTGTTTCAAATTGCTTTGAAACTGAGGGTCAAAGACACAGTCATAGGCAGGGTTTTCAGGTTCGGAGAACAGTCTGACGTAGTAATTCAAAGACAGTTTCAGCCTGCGGTTGGACAGTGAAGGTTCACCTGCCTCTGCGTACAGGCTGTACACAGGGGGGTGGTGCGGCGGAATGCTCCAAGACAGAGACGAAGCCCTTGATGGTGGATAGGGTCCAAGAGTTTTAGATACGACGGTCTGGCAGAGCCGTACACAGCACAACCATAGTCCAGTTTGGAACGGACCAAGGCTCTGTAGAGGTGCAGCAAAGTTTTCTTATCAGCGCCCCAGTCAGTGTGTGCTACGACCCGCAGAATATTCAGAGCTTTCTGGCAAGAGGTTTTGAGGTGTTTAATGTGGCTGAGAAAGTTGAGTTTTTGGTCGAAAAATAACTCCAAGGAATTTGGCCTCTGTGACAGCTGGAATGGGAGATTTCCCTATTTTGATTTCAGGATCTGGAAAAAAAACTGACGAAAATTATATGGAAGTGAATGCACTGTGTCTTCGTAGGAGAGAAAGTAAAGCCGTTTTCATCCGCCCATTGATGAATTTTATCCACACACAAAGCTGGAGCCTGCGCTGGACACTCGGGTACAGGCTTCAGTTGCATAGACAGCAAAATCATCCACAAACAATGAGCAGTCTGAACCCTGCTGAACTGACTTGACAATGTTGTTAATCTTGATGCTGAATAGGGCCGGAGAGACAGTATGCTCCCTTGTGGAACACCCAACTCCTGCTCATGAACATCAGAGAGAGTGGTGCCAACCCGGACCTGAAACTGTCGGTCTGCCAAAAAAATTTTTGAATGAAAAGTGGAAGATGACCCCGAAAACCAAGATCATGGAGATCATGAAGAATTCCAGCTTTCCAGGTGGTATCGTAGGCTTTCCAAGTCGAAGAATATAGCCACTGCGTGGTGTTTGTTCAGAAAGGCGTTCCGAAGCGTAGATTCCAGACGAATCAAATGGTCCACTGTAGTATGATGTTTACGGAAACCACACTGTTCTTTCGCCAAAAGGCCGTCGGTTTCAAGTTTCCACATGAGTCTAGCGTTGACCATTTTCTCCATCAGTTTACAGACACAGCTGGTCAAAGCTATTGGACGGTAGTTTGACGGGTTGGAGAGATCTTTTCCAGGTTTGGGAATAGGAATGATGAGGGCTTTTCGCCAAGATGGTGGAAAGAATCCAGTAGTCCATACATGGTTGTATACATGTAGCAGGATGTGCAGACCTTTTTGCGGAAGATGTTTCAAAAGTTTATAATGGATTTCATCTATACCCGGAGAGGAATCGTTGCAAGAAAGTAAGGCGGATTTCAATTCATTTAAAGTGAAAGGAAGATTGTAGTCTTCCACGTTGTCTGACGAAAAGTTGCAGGGTGATTTTTCTTTAAGGGCTTTGTTTTGACAAAAAAACTGGCTGACTTGTTAGAAGAGGAGGAATTCTTTTCAATGGTTGAAGCAAGCAGATTAGCAACTGCTTTTTTCTCTGTTATTAAAGAATCAGAAAACTTGAGGTGGTTCACAGTGGGGCAGGTGTTCTTCCCTTTAATTTTCTTGATGATTTTCCACACTTTTTTCTTCGAAGTTTTGGATGTGAGACTTGAGCAAAACTGTCTCCAAGATAATCGCTTACTGGGTCTTATATATGTGTTTTTATTTGGCCCTCAGTTTCTGATGCGCTCGGACGTTGGGCATCGAGGGTCTGCAAGAGACCCTACGTTGAGCTCTTTTACGGGTTTTGTTAATTTCTTTGCACTCAGAATTGAACCAAGGAACTTTTGGCATTACGGGCTTCTTGGAAGATGTCTGGATGGTTGACTTTGCGCAATTCAGTATGAAATCTGAAAGACTTCCTGCCGGATCGTCACTTTGCAGGATCTTGTCCTCTTCCAGATCCATAAGAAACTTAGTGGCAAAGAGAGGTCCCAATCTGCTTTGTTGAAATTGAGGCGTTCTGGCAAAGACTCGCTCTCTGCATTCGTACACCGAAGCAACACAGGAAAGTGGTCACTACCATGCAGGTCCTCATCAACCTCCCAAACAAAAAAAAAATCCAAAAACAAAAAGATGGATCACAGACAGAAAGATCCAGACAAGATGTGTGCCATTAGCGGAGTGAAAGTAAGTTGGTGATTTCCTATTCAAGACACACAGATCAAGCTCCGAAAACACTTCCTCTAAAAGCAGACCCCGTGGTGAAGATCTCTCACTTCCCCATAGAGGAGAGTGTGCCATTCAGATCACCCAACAGCAGGAAGGGTCGAGGAAGCTGCTCCAAGAGTGAAATGAGGTCCTGTTTGGTGACGCAGATGTTTGGAGATAAGTACAAACTACAGACAGTAACTGTTTTGTGGAGAGTAACCCGAGCTGCCACTGCCTGAAGCGGAGTCTGCAGAGCAACTGGGCTGTACAGAACAGAGTTGTGAATGAACAAGGCAACTCCACCAGAAGCACCATGTTCAACAGACTGTGCAGGTAGATTTAAAAAACTGTAGCCAGAAAGTGAAAAATTTTTTGTCAGACTTGAGAAGAGTTTCTTGGAGGGCAATTAGCATCGGCCCTGCCTCACGGCACAACAGCTGCAATTCTTCATAATTGGAAGACTCCCCTGATATTCCAATGTATGATTGAATGAATCCATTGTGGATGAGTCCATCATAAAAGAAATATGGTGAAGGAAAATAAATCTCGTAATTCTTTTTTTTCCCATATCAACATCATCTGGATCCGAGAGAACTGCAAATCTGTTGAAATTTCTCTCCGCTTTTTTCTCTCGATCTGATAAAATTTTGTTCGGCGTTTTCTTTTTAGGTGGCGACTTGGTCTTTCCTCCAGAACCGCCAGCTCCCTTGTTGACAGCTGTAGGGTGCCCTTTGGAGGATTTTGAGGGGGTGGTCTTGTCTTGTACTTCAACGACTTCCACTCTCTGCCGCTCTGAAGTGCCTGTAGGTCTTTTGCCCCCTGGTGGTCTGGGGGCGGGAGTAGGCTGGCTTCTTTACTGCAGCTGCAAACGAGAGCCCAGCAGTTGTTGACTTTTCATAGCAATCTTTTTGATGAAAGAGGGTAGATCCCCACCTGTAGTGCAAACTAAAATCACTAAAATAGTCTTTGTCTGTAGAAAATTTCAAAATTCTGCTTTTGCTGAGAGGAAGAGTTAATCTCTCACCTAAAACCAAACAACAAACAAAATGCCTTTTGCAAGTACAGGTTTCCCAGAAAGAACAGTTTTCTAGCAAATATTTTGTTGTTGTTGTGGATGAAAATTGTCCCAACAGTAAATTCTGGTTGCACAGATGTGTCAAGATTAGCAGGTTGCGTTGAAAAAATGTTTTAAAAACTGACCAGATTCTCTGGCTTAGGGAAATGTTCAGAAAGCAGAAGAGGTGGGTCCTTTATTGTAAATGAAATGGCAAATCCACCAATATGCTTCATCCACGTCTGGCTTTGGCTGTATATCTTTGTAGGAAAGAATGGAGAAACCTCTTGAAGGCATGCTCTATCTGCACACGTCTGTCTGAATCACCAGGACAGATCCATCTGCACACATCTGTCTGGATCACCAGGACAGATCCATCCGCACACATCTGTCTGAATCACCAGGACAGATCCACCGGCACACATCTGTCTGGATCACCAGGACAGATCCACCAGCACACATCTGTCTGAATCACCAGGACAGATCCACCTGTACACAATTGTCTGAATCACCAGGAAAGATCCATCTGCATGCATCTGTCTGAATCACCAGGACAGATTAACCTGCACACATCTGTCTAGATCACCAGGACAGATCCATCTGTACACAATTGTCTGAATCACCAGGAAAGATCCATCTGCATGCATCTGTCTGAATCACCAGGACAGATTAACCTGCACACATCTGTCTAGATCACCAGGACAGATCCATCTGCACACATCTGTCTGGATAACCAGGACAGATCCATCTGCACACATCTGTCTGAATCACCAGGACAGATCCACCAGCACGCATCTGTCTGGATCACCAGGACAGATCCACCGGCACACATCTGTCTGAATCACCAGGACAGATCCATCTGCATGCATCTGTCTGAATCACCAGGACAGATCCACCGGCACACATCTGTCTGGATCACCAGGACAGATTCACCGGCACACATCTGTCTGATACACCAGGGCAGATCCATCTGCACGCATCTGTCTGAATCACCAGGACAGATCCACCTGTACACAATTGTCTAAATCACCAGGAAAGATCCATCTGCATGCATCTGTCTGAATCACCAGGACAGATTAACCTGCACACATCTGTCTAGATCACCAGGACAGATCCATCTGCTCACATCTGTCTAGATCACAGGACAGATTCTCCCCACGGCTTATTTATTTCCATCATATGAACTAGTGGACATGTGTATGACCTGATCATCTTTTTAGCATTTAAGTGCTAGAAGACACACTCTTAGCAAGACCTGTGCCCCTGTATGGGTCCCACATTCTGTGCAGGCCTTTGAAAGTCTTTGATTCTTTTTTTCTTTCTTTTTCCAACTTCTCTGCCCCTTCAGTGGCATCCCTCTTCCACTGCTCACTGCAGCCACTCATACACAGCTGCATCCAGGCTTGTCCTGGTACAGCCCAGCATGGACTGTTTTCAGGGAGCATTCAGAATCACTTCATTGTGAAGCAGCTCACTGCGCTCTGGGGGTCATTTTATTGGTGTTTGATGCTTGCCGGCTCTGATCCGAAATTTAGAGGCCACCTCCTACTCAACCCTTCACTGACGACAGAAGCATTGCTTATTCACAAGCCATCTTGAGCAGATATACTATTTCACAGGGTGCCCTCACATCTGTTCATTGCGAGTCCCCATGCACGCCGAGTGATTTTGACATTGAGTTGCCATGAGCATGGACATGGAGAGGAAATCCAAACTGAGGACACCACAAGAGCAGGTCATAAAGAGGCTTCAGTTCAGCTCTTGTTTGTTTACCTAATAACATCATATATCACAGCAGTCTTGTTTCCTCTCAAGAGTTACGCCTGATAATGTTATCTGCATTTTCATGACCATCTGTTTCTTTTCAGAGTTACTCCCCATCCTGCAGCACCAGAGGCGCTTCTTGGAGAGGCGCTACCGAAACTACAAACCACCTCCCTTCCACACTCGCTACAGCAGCAACACCACTACCACCAACGGCAGCAGCAGCAACAGCAGCAACAACAACAACAGCGCAGTGAGTCCCGCACCATCATTTTCATCTTCCTCCTCCTCCTCGTCCTCATCTGCCAGTTCAGTCTCATCCTTGCCTGTCAGACAGGCATGAGGAGATTGACAGTGAATCTGGATCATAATACGATGCTTGAGACACCATAGTGTTGGATGGGAGCAGGAAGTTTGCTGTGTTTAAAATGGGATGGTTTACATTGTTACAGTGAGAAGAAAGGCATTACAGGAAGGTTTCCATTGATGCCACTGGGTGTCTTCATCTGAAGCTGTGTGTAGAATTGGTATAACAGTGTTGGACAGCATCTGCAGACTGTCACTGACTGTAACGTCATGACTTGTTGGATTGCAAGTGACGTCGCCAAGAATTTACAGTCGACCCGCACATCATTTGATCGACTTCACTGACTGCGCAGAGTTACCATGGTAATTATGTCAGCATCACACAGATCCCTCACTGTGTTGTCATTGGTTACACTTACAGGACTGTCCTCTGTGCATGTGTTTTTGTATGTCAGTGTGCATTCATGCCTGCATGTATGCATGGCAGCTTTTGTTTAATGCGTCAGTGACTATGCACAATGATGGGGTCATTAAGTTCTAGGTGTGTCTGTCACCTTAATGTAAAATGTATGTTGTGCTAATGTCTCGATCCACTCCAAGAACGAGTGTTTTTCTAAACATGCAGAAAAAACTCTGGCTTTACCGAGAGGCGTTTCTACTGCATCCCCCTGCTGGTAAATTAAAACCCTTCAACAGACCATGAACAACTGCTTTCCTGTGACACAGACACTTGATTATATGCCAGCCCCATAGAGCGTTTTCTTTCTGTGGAAACTGCGTGCATGTGTGTACAAGATGGTAGAACTGTTGCTTCACTTCCGACAGTTACAGGTTTGAGTAGTTCATAGGAGGGAAGCATGATGTTACAGGATGGTTTTACACTGTTACAGAGGGGAACGGAAAGTTATGGACAGGACAGTGTCCAGTGTTACAGAGGGGAGTGGACAGTTATGGGATGTTTCATTACAGAGGGGATGGAAAGTTACAGAGCGGTGAATATGATTTGTTACAGAGTGGAGTCCAAAGCCACACAATGAGTTTCAGTCACAGAAGGGATCAGGAGTTTAGCGTTCATGTTGCTCACGGAAATGGAAGGCTGCAGGACAGTGTACAGTATCTTTTGTTATGGAGCAAAGTGCAAAGTCAAAAGTTACATTGTTACAAATGCAAATAAAAAGCTGCTTGGTGATTTACATCATAACTAAGGGAAGTAAGAAGTTACAGGTGGCTTTACATAAAGAGAAGTAGGAAGTCAAAGGATGGTTTACATTGTCACAGAAGGAAATGGAAAGCTACGTGGTGGGTTACATTGTAACAAAGGGATGTGAGAAGTTGCAGGTTGGGTAATGTGAAAGTAGAAAAACGCAGGAGGATTTACAAAGGTACAGACACATCACATTTGCAACAAGTGTGGAGAAATGGTGAACAAGTACATAAACTCTTGCTGCTTACTGTGAAAAGGGTGCTCAACCCCAGCCCAGCAGTTTGGCATCCTGTACCAGTTAGCTTGCTTTCAGACAGGTTAAGTGTCCAACTCCCGGGAGCACATCCTGAAACTTTTACTTTTTGTTCGGTTTGCCCTTGTTACAGTGATAAAGAAGGTGGTAACATACAACAATTATTCATTTTTAAACATCATTTTTAAGCTTTCAGAATCAGATCTTGTCACGTACACTTAATTGCCTTTGTTTATTATTTGATATTTAATATTCAGTTGGTTTAGTGTGGACCTGGTCATTGAGGATGTATCATAAACATTGTTATAGTCATTGTAACAGCTGTATTTGTGATGGGAAGCTACTAGGGAAAGGTGTTGTAAATTTATCCCAGACAAGCTTCCAGTGGGAGGTAATTCTCATCTTTGTCACTGTGACAGTTAGAGCTCCAGCGAGGGTCTTTATGTGTTATCACTTTTGTGTGTCAGGTAGACATTGTCTATCAGTGAATGTCACAGGTATAGATCATGATGCCAGTAAGTGATGGAATATGTGGATGTGTTTGATTAGAAACATTTTGGGGGGGACAGATGGGTTATTTTGTGCGTGTACAGGTTTTGTTTGTTTGTCTAAGCGTTTTGTGCCTAGGTTGGCATGCCGTGGGATTGTCCCATGACTGACAAAAATTTGGCTTCAGCAGTTATGTTTGGTTTAAAACTCTGGAGAGTATTCATAAAAATCAACTGGCCTCTTGGAAAGAAAATTGTGTTGCTTGTAAATGCAAAATGAGTTAACCTCACTTCAGATGTGCATACTTTTTTAATGTATAACATGACAAAGAAAGCCCCATTTAAAGGAAAAGAAAACATTGTGAAGTTTGTTTTTTTTTTCCAAGGGAGGATAGAGTGAAAAGGAGAGTAAAAATACAAGTGGGAGGATTAGAGGAGGGGAGTAGGTGGGGGGGGGGGGGGGGGGGGGAATGGATGAGAGTGAGGGCAGGGTAAGTATGTTATGGAAGTCCGTGTGAGTTATTTGGGTGTGTATGAGCGTGTGTTGAGAAAGGGAGATGGGGTTGGGTGGTTGTTGTGGGCTATGTGACTAGCCAGCAAAAGACTAAAAAAAAAATGTTTTGAGTTTGCTAGCATGATGGGAGTTACGTGCCTGGAACTCCAAACGCACACAAATCTATGGGTGCCCACAACAGAACATGCCACATCACTTATTACTGGCAAAATTCTTGCAAACGCATGTTGCAACAGAACGTGTTAATTTTCGGGTGATTCCTGTAGCTATCTGCATTTTTGTCTTCATTTGTCTTGGGGTTTTGTTATTGTTTCTTTTTTCTTTCTGATTTGTCTGATTTTGTTATTGTTATGTGATGCATTTCCAGCACTCTATGTTTTATACAGAGCTTTGTTACTGTTATCAACAGTTGTGTTTGCTTTGTTAATGTTTGTTATGATCTGCATTTTTTTCATCTTCGATACTGTTGTCAATTTTCTTTTGCCATGTTGATGGGGGTGTCTGTGCCTGTGTATGTGTTGTAAAGTTACCTGTTAGATCGGATGCTATGTGTACAGAACACGAGAGTGAGAACCGAAGCAACTTGTTTTGTTCATTTATTTTCTTCTGCTTTCAACATATCCATGTACTATGTGCATCAACAATTTTGCAGGGACAGGGAAGGTGATGTAGGGGAGGAAGACGGAGTCAGGAGGGCGGGTGTCGGAGCATAGGGGGAGTTACTGAAGGAGGACAAATATGCAGAAACTACTAGACCAGAAAGTGCATAGTCTACAGTTCATTCGCTGTCTCTGTCCCCCAGAATTTCTATACGGTGTCATGATTTTGTCCATAGAATTGCATCCACCCCATCCACCTCTATTATTCTAATTCTTCCGTCTTACAAGCTGAACACCTTATGTGGTCACACGTTTTGTTGTTGTTGTTGGGTTTTTTGTTTTCCTTGTAAACAAAACTGGTCAGCATTCCACTTAATGAGTTGTGTAATCTGCAGTTGAGAACAGTTAACTTCAAAACAAATTTAAGTCTGTCATCATAAACTATGTATGTATATGTGTGGGTGTGTCCGTATGTGTGTGCGCTTTCAAAAACAATTCCAGCTCATACCTTTTTCACAGAAAACATTTCACATGCTGAAAATTATGTGCAAATTAAAAAGAAAAGGTGCAAATTTGCTTACAAGGCAAATTGTGTTAAACATTTTGTATTCAGTAAGAACGTTAGTATTCATATACCTATTATAATATGGTCATCTGTTCATAGTATTTTGTGAACTTTTCTTCGTGGGGTTTTGAAGTCTTCTGCTGTATTTGAGTAAGGTCAGTTTAGGAAATAACAAGTTCATAATCTGTTTCTCTCTCCTTGCTTTTTGTTTGTTGTTTGATTTGTGATGAAATCTTTAGACTACCCAGCAGAAGACAGCCAGTTCAATCTAGACATATGTGAGAAGAGCAGTTTTTAATTTCTTCCTATTGTGCACACCGCCCATTCTTTATGCTGTCCCATTTATCACCGTGTGAAAATTGCCATATAGATAGAAAGCAGCTCCAAATACCAATGTGTTTTTGCGTGGTTGGCTTGTGGTAGATAACACGTGGCACCAAATATATCTGGGTCGGCATCTGCTGACTTGAATCTGTTGGAAAAATGGGTTTTAGCAAAGTTAAGTGTTTGGTAACTCAGATTAAAAAAAGGTCCAGAACGCTTCCTTCTGTCCATCAACTACAAACTCAGTAGATGTTCACTAATTTTAACCTTCGAAAGAAGGTATGTGTTGTTTACACAAATACTGCCAAAGTAAAACACTGAAAAAACTGTTTCACATGCAAAGTGATTTTCCATGTATGTGGAGATAGTGCTCCATGAACTCTGGCCGTGGTGTGTTATTCATTGGATGTTTTATGTGCCCCTGCTGTTAATTGAATCCACAGTTGGAACTCAAGGAGGAGTGAATCAGACCATTATGCACAGACAACTAGGTGGTTTTGTTTCAGGGCCATTTACTTTGAAATGGGAACAAAGGTGAGACGATTGTACATAGTGATACATCAACTGCCAATCGAAGTCTGAGCCTTTGCTGACCTGTCCGAAACAATGACAAGAAAAGAAGCATAGTGCATGTGTAGTGTTTTGTCTTCCTTTATTATCTACTACAGTGTTGCATTTGTTTGCTTTTTGTTGTTGTTATTTTACCTGTTTTTTTTTTATTGGTTTTTTTTTTTTTTTTTTTTGCTTTTCTTGTTTTTGCTGTTTAATGTCAGTGTCCCTTAAGAGTCCAACTACCAGATGCTCATTCTCCACTTTTCCTGTACCCACCACCTTCCTCCCCTCCCCCTTCTCCCCTGCCAAGTCCGCCCAAGGCGCATTCATGCCCCCTCCTCACCACCTCCCTTGTTGCAACCTCAGTGTCAGCTGTCCATAGAGAGCTACAATGTCAGATTGCAGTAAGCCACTAACCAGAGGAGATCCTGCATTGCTGCTGAGTTACTTTGGTAGTGTGAAGTGGTGCTGTTCCGAGTCTGTGTCGCACCAGAACTATATCCTGTCAGTGACTCCCCCCACCACTTCCCCTCCCGAATCTGCCAATGCCGAAGAATTAAAGGCAGACACAAACCCGCCACACATGTAGGTGGATGACTGTGGTGTTGTTGTCTCTCATTGTTGAAAGGAACTTTCATGAATGATCGCTTTCTACAGTGACTTGCTCAGAAATCTGTGAGACAGGTGGCTTTCGCCATGTTCTTGGTCACTCCAGAGTGGTTTCCTCCCAGTCTCATCAAGCTACCACCATACTGCAGCTGCATCATGAATTTTGGTGGAATTTTGACAATAAAGGTTAGTGCTACTTTATGTTCTGGCCTATTGCCCAATTTGTTGTTGAAGAAAATTGAAAGCAGCGGCCCATACAAAACCATCAAACCAGGTACTTGAGTTGTTTTTTTCATTTGCACAATCCATTTCCTGTCAGACATTACACTGTGAATGGCAAAATAACATTTGATATTTTGGTGTTTATTGTTGCCAGGTTGCTAATTTTTATGTAGTTTTTAATTGCATCTCTCACAATCGAACTAAGAAAGCGTGCGACTTCATCTGTGTTTTTTTAATGGAAATCTCTTGTTTATTGCTGTGGTTGTGAATAAAGTTTTTGAGTGTCATGATGGAGAACATACCTAGAACCTCAGTGCCTGTGCATGGATAATCAAACTCAAGGAGATACAAGAATATGAATGCACTCTGAACGCCAGTGTGAAAAATGAAACTTGGGAACTTCAGTTCATGCGTATCACTGATAGAACTCAAGAGGAGACGTACAGATAGATCTGTTAGATGATGCCACCTGACACTAATCTCATAACTCTTTCTGTAATAACATGGCAATAGTTTGACACCAAGGCTCTGTAGTTATATGGTATTTATGCACCTTCTCATGCAATGCTTATGTCAGATTGTTATTGTTATTATTGTTATTATCAAGATGCTTGTGTGCCTGATCAGTTGAGTACCATACGCATCTACAACCAACGAAAACACACATCAAACTGCAAAACAAATAAACAAACAACAGCCAGCAATACACAAAAAGCGTGACGCAAATCAAAATGCTCTCACCACATCCAAGTGTATAACCACCCAGCCACGAGTTCTCCCTCTCTCTATGCGTCTTCCACCCCTCAAACAAAAAAGATTATTAGCAGATAAATAAACACCAGCTGCAAGATGTATATTACACTCCCAGAAAAATGTCATGTTTTGTATGTCAGTGAGAGGGGAAAAGAAAGAAGGAAAGTTTTTAGAATCACTTCAAAAGAGGACAGAGAAGCAGAGTATGCGAGTTAATGTTGAAGGCTTGGCAGGCTATGGAATGGCAACCAAAAGTGTCGGTATGAATAGAGTGAACTTGGTAAAGATGAGTATGAGAAGAACATAGTTCACATGATAGAGTACAAAATGCACAACAGACCAGTCAAATATTGAGGAAAGGAGTATTCAAAGGATTCATTGAGAGAGTGCTGGCAGTTTACAGCCCTTTCTCAGAGGAAGCGCATGACATGCTTAAAAAACTACATTTGGTTGCTTTCTTTCACACAAAAGAGCGAGAGAAGTTGCTTCAGACATGTGCAAAGCCATGAGCATCAAAAGAAAGCGATAGTATGATAAACGGGCAGTGAGATGTGTAGTGGAATCTCTCAGGCAGCAGGTGTGGGAAGGGAGATAAGATAAGATAATGTTGCTTATAGCCCAGCCGACCGCAAAGGGCCATATCAGGGCTGTCACCACGTTAAAATCAGCTCACAGGTCATTCATCCACACAGGTGTGGGAAGGGTTACCGCAGAAACAGCGGGGTGTGTCTGTAGAGACCCAACACTGCTACCTGTCACTTGTTTGCTTTGCTTTGGCCATCATGCACTTTCGGGGCAAAAATGGAAACCATCTCTTTCTGCTGTTCGGTGTGCTGAGTTGAGCAGAACGTCGGTGCTCTGAGTTGAGCAGAATGTCGGTGTTCTGAGCTGAGCAGAATGGCTTTGTGTGTGTAGGTATACACACGAATTCACACAAGAATGAACTTTTATTTTTTGACATCCCCTCTCCCGCCCCTCCCCCCCCCCCCCCCCCCCCACCAATATATATATATATATATTTCTGTTTCTGCTTATCAAGACTACAACATTTATCATCAACTCCCTAGATGGTCTCAGCTAGTTGTACATCTGAAAGCAGCCATGTTCAGTTTTTTCTGCCTGTGTGCGTTGGTTTGTTTGTTTAGGTCATTATACAATTTGTTTTACACAATTTTGCCATTTTAATTGCTCGATTATTGTTTATGATTTGTGTGTGTTTGTGTGTGTGTGTGTGTGTGTGTTTTTGTTTTGTTGCTGTTACGTTCATCGGCTTGTTTTTCTCTTGATTTTTTCCTTTGAATACTTCATTCACTATGATTGTTGTTCTGTTAACGGATCACCATTTGATGGTGAAATGTTGCCAGCTTATACTTCCTCTGTGCTGTAAAACCAGTAAGACCAGACTGATTAATGAATATTGTTTGTTATTATGTTTGGGGCTACTGTACCTCACTTTTCTATGCCCCTTCCTTGTCCCTCTCCCCTCTCTTCACACACACATATCCTAAAAGACTAGACTTGTGTGTGTGTGTGTGTGTGTGTGTGTGTGTGTGTGTGTGTGTGTGTGTGTGTGTGTGCTCTTTCACATTAGAGAGCCAGTTTTTACTTGCGTTCTTGAGTTTATCTATTGTGAATGGGTTAAATCATTTAGTAATTTTAACATTTACGCTAAAGATTCAATTGAACGACTGGGATAACTGAATGAAATGACAGTTTGATGAAATAATTGAAACAGTTTTATTGCCATCTGTTTATAGTTCTAATGCTGGCATGTGCAGATGTCCCAAAAGGGGTGTAACACCTGACATTCCGTATCACATCATCTACTACATCTTCAAACACGAACAGTTGATTGAATCATCTTGATGTTGTGTTGTTGTTGTTGTTTTATCGTTTTTAGATTAGGTGAAAGAGTTCAATATTTTTTTTTATCCCATTTTCTCTTTACCCGTGCACCCCCCACCCCCACAGTTCTTCCTGTTCAGTCATGCTCCCCACTCATGCTTCCCCCCCCCCCCCCCCCCCTTCCCCAACTTCACCACCCCATATATGAATTTTTCTCCCCTCACCCTCTCAGACTCCTATCATCACATATTCACATTTGGGTATTTTGAAGCCAGCAACAAAAAGAATTGGAGAACTGTCTGTTGTTTCTGTTTATACACTTTTACATCTTCCCCTCATTGGTGGATTTGTGGAGAAGCTGGCTGGTTGGGTTGTTGTTTTGTTTTTTGTTTGTGTGCTTTTTTTTTTTGTTTGTTGTTTTTTTTTTTTGTACCACTGGCCCGAACCTGTTCCTGTTATTTGCCAAGCCTGCTTAACCCTTTCAGAACTGACATTTTTGACAGGCTGTGTAACCTTCGCAGTATGACATGTTCTAGTTTTTCAGTTGGAAAATTGGGGCTGCTTTACTCAGACTATCATAAACTTCATCGGCACATGAAAAAGGCACACATTTACAGATTTTTTTTTTTTAAAAAATAATGTGTAATTTCATTGTGTCTGAATTATCTAGTTCCATGATAAAAGGGCGTTCAACAAATTATGGGTCACTTTATCAACATTCCCTATTCCAAGAGGTTATATTACTATGTTTGTAATGAAATACATATTAAAAAGACGTCTTGCCTGTGTCATTGTAAAACCTGTTTTTTTTTGTAAGTGCGTCAATTTGTATGGCATATGCACTTACAGATTTTGAGTTATTTGTTAAGAATGTCCACTCACATTTCACCAAACAATTGCCTTACTGCAAAGTTACTTTACTGGCTCATGGTGTCAGACAGAAATAACCAAAAAACCCTCATCAAATCAATCAAATTTGCTAACATGAAGCTGCACATGATAAAGAAGGATGGAAGTACCGTCCCTTTACTAATCATTTATGAATTAGTAAAAGGGCGAATGTACTTGATTCAAATGGAGAATGACACCCAACCAAAGTTGAAAATATATGATTTGAATCCAGACTGACGCCCAGCCTCTGGTTGGGTGCAGGCACATGTATGAATTGGTATGATCAGGTGCCAGTCGGAGAGAGTTAGAGAGGAACCATACTATGCCTATAACGATGCTTTCCTTTGATATGTGACTAAGCACCCTTGATTCAGTTCTTCTTCTGGGAGAAGTGCATATGGTATTGAGAGAAACTTCAGTCTCTGGCAGAAATTTGATGCTCATAATGGACTATCCACGAGAAACCTCAAAGCTGTTTGCTTTTGTTTCTGTCTTATACAACCAGATTTCCTTAACTTTGTCAAAAGGGAAGAATTAGGTACATATGTATTCAGTGGTTCAGTTTCTTTCCATCTCTCTGTCTGTCTTGAACTGAGATGGGAAAGGAGCTTGACTAAAAAGCAGAACGACAGCAAACATCGTAGTGGGAGAGAGAGCAGCAACAGGAAGGATGTGTTACTTTTTTATGTTTGTTGATTTTGTAAATGTTTTTTTTAGTTCTTGCAATTTTTTTTTTTTTTTTTTTTTTTTTTTTTTTTTTAAAATTTCATAATACGAGTGAATAAAGAGGGTAATGGCAGTTACGTCATGCAGTTTAACATATGTGAAATTCTTGACATAGGGATTTCACTCTCTCTCTCTCTCTCTCTCTCCCTCTCTCTCTCTCTCTCTCTCTCTCTCTCTCTCTCTCTCTCTGTGAACAAAAGCTCAGATTGATCTGATCTATAACTTTTCTGTTGCCATTACCAAGGATGCCATTGGATTTTTCACATCATACAGATCAAGGTATTCTGACAAGAAAGCTGTTATGTGTCTAGATTTTGTTTGTTTTTTTAACTTTTACCACAGGCTGCAACATGTCTAATTATGTGAACTTTTTTTTTCAACTAAAGTCAATGTCTGAAATGCTGTAAGATATTAGGGGATGACATTGTTGCCTCCTGTTGTGAACATTGCCCCTGTGTTCTTGGACCGGGCTGTTTTTGTCCAGTACAACTGGTAATTTTGTATCCGGAATGGCGTATATATCATCTACTCCACAGAAAACACTCGGTTCCTTTCTCACTGCAGAACTGTCATGGCTTTTTTCTGTAAACCTTCAGATCACCCTACTGTCCAAATTATGCGTGATCACTCAAGACAAGAACATGATGACCTGTTTAGTCAAATCAACTCACTTCAATCCTGAAAAGTTTACAATTTGTGTGTGTGTGTGTGTGTGTGTGTGTGTGTGTGTGTGTCCAAGTGTGCAGTTGACAATGGGATAATTTGACAATATTTTAAAAAACATGCTATGCCACATCCAATATATAACGCCAGATGTTATTCTTCCTTGCGCAGTCAACGACGTGATGATATGTGCCCTTTTGAGAAGCATGCCATATATATATATATATTATCAGATGATATTCTGCCCATCCCGTTTGGGTTTATTCAGTATGTGTACAAGATGTATTATTGTAAAGTTATTTTGTCATCAACTATGTTTATTCAATGATTTTTGCTCACGCTGCAAGCCAGAGGCGGGAATTCACTCTGAAAATGTTTGCCCAAATGGTTAGCACCAATGGTGTCAGAAATTTTCATTCGTTAGGTGTGTGTGTGTGTGTGTGTGTGTGTGTGCGTGCACACATATGATTGTCCCAGCACTCTAATCAGTGTGCCACAGCTTTTTGCTGGAGATGGCCACATCATGCTAATGTTGACCCCATTGTGGTGGTGCTGGCCACATCCTGGCCGCCATTATTGTGGTGCTGGCAGCATAATGCTGTTATTGGCCACATTGTGCTGGTGTTGGTTGCAGCGAACTGGTATTGGCTATATTGTACTGATTTTGGTCACATCATGCTGAAGCTGGTCAGACAAAACGGGTGTTAGTCACATTGGACACATTTTGGCCACACTTGGCTAGTGTTGGCCACACTGTATTGGTACTGGCCACATCTTGATTGTGTTGGCCACATTGTGCTGGTGGTGTCAGCCATACTGTGTTGGTGCTGGCCACATTTTGGCCTTTCTGTGGCTGTGTTGGTCATACTGTGCTGGTGTTAGCCACATTGCAATGAAGACTGCCACACTGTGCTGGTGTTGGCCACTCTGTGGTGGCATTGGCCACATTGTGCAAGGTTTTGGCCACACTGTGCTTGTATTGGTCACATTGCACTGGTGTCAACTACGTTGTGCTGGTGTTGATCACACCATATTGGTGTTGGCCACGTTGTGTTGATCTTGACTACTCTGTGCTGGTGTTGACCACACTGTGCTGGTGTTGACCACACTGTGCTGGTATTGACCACACTGCTGGTGTTGCCCATACAGTGCTGGTGTTGGCCACATTGTGTTGGTGTTGGCCACACTGTACTAGTGTTAGCAATACTGTACTGGTGTTGGCCACGTTGTGCTGGTGTTGCCCACATGTGCTGGTGTTAGCCATACTGTGCTGGTGTCGGCCACGTTGTGCTGGTGTTGGGGCCACACTGTGGTGGCATTGGCCACATTGTACAGGTATTTGGCCACACTGTACTGGTGTTAGCCACATTGTGCTGGTGTTGGGGCCATACTGTGCTGGTGTTGGGGTCACATTGTGATGGCATTGGCCACATTGTACAGGAATGGCCACACTGTGCTGGTGTTGGCCACGTTGTGCTGGTGTTGGGGCCACACTGGTGGTGTTGGGGCCACACTGTGCTGGTGTTGGGGCCATACAGTGCTGGTGTTGGGGCCACGCGCTGTGGTGGCATTGGCCACATTGTACAGGTATTTGGCCACACTGTGCTGGTGTTGGCCACGTTGTGCTGGTGTTGACCACACTGTGCTGGTGTTGGCCACGTTGTGCCGGTGTTGGGGCCACACTGTGGTGGCATTGGCCACACTGTACAGGTATTTGGCCACACTGTGCTGGTGTTGGCCATGCTGTGCTGATGTTGAACACACCCTGCTGGTGTTTGCCACATTGTGCCGGTGTTGATCATACTGTGCTGGTGTTGGCCACACTGTGCTGGTGTTGGCCACGTTGTGCTGGTGTTGACCAGACAGTGCTGGTGTTGTCCACACTGTGCTGGTGTTGCCACACTGTGCTGGTGTTGTCTACACTGTGCTGGCGTTGACCACATTGCACTGGTGTTGGCCACACTTTGGCCTGTCTCTGCTGGGTGTTGGTTTCGCCATGCTGATGTTGGCCACATTGTGCCTATGTCTGCCACAGCATGGGGGTGTTGGCTACACTGTGCTGGTTTTGATCAGACTTCTGGTGTTAACCAAGTTGCGTTTGTGTCAGGATGTTTAGGTTATTATCATTTTTTTTTTTCCGTTTCTATGTTTGTTTTAAATGAACTGGCAGATTGAAGCAGCCAAATCTTTTTTTTTTTTAAGTGGGCACACAAATCTTTTCAGAGATAAACAGCATCATGATACAAAAAAACACCATAAGAGAGAGAAAGCTTTTTTAAAGAGGAAAGTTGGATTAAAAAAAATAATTTTTTTCAAGTGGCCAAGTCCGGAAGGCTTCGCCACTTTTGAATAAACGTTAGTTAATGTTCATACATTCCTTCTGGTGTGTGCCTGTTTTAGCTCAGGTTACATCAAGAGAAAGCTTGAAACATCTGTTGTATTTACAGGGAATTTAACTTGTTTGTACTGTGTACCTTTTGTCTATGTGTACTAGATAGTTTGTAACTAGATTTACCATGGAAGCTAAACTGCCTTGCTTTGACTATTACTGAAGTCTCGTTGCCTCATTGTGATTTGTTTTTCAAAGGGAAATCATCCTTTCTCTCTCTCTCTCTCTCTGAAAGGAAAGAAGTATGTTACTACTGCTGTCAGGTGGTACCAGAGAAGTGCTATGTTTTGGAACCATAGACACCAGAAGGAACTTTCATGACTGGCACACCTTGTTGGAACACTATCGAGGAATGTGCAAAAAATAAGATCAAGGCCCATCATTGTTTTGTTTGATAATTCCTCCCAGTGAACGTTCCGTCCCTTTGTAGACTTCATTTTTGACCTTGACCTTGACCTTTTTTTTTTTTTTTTTTTTTTTTTTGCCTTCGTGATCTAATCTTCAACATGATAATATTGGACGAATTTCTTAAGTGCCCTGTCCGGGAGAATTGTCCTGCGCGTGGTAGTACATTCACAACAAATAACAAAGGAAGAACAGTTTTGGCATAAAAAATGCGTGTGAAATGAAAATAGATTTAAAATGATCGTATGAAAAAGCTTATAAACTGACATAAACAAGTACACACAATACACTAGCAGAATAACACTTAAATAATCGTCTGCAGCAACAGTCTCATACAGACACGTATGTGCTCGCTCTCATATGCATGGGACAATTACAGGTGGCATGAAAATCAAAGCATAGCAGAGAGAGAAAAAAAGCAGATTACTAACAAAAACAGTGGTTTATTAAGTAATTTTAAAGGTGTGTGTGTGTGTGTGTGTGTGTGTGTGTGTGTGTGTGTGTGTGGTGTTAGGGCAGAGGTATTTTCTGTTCGATGTAACTTATATGGCAATGAATTGCAAAGAGTTTGTGCATCATGAAATGATGAGTGGGAGCCATAATGTTTTAATTGTCGTACAAGGTTTATTAAAGAGTTCTTCTTTCAGTTTTCCCCCAGCAAAATGTTGCTGCTTGTAGTACAGATACCACCCAGTCAACATTCTTTCCCCGTAAAGACCTTTGTTTAGGAGGGAACAGGTGTTTTGTTATTGTTGTTTTGTCAGTACTACCGTTACCTTCCAAGAAACTCTCATCCTTTTGGACTTTTTTTCTGTAACGTTTTTGTCTTGGTCTAAACTAGCAAAGATTCTCATGCTATAAAGACTTTCCTGACACATTTTTGCATCTATCTTTATTAATTTACCTCCCTGTAAAGACAGTGGAGGGGTTTTTTTTTCTGGAAAAATTGTGCTGTTCGTTTGTTCGTCATGTTTCTCTATAGGCAGTCCCTTCCTGACCCTCTTTTGGCAAAACAGTTTTTGTCCATTTTTTTTTTTTTCCCATTTACTGTACTTACTTCCCCCTAAACACTGTCTTCCTTTTGGACTTTTTTTTACGTGGAGCATTTTGGTGTGTACCACATTTACCGTGCAATGAACACTTTATCTCTTTGATGACTTTGAGCGGATTATAAAAAAAATCTTGCATTTATTTATCTATTGGGTTCTTTTTAACATTATTTTTCTGTACTGGATTTACTTTCCATTGAAGCCGCTACCCCACCCCCTTTCTCCAGCTCCTTCCACCAGTTTTTGTCCCATGTTACCCTACCTTCAGTGGAAGACTTCCTCTATGATATGTTTGGTTTTCAAGAACAGTTTACCTGTTATGTTACTTGGGACGCCATATAAAGAAAGACCTGATTGTCCGGAATTTTTTTGTCTGTAAAACCTTGACCTTCCATTTAACGAAAGACTCAATCTTTAAAAACTGGTTTGTCTGGAGATTTTTTTTTTATTCTTGGTCTATAGTTCATTCATTTTCCATTGAAGACGGCCTACCTCCTTGAAAAGTTGTGTTGTCTAGAATTTTTTTTTTTTTTTTTTTTTGGGGGGGGGGGGGGGGGGGGGGTCGAAACATTCATTTTTAACCAAAGAATATAAATTTAAAGACTTCCTTTTGTTAAATATTACTGTCTGTGCAGGTATCGTCCAGCAAACACTGGCCCCTTCCCTTAAAGACTTGCGTGTCTGGAATATTTGTGTCTACACACTTCTCTTCCATCAAAGACTCTATCAATTTAAATTGGAATATTTTAATATATGATTCCGTTTTAAACCATCCCCCCCCCCCCCCCCCCCCCCCCCCCCCCCCCGCCCCCCCTCCTGAAAGACTGTCTCTCTTTAATTGGTTTTGTCGGGAGCTTTTTTGTTTGTGCAGTATTTATCTTCTACTAAAGACTTCCTACCTTTAAAGACTTACGTGTCTGGAACAATTTCGTCAGTATTAAATTTTTCTTTCCATTAAATAGTCCATCTGCTTAAGGTGCATTTGTCTTGAACGTTTTTGTCTTTTGTGTATACTACATTTACCTTCCGTGAAAGACTCTTCCTTCAAAGATCCAGTTTTGTTTTTGAAATAGGATTTTATAGAGATCAACAGGCTTTGTCTAAAGCTTAACACTCTCAGAACCGATATGGTAGTGACGCTATCGCAAGGTTCATCGTTGAGGCTACATTTCTGCACTAATTCAAACAACATTACCGTTAAGATCGACAGCTCTTTTCTGTGTGAAGAACAAACTTTGAAACTGCAATCTTTCTGTTTTATTTTACCCTAGGGAATGAGAGTCCTGCTTTGGAACGGGTCAAGTTACAAGCATTTACATAGAGTGTAAAACGGGAGGGCGCTAGGACAATGCGGACATTGAGGAGCAGGTTTTTGTGTTAAAAGGGTTAATGAGGCTTTGATTCATTTTTAAGAGATATTGCGTGATCGGCTAAACACATACTTGCACGTGAAATCTTTGAAAAGATGGATTGTTCTTTTAAAATTTGAAACGTGCATTGTTTTATTCATTCTTTCGTTCGTTTGTTTCTTTTATAATTTCAGCAAAGAATGCAGACTCTTGGTTCCAAACAGTTTTAGAATGTATTAGGTTCATTTGTGGAGTGTTTTCTTTGAATGTCGATTAAGCGAAACGCGATTTTAATGTCTTCAGGACAAATTACTTTTTTTTGAAGTAACAGAGTGCGCACGTGTGCTAGTGACATTATTTAAATCTGTGTGTGTGTGTGTGTGTGTGTGTGTGTGTGTGTGTGTGTGTGTGACATTCTTTGGTGAAAAACTGATGTGAAGAAGTTACTTCCCCCTGTACACACACACACACACACACACACCACACACACACACGCACGCACGCACGCACGCACGCACACACACACACACACACACACACACACACACACACACACACACACACACACACACACACATCCCTTTTCTCTTTCTTTATTTACTTTTTAAAAATTAGTATTCATTTTTATCATTTCTTTTTTTTTTTCATAAATATTTGGTCTGATTTCAACCCTCAAGACTTGGCTTAGGTTGAGACTGTTAGTTTGGTCCTTTTTTTTTTTTTTTTGAGTTTGGTCTTTTTCTTTTCATTTTGCCAATACCCAGTGACACTTTTTCTTTAACAGTGGCAGACCCACACTTGCAGCAAAGCTCTGTGGCATTGCGTAGTCAACGTACTGTTAATATTATATTCTGACTTTTGTGGCTCGACAGTTTAAATCGCAGCGCATGGTTTGGTTCAGTCATCATGTATACATCAGCTCTGCCAGACATTCTTGCCTTCATCTTTGCGTCGTTTGCAACCCATTACGTTTTTTTTTTTCTGTCTTGCCAAGACATTGTTTGGTTCTTTTTTTTTTTTTTTTTTTTTCATTTTTGAAGCCCAGACAATGTTACGCTGTCCAGATAGCGGAGAGAAATCCAAACGGCACAAAATGACTTTGTTTGTTTTGCTGGTTTTCACGAAGAAGGTGGCAGAAAACGTACTAGGACAGGGTGGGGCGAAAAGGGGTGAATCTGTATTTGGGGTGAAATGTGTTTGGGAGTGGGGGGGGGAGGGGGTGGCGGGGGGGGGGGGGGGGGGGGGGGGTGGAGGGAGGGGGAGGTTTCATCAATGTGACTGTTGGTCTGTTTTTCGTTTTGATCATAAGTCGTGGCTGATCACACTGCCTGACATCGATCATGTGTGTCATGGGTTCATGGGGTGAATGGGTGGTGTGGGGTGTGATGGATTAAGGGTTGTCGCTGTTGTTTTGCGCCATTTACAACTTTCAAGTGAAGACCTGACAACGATTTTGTGTGAACGTCCGTGAAGATGCGAACAGAACAGACAGGTGTTTCGTATTGTTTGTTGCCAAGTGCCCAGTGTCTTTGTGTTCCGTGATGTATAATAGGACAGTGGTTGGCTGTCGGTATGTGTGCGCGTACGCGCGCGGGGTGCGTGAAGTGTATGGGTAAAAGATACAAATACTTTTAAGGCACGGTATATTTATGCAGTGAAGGTCCTGCAGCACTCTGTTGTAATGTTTTTTCTTTATATACATAAATGTTGAACACATTTCAGCCCAATAACAAGCTCGTTTCGTTCCAGGCAATGCTTTTTCACGTACATATGTTAGTTTTCGAGCTTTTAAGGTTATAAAGAAAGATGGGGGGGGGGACCCCAAAACAACTATAAAAAAAACAAAAAAACAAACAAAAAAAAACACCAACAGTCGCTTTTGTGTGTGCATGATACAAAGGACTAAACACAGGATCAGTTTCTGTACAGGATATGTTTGACCAATTGGCATTTTGTTTTTATTTTAGACAAGTGTGCTATTCAAGTGAAGAAACGAAGATAAGACTGGAAAAACGGTTAGCAGACAAGTTAAAAAAAAAAAAAAAAACAACAAAAAAAGCAAACACACACACACACACACACACACACACACACACACACACACACACACACACACACACACACATCGAAGAACCGATCATGCTGGCGAGCTGTACAAAACCCAAGAGCCAGAGGATGCTTGGCTCACGTGTGGAGAATTCTTCCAGAATATATGCCATACTTTCTCGCTAACTAGTAGAGTTAAGAACACAGTGCTGTCATGTTGATTTTATTTTTGTCATGTGTGTCCTTTTTCAAGTTCTCGTCACACACCCTTTTTTTAAAGACTAATTTCGTCAAAGCAGGTTTCTTGACTCTGATACTCACATACGGGAAAAAATATTTCGTTGTCTTCATATTTCTGTGTTTTTTTCTTCTGTTTATTGTTTGTTTGTTTGTTTGGTTGGTTGGTTTTTTGTTTTTGCGCATGGACAAGTTTATTGATTATTTTAAGACGGATTTTTTTTTTTTCTAATTTACAGGACCGTGAATCCTTCCAGTAAGATGATGTCGCAGTCGAGGTTTTGGAATGAAAATAAAGTGTGATTGTGTGATGGAGAGGAGATTCTATTCAAATTGCAGCCATCTGTTGTCTGTTGTATCTTGGGTTGTTTTTTTTTTCCCCTTATTATACCCTACACCATTTGTTTGATGAAGTTTACCTTTTTTAAAAATTTTTTCTTTTTTTTTCTTTTTTTTTTTGAGGAGGGGGGGGGGGGGGGGGGGGGGGGGGGGGGGGGGGGGGGGGGGGGGGGGGGGGTAGGTAGCTAATACGTGTATGTACTATAACTGCACATTTACGAAACTGAATACGTGTTCGCAGAATTTTCTGACTTTATGAATCCCAGCATTCCCCCCCCCCCCCCCCCCCCCCTCCCCCGCGCGCCCTATTTGTGTTTTTACTGTTGTTTACTTCTGTAATTATCATTATGACTTTTCTACATGACCAATCGAATGTTCGGTAAGATTTGAACCACTTTATGAACGCAGCTGTTTGAAATGTTTCACCCCCAGGTGTCTGATTTCTCGTGCCTAACTGTTGAAACTGACACACAGAATCCTAGCCAGGCTTAGCAGAGATGATACCGGACGTTTTATGATGGACGGATAATCCATCGATTATAAACTTATGAGGTCGTTGCCACTATCGCCGCGGTTCTTTTAAAACGGATAAGACAGTATTGCATAGTACCTCTGTGTGTGTGTGTGTGTGTGTGTGTGTGTGTGTGTGTGTGTGTGTGTGTGTGTGAACCGTGTCATTCAGCTTACCATAAATCCCAGAAATCATAAATAAAACGGGGGACTAATGATGGATATTGGTAATTTTGAAGTGCTCACAGAGAAAGAGAGAATGGAGACAGAGACAGAGACAGAGAATTTGTTGTCAAGGTCAGTGAACCTCGATGCGCTCTCCCCATATTAATGAAACGAGGGGATAAATGATACATGTTGGTCCGTCTTTTTTTTCTTTTTTTGTAAATCGAGAGAGAGAGAGAGATTTTGTAATCATAGTCAGCTAATTTTGATGCAGTCTCTCACATTCTAAGCCGTAAGGAAGATTTCTATTTGTCTCCCCTCCCCACCCATCCGCACGAGAGCTCTCCAGCAAAAGTGCAGGGGGAATGATGGAAAGAATAAAGGAACAACAGTGTCGCACAAGCAACAGACAAATTTCCGCCCATCCAGGGGACCTCTTGAAGCTCTCGAATCAATAAAGGTTGTGATGATTTTCATCTTCTGCGCATCCGCCGAAAGTTAAGCATAACGCTTCTTTCTTCTTCCGTTGAGTCTCTGCGATCAACTGGCTGATTATTTGAAACCGTGAAACGGGAGATGTACTTTTTAATTAAAAAAAAAAAATCTAATTCCTGTTTCATTAACATAGAATTACTCACGTTCATACCACAAAGTGATACCCCCCACCCCTATCTTGCCTACTCACTAGCCTACACACACACACACACACACACACACACACACACACACACACAAAGTAAAAGCTAAGTGCGGAGTTTGCCAGCAGGCTACCATGGTCGCTTTTCACCCATTAGTGTGGACTAGCTGGTCCCCAGGCTGCAGTAGGCAACTCAGGCCCGCAACATCCCTCCATTTATCCATTCAATCAACAAAACAAGACCCTACACTGCCTCTAACCCTGTCCTAACCAAGTGTAGCCCTAACATAATCTCTAAACCGTTAAGCGAAAAAAAAAAAAATCTTCCTGCTGTTTCTGAACTTGTAAAAGTTTTTTTTTTTTGTTTTGTTGTTTTTTTTTTTGGCACCACAAGTAAATCACAAATCGCCACAAACATTCAGTCCATCACGGTCGTCGGTTTCGAAGTTGTCTACGGATTCGAACTTTTTTTTTTTTTTTTTTTCCTCCTTTGTTGAGTTTATGATTGGCAGTGTGATTTGGTCCACATACCCTCTTTCCCCCCCCCCCCCCCCCCCCCCCCCCAAAGTTCGGTTCAAATCGGTGCGGTACTTTCCGCGTGAACTTGCAAACCGACACACAGACCGACAGATGTCATAGAAATCATGAACTGCGTGATAGCGGTGACGACGTACAAAGACTTCACCGACCAAATCATCAGATTGAGTCATCTAAACAACGAAGCAGGAGTTAGTTTCCTTCAAATCCCGGTCTGAGATGCTTAAGAGCAAAGAAGTAAATAATATGTAGACCTTTAAAATTGTTAACTAGCTGGTATGGTATCCAAACTCCTTGTGAGCTGTTCTCATAAAATAACCCCAACACTGGAGGTCGTCATATGGCATTAAATGCACCATTTGATAAACGTCGTCTGTATGCACCCGTGACGCGCATTTGTTTTATTCTGTATTATGTCCAATACCAGAAAAAGCCGGTAAAAGGCTATCAGTCTCATAACATGCTATGATATGATATCTAAAGAACATGGCGCATATATGATATTGGTGTATATGGTTATGTACGTGCACGCGCATGCGCGCACGCGTGTGTGTGTGTGTGTGTGTGTGTGTGTGTGTGTGTGTGTGTGTGACCGAATGTACCTTAGCTTTGGTAGGTAGATGCTGAAATTGTGATGCGAAGGGGTGAGAGGGGAGAGGGGATGAAAGGAAATGGTTGTAGGGCACATGAGAAAGAAGGAGAAGGGAAGAAGAGGAGACCTGGGGGGGGGGGGGGTGGGGGGGGGGTAGGAGGGGGAAATGGGGTATCAAAACGAAAAGACGTCAAAGCGCTGATTAGAGGGGGACATATGAGTCAAAAATTGCGCTTAAAGAATCAGATCAAATACGTTAATTCTGATTGCTCAAGTTTAAGATCAAGCCCCCTCTCTCTCTCTCTCTCTCTCTCTCTCTCTCTCTCTCCCTCTCTCTGCCGCTCTCACTCGATGTCTCTCTCTCTGTGTGTGTGTGTGTGTGTGTGTGTGTGTGTGTGATCATCTCCAAACTGTTTTTTTTTTCATAGAGATAAAACGATCGCTGGTAACAGTATTTTTACTTTTTTTTATATCTTGATTGTTATCAATTGATTTTATGACTGTGGCGTTTTGATTTTGCCTCACAGAACTAAAAGAACTACAATTAAAACCGATGTATGTATAAAAAAAAAAAAAACGACTGCATGCAAAGCTGTTGTGTTGAAATAAGTGTTCCGCCTACCCCTACCCACCACCCCATTCTCGGGCAAAATATTCCTCTGTGTGTGTGTGTGTGTGTGTGTGTGTGTGTGTGTGTGTGTGTGTGACCCATTTTGACAATATTGACAGCCGATTATTTTCTTAGTGCACGACTTGGACTGTCACTATCGTCAACTTTAATGGAACTACGTTCAGCTAAAAGGGAAATCGGGAGAATGTAGACCTCTGCCAAGGTTGAAATAGGTCCGTCCTGAATCCGCCCGCGGGTCCGGATCTACTCTCTGGCCGGGATCCACATCAGCGTTCCATGTGGAGCCGTCCTTGGGCTTTCATTTTATCAATCCACTAAGTGTCGTCCGTTCAAATAAGCTGTGTAGCGTTTGCCTGGTCTTGCTGACAGACGAATAAAAAAAAAAAAAAACAAAACAAAACTAGTGGACATGGATGACCTTAATGATTTGACGTGAAAAATGACTGATGACACCGTTACCTCTGCGTGGGAGGCAGAAGATGTCAAGAAAGAGTTCGTCAACGGAGTCTGATGCATGTTCTCGCGATCAGCTCTGTCTTTGAGTTTCAGTGGCCAGTTTAAGTGAGGTCCCCGTCAAAATTGGGGGGGGGGGGGGGGGGGGGGAAGAACCAGCATGATTCTGAACTTCTAATAAGGAAGTTTTTTTTTTTTTTTTTTATATGAAGAAAATGAAAATCAAAAGGGGGAAATACTGTGAAACAAAGGAAGACAACTCTGCTCTTTAGGAGAATTTATTTATTTTTTTTTTTTTTTTTCCAATAATGCGTGTTGGAATTTCAGAGACCTGCGGAATGAGAGTCACTTTCAGCGGTCAGGGTCAGCAGGTCAGCAAATCTGCTCGAGACGACATGACCATCTCTTAGGCAAGGTGCAATGACGCCACTGTGCCATCTTCCCAGCGAGGAAGTAAAATGTCATTAGAGTATTTTTTTTTTTCCTTAAAGAAAAAAAAAAAAAAGAAGGGGGGAAAAATATATATGTATGTACACCCTGTGTTCTCATCGTTAAAATGTGAGTTTAGAATCAAGTCTTGTCTTTTAACTCCTTATTTGGGCTGGCTGCTTAACCCCCCCCCACCCCCCCCCCCCCCCCCCCCCCCCCTCTGCCTGTCCTACTTGTACTTCTCATCCCCCAACTTACCGCCCTTCTCCTCCGTCCGACCAAGGCGGAACTGATAGCCAGTGATTGTTCTGTTTATTAAGACTGCCGAAGACCATGATTCTCGATCACAGATGCCAGACTATGGAAGCTTCTAGCATTTGACGTATCGTTGAACGCCATGCTATTGCTAATGGTAAACTGCGCACAGGTACTGATTCTCTCTGCATTTGTTGTTGGTGTAACTTCGCGTTTAGTTGTAGTCGTCAACAACCGCATTCAGATTGATGGCTTTTGGATGAGGCGGGGAAAGGGGGGGGGGGGGGGGGGGGGGGGGGGGGGGGATGTGGGGAGGAGAGGATGTATATCTCTTGACGAAGTATAACGATACCCTTCTTTTGATGTGTGTTTGATTTGTTTTGTTTTTTCTTTGTTTTTTGCTTCAGTCAAATTTCATATGCGGACAGTCAACGGGGGCAATGACTATTGAGCAATACATCTGTCACACTACTGTGGCGAAATCTATGTGGGCAATTAACATTTTTTTTGAAGGAAACGTTTAATGTGCTGTTACAATGTTTGGTTTTGTTATCATGTGGACACTTTACAAATACATCTACAAAGTTAAGCATGAATATGTCACCTCTTTTTAGTTTTTTTAAATGTATTTGATTTAATCGTTTACGTATTCTATTTATTTGTCATTGGCTTTTATGTTGATGTGAGCTCACTCTATATTTCGATTGATTTCTAGGCTGCTCTCTCTCTCTCTCTCTCTCTCTCTCTCTCTCTCTCTCTCTCTCTCCCCCCTCCCTCTCTCTCTTCTTTTCTCGTTTAAAGTGCGTTATAAGTAATGCGATCTACTTGGTGCATATATACCTTATCTGCTATACGTATGGTCGTATCTCGTGGGTGATGTTGGGAGTTTTGGGAATGTCATCCAGTTCGTTGCAGTTGACTAATTGAAAAAGAATAAAAAAAAATGTTGGTATACTCAGCGGATGCTGCGTCCACTCTGAGCTCACACCAAAGACCCATAGATGCTCCAGACGGCATCCAACCCAGACAGTCCTGTCCTATTGTGACTGTTCGCTTGGCACACAGACGCCTCTTGCTCTGATCCCTTTTCTTGTCCAGTGTGCAAGATCTTTCGCTGTTGAAGTCATGCGTTTTCATTGAGGTGTGTGTGTGTGTGTGTGTGTGTGTGTGTGTTTACATTGTTTCACACACTTATCTCGTTTTTTGTTTTTTTTGTTTTTATTGTTTTTTTTTTTTTTTTTTTTTTTTTTTTTTTACGTGAATAATGAAGTAATTCGTTGGTACTAGCACTGGTATCAGTTCCGTAATCAGCTGGCGTATAAACATCAAGAAGTGAAGAGCTCATTTAAAGCGAAGTGTAATACAATCTGTTCGTGTGTGTGTGTGTGTGTGTGTGTGTGTGTGTGTGTGTTGAAGAACAAGACTGTCGAGAGACTGTTCTTCATCTTGATGAGAGTATGTCCGTGCAAAGACGCCGATCTCCGGCACGTTCAGTTCACAAACATTCTGCATCCCCCCCCCCCCCCCCCCCCCCCCCCCCCCCCCCCCCCCCCCCCCCCCCCTTAGTTGCTGTGGGCATAATGTATTTCAGAATTGTGGTTGGTGGTTTTGTTCAGTTTATTGGCTTTT
>JADBJO010001243.1:90000-117500 GCA_016801955.1 Conus betulinus | reverse complement strand
TACTAGCCCAGACTACTTGTACAATCTCTTTGAGCACTTGGTTGTGCCTCCATGTGCACCTTCCTTGAGCCAGGGCTACTTTACATGAGCTTAGGACATGCTCCACTGTTTGTTTTTCATGGCAAAGGGGGCATGAAGGATCGTCTGTTTTTCCCCACTTGACCAGGTTTGCATTTGAAGGCAGAAGGTCATGCAGATCTCAGAATGAAGCTGATCCTGAGAGGGGCCATGTGCCAAATGTCATTCCAAGTGAGACTTCTTTGGAGTGCATTCTCCCACGTTGTCCATTGCCCTTGCTGGCTCTGCTGGACTGCTTTTTGGAGTCTTTGTTGGTCTTCTTCTTTTCTCATCTCCTGAATCATCAGGCCAACAACTGAAAGGTTCAGGGATCAGGGGTATGTTTTGTGTCAGCAGCGGAAGCCAGTTGATGTATTCTTTGTCAGCAACTAGAGCATCGATAGTATGTTCTATGTCAGTGGCAGATGCAAAGTGAATATATTCCAGAACCAGGAAACTGATAGCATGGTTAATGCCAATAGTGGAGGCAAATTGAACATTTCTATGTCCACACTGTGAACATCGATGATATGCTTTATGCCAATGGCGAAAACAAATTCAATGTATTCGATCTTTACGGCTTGAACATCGAAAGTGTGTTTCTGCGTGTCAATAGCGGAGGCAAACCGAACGTGTTTCAAGGCCACAGCTACAACATTGATGGTATGTTTTGTGCTAGTAGCAGAGGCAAACTGAATGCATTTTACAAGTTCTGGTAAAACAGTATCAGGGATATGATTTATATCCGTGGCAGTGGAAGTTTATGTTCTTATGACGAATAAGAAAGCAGCATGGTTTTCTACATTAGAAGCGAACATGAGCATGCTTTATTTTATTTCATTTTATTTTATTTTTTGCTGAATAGGGTATATTTTATCAGCCATGTGTTTTACACCAGTTGCGAATGTTGAATGCATTTTATAACCACCGTGGCACAGTTGAAAAAGAATATCAGGGAATGTTCTGCACTAGAAGCAAGAGCATTTTCTCGTCCGATCTTGACGATGAATATATTTTGCACCAGTACTGGCTGTGAGTTGGATTTATCTTTGTGATTGCTAATCAAAGAACAGAAGAGGAACATTTCTCGTCAACAGTGGGAGCAAACTGGATTTATTTCATGGCGATTATGAAGAACTCTAGGAGGCATTTTTTTTCGTCAGTCTGTCGGGGTTGAATATGGATTTTTAAAATTACTTATGGAAAAAAAAATGATATGGGGGGGGGGAGGGGGGGGGGGGGGGGGGGGGGGAGGGGACACTTGGGGGGGTGGGAGTAGCAAACAGGATTTAATTTCTAACCGCCAATGAAAGAGCAGCAGGGAAACATTTTGCATTGGCTGGGGTATCGGTTGGATTTATTTTATGACCGCCAGTGAAAGAGCGTAAGGGAAAATTTTGTATTTGAATTTGTCTCAAAATTTCAAAATTTGTTTCGTTCTGAAAGAACGAAAGGGAAACATTGTGAAGAAGCTAGGGGTAGACTGGATTTACTTCATGACCGCTACTGAAGGGGCAGCAGGGAAATATTTTGTGCTAGCTGGGGGCAAACTGGATTTATGTGATGACCGCTATCGAAAGAACAGCAAGAGAAATTTTTGTTTCTCTTTGAGGCCAAATGGATTTTGGGTAATACCTTATGAGGATTAAAAGAAAACAGGAGAACTGTTTTTATATGGCTTTGGGGAAACTGGCTTTTATTTTGTAATCGTCTGTGAAAGGACAGCTGGGCATACTTGTTGACGGCTTGAATAAATCAGGTTCATGTTGTTACCGCTGATGAAAGAACACCAGGGAGCATTTCTTTCGTCAACCGCGGGACAATTAGATTTTTTTTTTTTTAAAGGAATGCGAACTTAAGAACATCAGATCATAGCAGGGGAACCATTTTTTTCATTCGGGAAGGGGAGGGTGTATGGGTGGCAAATTGGATTTATTCATGACTGCTGCTCCGAAAAGAAAAGAAAAGGCAACAAAAAAAAACAAACAAACAAAACAAACAACAACAACAACAACAAAAACCAGCTGGTGACATTTCCCTCGTTGTAAGGGGGCAAACTGGATTTATTTCAGCAGTACGGGAAACATTTTGCTGTCGGGGACAAATTGGGTTTATTTAATGACTGTTAATTAAAAGAAGAAATTGCACAGAATTTTTTTTTTTCACCAGACAGGGACAAATTGGACTCATTGTATAACTGCTAATAACGTTTTCATCTGTCTGAGGCAAATTGGATTTCTTTCATAATCGCTCATGGAAGAAACAGTTGTGGAAGTCGGAACACTTGCTCTGTCTGTTGGGGAAGAGGTGGTGTAGAGAGGGGTAAGGGCAGCAGAGTTACTGAATGACTGCGAACATTTTTTTTTTTTTAATAGCAGGAGGACATCTTTTTATCAGTCGGGGGCGAATTGGGTTTATTTCATTACGGCTAATTAAGGAAAAAAAAAAAGGTGACCGTTTTTGTATTAGTTGTGGGACAAAGCTGGATTCTTCTTAAAAAAAAAAAAAAACATCGTTTATAATTGCATGTGCGCATGTGTGTGTGTGTGTGTGTGTGTGTGTGTGTGTGTGTGTGTGTGTGTGTGTGAATATGCACCCTTGCCTGTAGATGCATGGTACTTATTGCGATATTCATCTTCTTATTGGTTTCATTTATGTTTTATCTAACCTTTTTTATGTATTTGTAAGCGCTTTGGGCGTATGATGTAAGATTAAGCGCCATAAATAATAAGTATATTATGATAATAAGAGAACGTAGGGGGAACATGTTGGATCAAGATTGGTGATCATTTGGACCGATTTATAGCCACTTATACCATGAAAGAGCCAATGATTTCTGTAATCAGAAGGTCTTATATTCTATTATGAGTGTTGATGTTGAGTTTTAAGCTTAGTAATTTTATTTTATTTTATTGTATTTTACTCATTTGCAATGTGTCACCACATAATAATTTTCCTTCATGGACAAAATAAGTAACTTGTTAACTTGTGGTGGGGTCTAAACAACAATAAATCATGTTACAAAGATACAGTTACAATACGCTTTATGGATATAAAGTCCTCCTGTGCATTTCAAAAGTGTGAGATGCGCTCCCCTTTGATTTTAGTTGTGTGTCTTTTCGGGGGCTGCTATAAAGACAGTGACACTTTCGGTATTATTCCTCTGTTGTCAAGTTGGTACCCTGCCTCTTTATCTCTGCCCTCAGTGTCTTGACTCCAGCTGCTGCGAGGTCGGCCTCTCTTCGTTTTCCCCTGCGGGTTCCATGTCAGGGCTTGGCGTGTGGTGCTGGATGCTGGCTTCCTGAGGGTGTGTCCAATCCAGCCCACTTCCTCCGCAGAATCTGCTTGGCCACTGGTTCCTGTCCTGCTTGATTCCATAGATCTTCATTGCTGATTTTTTTTTTTTCTGGCCATCTGATTTTGAAAATGCGCCACAGACAGGTGTTGATGAAAGGTCTCTTTTTTTTTTTCTTCTTCTTCTTTTTTTTTTTTTTTTTTTTTTTTTTGGCTGTATTGCCTTGGCCATTCTCCAAGTCTCGCAGCCGTAGAGCAGAACCGACTTCACGTTTGAATTGAAGGTTCTGGGAAATGTATACCCCACGGGAAATGTATTTTATAACCACGTATAAATACGTTTTCTCTTACTAGAGGGCGAAGAAAGGGGGGTATTCTAAGATCGCTAATAAATGAACAACCGAGCTTTTTTTTTTTCATCCATCGACACTGAGAGCAAATGGTATATATTCTGTTGACCATGTAGAGAACAAGAAGCCAGACACGTGTTACGTCAAGCGTGGAGGCTAATTGGACTCATTTGACGTGTTTTGTTCCTGGATCTGCTACAGGTCTAATGTTTTACGTCATAGGCTAGTTGTTTTCCACCCCTTGCTTTGGGGGTAGACACGTGACTAAAGCCGAAACAGTTATAAACAAAGACTGAAGAAAAAAAAGAGAGAGACTTGACAGTCATTTACTAAAAATATTCCCGTACGAGCATGGGTTACAAACTTCCTTTTAACCCCGGAGTATGGAAAAATCAAAGGATAAGCGATCGGCCGAACTATTTGAACGGAACTTTGTACCACTTTAGAAACCCATTCTCCAGGTAATGAATTGTAATGGATACACACGAATTTCTCCGTGTTTCAAGAATCGGTTTACCTTCATGTGACGATCTGGGTCGGCGGTAACTGGGTAGTTGAGAAAAAAAAAAAAAAAAAAAAAAAATCCTGGGTAGTTGATTCATCCCTGGTATTTCGACCCACCTTCGTTTTTTAAGGTTAGTAGAAATGTAGATTCATTCCTTCAGGGATCCAGAAAAAAAAGAGATCCAGCTGGATGCCTTTAGATATGATGTGTTGAAAAGGTATTTCAGTTTCATACGTTTTTTCTTCTGTCTGTATGGCTGATGTTCTGTTGCCTGAGGTGGTGCTTATGCTCAGCTGCCTGAAGGGTAGAGATGTTGGCTCAGTTTTAGAAACAGCGGGTAGTGTAAGTAAACGAAGCCGTTAAAATTCCAAATGGTTTTGACTAGGCATATCAAAAACCTTTCTGAATATAATTATGCATACACACACGCGCGCGCGCGCGCGCACACACTCACATGCATACACGCATACACAGACACAGATAGTATTACACACGCACACATACACACGCACGCACGCACACACACACACACACACACACACACACACACACACACACACACATATATATATACATACATACATACATACATACATACAGCAGAGAGAGAGAGAGAGAGAAGAAACAGTGCACAAAAGAAGTTGGCTCATCTATATCTTTGTGTGTAGAGAGGGTTATGTGTGTGTGTAGAGGTGGTGTGTGTGTGTGTGTGTGTGTGTGTGTGTGTGTAGAGGTGTGTGTGTGTGTGTGTGTGTGTGTGTGTGTGTGTGTGTGTGTGTGTGTGTGTGTGTGTGTGTGTTGGGATAGGTAGGAAAACAGACATTTGTTATTTGCACTTTCAGTTCAGGTGTAACATTTGCCGTTCCAGTTTGTTTGTTTGTTTGTTTGTTTCTCAGCTGTCTTTTCAGAAGTTGTTGTTTAACAAATAGACGTAATTGTCGAACTGGGACATGATTTCTTACCTCAAAAAGGAGCAAATTAATTTGATTCTTCATGTTTATCATATTGGCGTTGAGAGTGGTCAATATCATGTTTTGCTAGCTGATGCGTCAGGCTGGAATTGGAAAACAAAAAAACCTTGTTCAAAGCACATTACCGTGGCATTTCTCCATAACTCTTTGTGCAACTGAACATGGCCTCGGGAAAAAAGTGTATGATTAGATTTTTTTTTGTTTGTTTTTGTTTTTCCTTGGATAATGATTTTCTGGGCTATGTGTTTTGTGAATTATTGCTACAAATAGTTATCTTATGTATAACTAGAGTTATTCAGAACGTGAAAACAGGGATGGGGAAGTTATAGCAGTTCTATGAACTCTGTAAGACAGCAGCGTCAACACAATACAAACAGCAATCGTATGTTTATAACTTTATTTGTTTATGTTTTTTTTTTTTTTTTATCCTGCTTTGTTGGGTGAACGTTGCGTCCATGAGCTCCTCAAAAATTGTGTAAGTATGTTGTATCCCACAGCTATAGGCTTTCCTTTTTTTCGAAAAATTTTACAAACTTTTTTTTTTTTTTTTTTTTTTTTTTGGGGGGGGGGGGGGGGGGTCAGCAATTTACTTGTCCATATCCGGACGAACGTCATTCCTGAACGAAGTGTATCACTTGTTTGTGATGTAATGGAAATGCAATGTGGATGATATTGCCATATGTATTACACATTGTCGTGTTTGTAAGAAACTTTCTTGTCGCATCTTGGCGGCATTCAGTCTGACAGTCCGTTTATTAAATTCAGACAATTGGAAGCATCCGCGTTCTGTTCGGATGAGCACATTGCTTACAATTCCCGGACACGTTTTTTTGCACGAAATCGGTAAAGAACGATATTACGTTGTTTACCTGTTCGTTTTCAGGCGTTACAGACTGCAGAGCTCTGCCGTTCAGTTGACACGTTCAACATCTCGCATTTACTGTCGAGTATGATACTCTGATGGTCGCACAACGTAAATCCGATTTTATTTAATTCGCTGTGTTTCCGTGATCTGTTAAATATTAAGTCTGTCAACAAACAATGTAACTGGGGATTGCTTTTGATTTATAATGACCACTGTGATGTCTCGAGTGGTGGCTTTTGTGTGTGTTCATAATTACCAGAATAATTGTACTTAGAAGGATGTAAATGATCGTATGTTTATAACTTTATTTGTAATTGCTTTTTTTTTTTTATGTGCTTTGTTGGGTGAACGTGCGTCCATGAGCTTCTTTTGTGTAAGTATGTTGTATCCCACAGCTATAGGCTTTCCTTTTTTTAGAAAAATTTTACAAACTTTTTTTTTTTTTTTAGCGGATTGCCTTTCGTCACATGCACGTATGATAGCTTTATACTACTGTCATCCGCCCCCCCCTCCCCCCCTGTCTGTCAATCTGTCTGTCTGTCTGTGTCTGTCTGTCTGTCTCTCTCTCTCTCTCTCTCTCTCTCTCTCTCTCTCTCTCTCTCTCTCCTTCCCCGTCCTTCCAAGGGCCATAATCAAAACAAAGAAGAGAAATAGAATTCGTTTTAACACAAGGAATTCGACTTTAAAGATCTGCCTTTTTGTTTGTTTGTTACGAGTGAAACTGTTCTCCATTCTCTACTACCCATTGACACAGCAATTGTTTTTAAGAATAATTTTCTTTCTGAAATAAAGATTGTTTTCTTGATGTGTTGTTACGATTACCAGACGCGCGCGCTTGTGTGTACAACACGGTTCATGTCAAGTTGTTTTAAATCGGTCTGTTAGTTTCAGACCTGGTTTTCAGTCTTCGCATAGAGTACAGGCTTCCGACTATAACTTACTTGAAGTCATGATATCACGACCCCTTTAGTCTGTTTGGCTTGAAACCACTGGACCTGACTTGACTTGTGTGTGTGTGTGTGTGTGTGTGTGTGTGTGTGTGTGTGTGTGTGTGCGCGCGCGCGCGCGCGCGAATTGTCTTTGACAGTAAGCTTTCCAATCCGTCCAGACTTTAAAAGTTGTTGGCACCAGTCTTTGAAGACCGTAAGGAAGAAACTGCCGTGAACAGGGGTCAGACCTACCTTACTCATTCCTGGGGGTGGGGGGGTGTGTGTGTGTGTGTGTGTGTGTGTGTGTGTGTGTGTGTGTGTGTGTGTGAAGAATCCCACCAGGGCGTGCCGTTTGATGAAATCACATGTTGGATCCATTACAACATTGAGGCATTGGAGAATTTTACTGCAGACATCTCGTCAGAGACCATATTCCAAGGTGTTTCACGTAGCAAGATTTTACAGGCGTTTTGGTGTTGCTTTGTGATGGATGTGTTGAAAAGTTTTATTCGATTAAAAAAGAAATTATTTCTTTATTTATTTAGGGATGAGGGATGGGCGTCCAATTTTATTTGACCTTACTGAACATGATAACGATGTGGGATTTTTTTTTCTCCGAACTTTTGATTATTTACGTATGCTTGGATTTTTTTGGTATGGGAAGGAGAGCGGGCGGGGGAAAGTAATGCAGGCAACCAATGTTCTTCGTTATTATGAGAACGACTTAGCAACGATCTGCGGAGCTCACAAGGGATGGGGAGCTTAACTGTAAATGTTGAATCCTTTACTGGCACCATGTGGAGACATGACAATCTTTCTTGAAAACAAAACCATTTGCTTCCCCACTCCACCGTGGACTTCGTTTTCCGTGTGGCACTCATCAGAGGAACTCGTGGTTGTTGGGTTTTTTTTTTTTTTTTTTTTTTCCCGTCCTTGGTACACACAAAGACATACCTCCAACAGCTGTTTGGTTTTGTCTCCCCCATGGCAAGAAAAAGATAAAACAAAATCCGATGTATCCGGTGGAGGACGAAAGGAGGAAATGGGACGAACATTCCACAAGAAAATCGACTGCAAAAACAAGTAAAGAGTAATCAGTCAAATAAGGAAATCTTCAATTCAGTGTTTTAGGGTTCCCAATGGTGTTGCAAGTAGGAACAAAGTGTGCCGAAATTCTTAGTGGTCTGCTTAGCTGTTTTCGTAACGCATGCATGGTCCGTCCCATCAGTGCTGACATCAGCTAAGAATGGTCTTAAATCGAACGGGGACATGTCGCTTGTAATGTCTGTGGTGCCCTCAGCATCACGAAGTTAAAAAAAAAATCCAATGGCCTCTCAAAACACCCAGTCAGCAGTTGGATTTTCTAGTGTATAATGGCTGTAGTTTGGGGCTGGGATTCATGTCGAGCCGATAGTGACCTTGGAGCCTAACAGCTACAGGTAGTGACACTATGGAGGGCGTTCGGCGTCTTCTGAGCTGCAGCTTACCAAGCCCTTTCCCTGTTGCATCGTCCATGCCATTCTATTGGCATTGCACTCTCGCTGTTTATTCCGGCCCCCCGTCCATGGCCACAGCTGGCTTGTCCCGCAACCGCTCCGGCACCGGCAATCCACAGGGAACAATCAATGTCAAGTCGTCATGAGGCACCCCACCAGAGAAGACGCTGCGCTGCTGCCGAGTCATTTCGTCGGTGTTCAGTGGTGCCTGTTCTTATCCAAGGACAGCACCCCACTATGCCCCATACTGACGACAATAATTGCTTGGTCGCGGAGCCAGCCGGTAGTCTGTAATGCTAACCATTTTGCCACGGCGGCTGCTACTTAACTAGGCTCTGAAGTCCGGTATTGGTTCAGCATGAATTGCAGTCCAGCATGTTGAAAATGTTCTCAACCCCGAACGTGCTCCCCTGTAGTCACTTAAACTACAAATACACAACCTGACATTGAACACATTTAAATCGGCTTTGAAAAAAACAATAGAGAACAATCCAACGGTCGACTTCTTTGTGGACACTGTTTAAATCTCCTGTCTTCCGACCCCCATTCCTTACCCATACTCTTTTCCCCTTTCCTCATCACCCGTCCGTTTAACGTGATTGAATGGATTAAAAAAAAAAAAGGAAAAATGGTAAATGAAGGGACTTCCCTCCCTTTACAACCAGTGCCTATACATTTGTGAGTTTGGACAGGGTTTTTTGTTGTCTGCTTGTTTTGGAAGTGCATATTTTAAATCAGCTTATTTGTTCGGATGGAGAGGAGTCTGTGTCTTAGTGCTTGTTCATGGATATTAGACCGACTGTGCAGTCATACAGCTTTTTCTCGAGGTAGATCTTGGCAATTTCCCACCGTTCCTGTTGTCCGTGATCGATGTTCGGAGCACTGCGAGAACTAGGGCATGGACTCGTGTTGATCCCCATTTTAAATGATACTGTTCATGAATATATTAGATACGATGCGCAGTGGTGTATGTTGTGCGAGTTCAGTATGCAGTGGTGTAAGTAAACTGTATATGTTGAATACCCAGGCAAGTACTGTGTAAGCTGAATACTCACCATTCCCCATTTCTCCAGGAATACCACCCATCCGTCTACTCCCTTTTCCCCCCCCCCCCCCCCTTCCTTCCCCCACAGCAAGCAGTGAAACTATCATCTGGATGGCGATGCCCATCTATCGAAAAAAAAAAAAAAATGTTTGTCCTTGAAGTATCTTGTGTTGCTGCTGCACCAGTCTGAAGGGAATTGGGGCGTGAACAAACCTTAAAGTTCGGGGAGAAACTTTATTTTGAACTTTAGAAAAAGTGTTCATGTAAACATCACACCTGATGACTTCAGACCAAAACTAACCGCGTTCATACAGCATTTTTTGCGTGGCTGTTTAAAACGTTTGTTTGCGTATGGCTTCATTTTGCTGCCAGGACCCACGCTCTGAAACCAGTCATCATATTCGGCACCATAACTAACTCCTGACTAGAGCGAGACCCAATGATTTATTTTACATTTGATGTTTGGTGTGCATACTTTCTTGGTTGGTGGTGTACATGTTTCCTGGTTGGTTGGTTGTTGCGGTCGTTTTTTTTTTTTCCATATTCGGTCCTTCATGGCACATGTTGGTTAGCGTATATCACTGTGTTGTAGTCGCTCACGTCTGGCCGTTCTGGATGATCAATCGCTGTATTTCTGTTTGAGGACGTTCATGGTTCCCCCTGGCACAACATGTTATGTCGCGTAGCGTATTTATTACCACGTTTTGTTGTTCATGGTGGACCAGGCTTGTGCCCCGGGTGTACCTGTCACGGCGTTTTACTGGGGGAGATCATGATTACGCTGGAGCGGGACCACGTGCTACGAGGTTTGTTGATGTCTGCATTCACTTCTCATACATATGCTGTTGTAGCACTGACACAACCACTGACGACGATTTGAGCCGAAAGACCCAGTCTTGCGATCTTCGCTGTTGCCCTAGTCGCGTAACACTTTTGTTTGTGTTTGTTTTTGTTGGTTTGTTTTGTTAATGCAGACTTGATTGTTAATGCGGAGACTACACAAAAAGCACCTCACCCCGCCCCGCCTCCGCAACGCAAAGCGTCGGTCCGTCCCGCACCGTGTTGTGTTAGTCGATCGTATGTCTTGTGTCGGTTACACGTATCATCTGGTACATTACAATTATCATTCCTTTGTGAAACACCCATCCGAAAAATACGCAAAAAAAGAGCAGCTGGGTTGTTGGATGTTTCATTTAAAGCATGTATAGCAGCAAAAAAATGCCCACAACAAAATGCCATTGGTTCCAACATATACACTGCACCGGCGACCTATGCGTAAAGTTGTCCTGAGATTCAACTGCTTTATGCCGGATATTATATATATATATATATATATATATATATATATATATATATATATATATATATATATATTTTTTATTTACTTTTGAATAAATCGGTTCAACACCGAAGGCAGCGTGTTTGTGGACGAAAGACGGGGGTTTTGAGCTCCAGATCGCGTTACTCTAACCTCTCCCAAACCTAATCCATACTTAAACTTCAAAAATCCAGATTAAAAAAAAAACTTCTTGAAGAAAAAGAAAGAAAATGCCGCAATGTGGGAGGCGGTGAAGTTATCTTCTCTTGTTTTGCACCGATAAAGGAAAGGACGTTTGCTTTGGCGATTGTTCAGAATATGAAATCAGTTCGTCCGGTTCTCGACATTTGAATGTCAAACGAAGCATGGTCACGTGTGTACCAATAGAGCTATTCGCTGGCTCATCATGCTCCATGCAAGAGACTTAACTCGCCAAATCAGAGGACATCGTGAAAAAAGAGCATGCACAGGAAAATATGTTTCATAGAAAAAGTATGCCAGACAGCACGAAACACCGTGCAGCAAGTTTCTTTCGACTCGAAACGCTTGATGTCTACCGTCTACCACAGTCGCACGAAGCAAGCTGCTCACCAGTGCACTGCAAAGCAAGCAACTCGTACTTTGTACTTTCCAGGTCGCGCGCTGTGAGAACCCCATGTTGCCAGTCACTGTGAAACACAGTGCTCCAACAGTCCCTGTCACTATTTTTTTCAGAAATCAAGCTTAGATCGGCTTTATGTACCAATGGCAACGTTACCGAAAACTGCGACTGTACGCATGAAATGAACAAATTCTGTCCCTGTTTTCAGTTTTCCACAGATAATTCCTTTGGCCATACTAGATTTATTCTGGAAAAAAAAAGAGATGCAGTTTGCATGCAGATGCTTGAAAGGTGTCACAGATTGTATCTTGAAGATAAACAGAAAGACAGACAAACAAATAAACTAAACGTATATAGCGGGGGGAATCGGTGCAGGAAGAGAACGACATCATTCTGGCTCTGACACATTTCCTGGGCTGAGTCTTCAAGAGGTAAAAACCATAAGGAGTTGGATATCGCGTGGAATGGTCACTTCCGTAATGTTCGTAGCAATGCACGACATTTGATACCCTTTCGCCCTCGTTTTGAAAAGCACTCAAGTGTATGTCATGCATATATCAAAATGCCACATGAATCGTGATTTTTCCACAGCAGTGATGTCTTAGTGGTCGCAGCAGTGTGTCCCTGAGAATCCTAGCCCGGGGTTAAACAGGCTCAGGTCTTGAGGACAACATGATGGGATGCTGCAGTGGTGGAGCGCTATTTAACTAGCGTAAGAAGGCATGGAGAAAGTTTACCGGTCCAAAGTCTTTATTAGGTTGTTATTGTGCTGAGAACAATAAGATGGAACACTGTGACACTGAGTCCTTGGAAGAGGACTTGTCGGAAGTCTAATCAGTAAACTTTCCCCGAAAAGACCTTTAAGTCTGATTGGATGCGGCGTAGAGAAGGGAGAGGCAGGGGGTAGAATCAGTTTTAACTGCTTGGATGCGGTTTGGGAGGGGTCAGGGAGAGGTGAGCCTCAGGGAGGGGGGGGGGGGGGGAAGGGGGGGGGGGGATAGAGGACAGCAGTGCCTTTGTGATAATAGCGGTAGTGCTGCTCGGAATGAGAAATCTTGTAAGAACAGTTTTCTTCTTCTTCTTTTTTTTTTTTCTTCTTCTTCTTCTTGTATGTGTTTTGAAAGCGAGCATGGGAAGTTGATGCATCAGTATCACAGCGGGACTCGGTGAGAGTCCTTGTAACGGGGCTTTGCGGGTCTGTGTTTAAGGTCCTTTGAATGTCTTCGTGTAAATGGAAACCAAAGGGACGATCACTTTTTGAGGAACAGAAACACTAACTATTGTTGCAGTTAGGACTACTACTTTACAGTGACTGACCGTGGCCACAGCGTTAGCGTATTCGAATATCTGTGTTGTTATCGTCATTGTGGTGACAAGAAAAAGACTGGATGTTTGATTTGTTTTAATTTGAACCAAATGAACCGAAGTTAGTTAACGTGTGTCAAAAGTGATCCAGATTGTTTTATCTCGTATAGATTTGTTGGCTATGGACACCAATTTTTTTCCATTGATACTTTTAATCAACTGTTTTGCTGGCTACTGAAGTGGACTGCAGGATCGATCACAACAGGCAGGAACAAAGTTCATGTTACCCATCTCTTATTGCTGTCTTCAGACGGACCTAAATTCGCTCATATGCCACCCTCCTTACACCCCATCCCCTCGCTCATCCTCTCCCCCCCCCCCCCCTTCCCCTACCACTCTTCTTCGCTGACCACCCCCACCTCTTTCGTAGCTCTCTCCCTCCTCCACCATATCCTCCCAGCCTTCACACTCTGCCCAGCACCCGTCGGCTCGAAGGTCTCGCGGGGATGGGCGGTTGGGGGGGGGGGGGGGGTCAGTCCCCCCCCCCCCCCCCCCACACACCACCGTTGTTATGCTCCGGTTCGCATAGCATTGCTTATAGAGGAAAACTATCTTCACATGTTGAGACTTGGCATCTTTGTATTACACTTTTCAGTGACATATTTCTGTCCACATGTTTTATGGCGGAGAAGGATGAAGGGGGGCGGAAAGGGAATGGCTCTAGATAAATGGCACTTGCGTGGGATTGTGGAGAGAAATCTTTTTTTTTTTTTAAAAAGATTTCGAGGTTCATTTTTGTTGTTGTTGTTGTTTTGATTGTATTATTTATCGTCCATATTCTTTCCCCCGTCCTGCACCTCTTCCCACCCTCCTCGCCCACCCCGAACTCACCTCCCACACTCCCCATAGGCCCTTCACCTACCCGTTTCTTGGAATCGCGGTCTGCCCTGATAAACCATTCAAAGAGATCCTAGTTACTGACGGTGTTTTTCTTTCTTTTTTTTTTTTTTTTTTTTAATGATTCATTCCGCCCAGTGTTGGGTAGATGCAAATGAGAGTGCAGCATTTCTGGGACATTTTCCCGCGTTTACGTGTTACGTGTTTATTTTCATATTTATGTCTTCTAATTTGTTGTAACACCTCTTTTTTTTCTCCGGATTGCATTATCTTGACTTTTTGTTATATTTTTTGTATGTCTTTTTCCCCTCTTCTTACTTCTGTGACAACATAAATCCATGGATGAGTAATTTTCTTGTCTTTCTGTTTTTCTTATTCGGGTGTAATTCGTTTTGATTTGTAAAAACAAATACATATTTTTTTTTGCCTTCGTGGCATGAATGAAATATTGTTAATATTGAAATGCAGAAATACATACAGTAGAATAACATTAACATATGTGTGAAATGACCTGGTTTTTTTTCCCCCTCAATATATGTATGCATAGAACAGTGCGTTTTTTCTACTTCACATTGTGACAGTGAGCATACCGTAATGAGTTTGATTGTTATATTACTGTTAAGATTTTACTTCAAATACTCGAGTCATCAACTTTTTTGTTGTTTTTAATAAATAAGACAGTCGTTTGTCATTTTCATTGACTTAATATGTATGTAAACATTGAAAAAAGTAAAAGGGCATATGGTGACAATAAAGTATCGAAAGCAGAAAAAAAAGATAATTCATTTGTGTTCTGCCTCGGAGGATTGAACGTCTGGGATTATACAAGTTGAACAAATTTGTGGAGGGGGGAAAAAAGTGCAGGCTAACAATTCCTTCTTCATTACGATAATGATCTGGCCAAGGTTTAACAACAACAACGACGATGATGACGACAGTAAACCCGGGAGTGTTTATGAGGGAAAGAAAAGTGGATAAAAAAAATCAGGGCCTTATATTATGAATATAACACCCTTCACGAGCAACACATTGAGATTATCATAGTCTACCTTGAAAACAGACCATTCATGTCGCCTGCTCAGAGGTCTTTCGTCGACTGATTCAGACTCGTCAGTAGGTCAAGGCCGACTGTGTCGGCGCTCCCTTCGCATCAAATGGAGATGCATCTGGTATGCTTACCACTGAGGGTTCTAGAGCAGAATCCTGCTTCCCCCATGTCGTTAAATTAACAAACTGCGTGATTTTAGTGGGCTGTGTTTGTGTTCAAATCCGACCAGAGGGAATTTTGAACTGCTCGTACATGTGTGGAGGCAGTCCCAGTCGTCCCTGCACAAATCTGGCAAAAGGGATTCCAGTTGTCATGAACATAAATAGATCAGAGCAAATTTAGTTCACTGATATCAGGAACGTGCCCGAAGTTGGTTCAGGTCCGTTTTGATGTAACTCATGTTTTGAATGGTCGCTTTAGTTCTGAACATGTCCAAAGCACTGTAATTTTAAAGCTGTCACAGCACTTCATGTTACTTGAATGGAGTCGTGACCCTCGGCGTGACCTACGTCCAATAAAGCCTTCGACTCTTGGGTGCCCTGGAATAATCGCAGAATGCTAGCATTTCACATGACTGGTTGTGACATTCTCTCTAAATGTCTGCCACTTTATAATTTCTGTTGCAGTTCTCGGCGACATGTTTCTATCAAAGAGCTAAACAAAGTACTGCTGTGAACGTGAAGCTGCCAAAGCACTTCATGTTACTGCCAGTTGAGGTCATTTTCTTTTATCCTCGATGCGAATCTGTCGGGTAAAATCTTGGGTTCCCAGACGCTTTCGGAATCGCAGCATTTTTCAGCACCAGTTCATCTGACTTTCTCTTCAAATGCTCGCAACCTCATCATTCTTGAAGCAATCCTCTCGCTTCTTCGTGGAATGTCCAGCAAAATGAGTGCAGTCTGAAAACGGACACAAATTGTTCTCCACTTTTCTTACAACATGAATAGCTGGTGATCCTGACAGCAACGTCGCTTGAGTCGGTGAAGAAATGCAGCACAGTCGTGAACTCTTGCTGTAACGGTATGGCCACGACTGGCGCTGAAAGCGTTCATTCCTGTGACCACACGTGTAAATATGTTAACGGGATCCCTGTTAGTACACATGGAAAAGGGTCAAAATCATCGGTGGTTGTAAATGTCGAGCTGTCGAAATGATTCAGGTGACTGTAAATACCGATCTGTCAGTACTAAACGTGTCAAAAGGATTCCAGTTCTTGTAAATGTAAATTTGCCGCAGTGATTCCTGCCAATCAAAAAGTGATTCTGTCCTAATGGATCCAGTCACATACCTGTGAAAATCTGTCATTGTGATCTGTGTTAACGTGAGAGTGAATGCGCAAAACAATTCCAATCAATGCATTGGTAAACTATTTTAGTGATTTTGGTTACAGAAAAATCTAATCCTGTCACAGAGATTCCAGTTGGTATAAGAGTTAACGTGTCATGCCAAAGTGTTTCCAGTTCAGGTAAATGTGAATCTCTCATGTGATTCCAGGCTCTGAAAATTTTAAGCACAGCAGTGACTCCAGTTGATGTGAGTTTAAATCTAACATAGTGGTTCAGATTGATATAGCCTGTGTTCAAGCATGTCATCATGATTCCTGATGATGTACGTGTAAATCTGTCACGGTGATAGTAATAAATGTAAAGTGTACATATTTCACAATTGTTCCAATGACCATCAATGTAAATCTGTCAGAGATTCCAGTCATCGGAAATTTATAACTCTGCCAGTTCCTGTAAATGCAAGTCGCCAAAAAGGTTGTCATTTTTTCCCCCCCCCCCCCCCCTTTTTTTATTTATTTTTTTTTTTACAATGATCGTTTATATTTTCCTTGGTTTAAAGACCAGAAGTACACAGGAATGCTAGTCAACGGTTGTTGTTTTGATGCCTGATTTTTTAAATCATTCATTTGTGGCACTAGCTGCTTATGAAATTGCTGGCAGTTTTCACCTTTAGATAAGGTCTACTCTCCACTACTGAATATTCTTTTTTCTTCGTGTTTGCAATCTTTTGCACCATTATTCATCAGAACAAACAGGGAAGAAAGTCGGATTAAGTGGAAGAAATGATCATTTTTGCCAAACGACAAAAGGAGTTATACGGAAGTTTTTGCTTAACTCTCTCTCTCTCTCTCTCTCTCTCTCTCTCTCTCTCTCTCTCTCTCTCTCTGTCTCTCTCTCTCTCTCTCTCTCTCTCTCTCTCTCTCTCTCTCTCTCTCTCTCTCTGTTGTGTTGAGTGAACAGTCATTTATTCTTCGGGCTAGTGAAGTATATACAGAAGGCCTCACTCAGGCCACGTCCCAAAGACTCTCCCGGAATATGGGTCTTTTCATTGACAGATTTTCGTCAGCGATTCGGTTTTGTTATGTTCGTTTACTTTTTGTTTTTATTCACGGATTTTTTTTTTCAGTGAAAGATGTTGACAGCCATTCACTTTGTTGGGGTTTGTTTTTTTTGTTTTCTTTTTTTTTTTTTTTTTTTTTTTTTTTTTTTTTTTTAAATCGGGCCATGAGAAACTGACGTTTACATACACACACACGCGCGCGCGTGCATTCTTTTTTCTGGTGATTAGATGAAAATGTTTTTCTTGCCGGCAATGTATTTATAATGCTTTGCATTCGCCCACAGACTCTAGCCTAGCTCCTCGTCCTCCCTCTTCTGCTCCCTACCTCCTCTTTTCTCCCCTCTGCCTCAAGACTGTATCCCTCCATTCTTCATCATGTAACACATTTCAACTTGCGTTAACGTGATATAAGAGAGACAAATTTGTACGCAGAAAAACATTTTTGGCTTCACAATAACGAAAAAAGGTCTTAACTGTTACTAGAGTATTGGATGTCCATTGAATCCCCCTCCCTTTCCTCCACCTTATTCCGGCTCTCCCATCTCCGTTTTTTTTTTCCCCCTCTGACAAATACCTCACAATCTCAACACGAATAAGAAACATTTTGCTTCGGCTTCAACAGTTGCCGTGAAAGGTTTTTTCCTGCCATCGTCTGTTTTGATAGGGGACGGTCGTTTTTCTTGGGGCCAGGTCGTGTATATTATTACAAAAGAAAAAAAAAAAATCAGAAAGAAAATTTAAAAAGTCGTTGCTGTAGAAATAAATGTATGATCACGATTGAAATGACGTTTAGATTTTAACAGCTGACTGGAACATCTAACATGTTGATCAGCGTGTGAACACAATTTTCTTCTTTTGTTTGTTTGTTTTTTTTTTTGGGGAGGGGTTATTTGTTTGTTTTTCAGATGGACTTTGTTGTGTTACCACTGAAAAAAAAATCATGTGCTATATCTAATGCCTTCTTGGCTAGAGAGTTACCTTGTTCCCGTGGTCAGCAGAGAACGCAAGAGCGAGTCGCAGTGTTTGGACAGGGTGAAGATCAAGAATCGAGAGCCGTCCATCGGTTACAATTCGATTGCGCGTACCGAAGATCGGGTCTAAGCCTACTTTGTATTTCGAGCTGGCTGACTTAGTGTCAGATTGTCAGGTTTGAAGCACAGACACAGCGTGTACGTTGGCGTTCGGGGGCGAAGGCTATGTGCAGACAATAGGCCGCCCTCGATGAATGGCGGACAGCAACAAGCTGGCATGCGTGGACAGCGGGCAGCCGAGCCAGCTGAACGAGTCTCGTGCAGCATGCAGTGACTGTTGTACCTGGAAATGAGTGACCTGCGCGAATGGATCAAAGCGGATAGCAGGAAAGCGAAGCGGGTCTATTGCCGGTTGAGGATGATGCTTGCACGCGTAGATCATAAGTATTTGCGCCAGGGTAAAAAAAACAAATTGATGGCGAAAGCATTCATAATGATTTACATAATTGTATAGTTATGTGGGGAAAAAAAAACTATATGCAAAGCGGCTTGTGTACTGGTATCACAATTATTGGGCAGTGTTTAATGTTTCGGACAAAGCTTGATGTTTTGTACCTGCTTGTAGTTTTACTCGAATGAGTGGAAGAATTTAAGACTTTACAACAAAACAAAGAAAAGAAAAAGAAAACAAGCCGGGCAAGCAGAGAGTGGTGCTTACATTCTTTTGAATAGTCTGCCTCGCAATGGATATAATCAATCCAGTACCACTGAGAGAAGGGTAAAGATCAGTTTTGTAGGCTCACTTGAGCAGAAAGCCGTCAGCTTGTTGCTTCTTTGATTTATGCTTTGTACGTACAAGTGATGACCAGCAGACCTGGGAGTTGGTCAATAAATACGTTTGCGTTTGTTTGCTTGTTTGTTTTTTTTGTCGTTTCTGCATAGCCTGGGCTGTGTTTTTTGGACGCGAGACAGCAAGAAAACTCGCGAGTTACGCGAGTGGACCACAGACGACGTTTTCGTAGACTCAGAAACTCGCAAGGTGGCCAGCTTATCCTTGGGGCGTGGAACGTGAGAGGCGAAGAGAGTAAAGAAACAAGGTGCAAGACGAGAATATAAATTAACACTGTGGCTGATTCTTAAAGCTGTTCTTGCTGTTTAAGGGTCAGCATGTCGAATGGTCATGAACATGTCGATCACGTCCTACTTTTGTGCATCAGTAACAGAGGACGTCGGCTACTTTTTCATCGGCATCAAGATTTTACAGTGGACAAAGTTTTGGAGAGATTTTAGACTGTCGGCCATGAGTTTTTTAACCAGCCCTCGCGTGCGGTCGGCTGGGCTATAAGCCATTATCATGATATCTTCCTCGCGTGCAGTCCCCCATCGACAGTCAACAAACTCGCGCCTTTTTTCTAGCCATATTCGCCGCAGGGATGTGCCAGGAAACACTGTCACTGGCCTAGCAAGTGAGAGTTCTAGCCACCTCGCCTGAGTGAAACGCTTCTCTGTCTCTTTCCGACCTCTTGCGGTGGATGTTCCTTGCACATGGCTAGGACTTGGCTCGCTTGTCTTGGGTCAGGCTCGCATGCCAGACGAAGATGGCAGCACCGAACAGATTCTTGGTTCACTGTACGTTTACGGTTGACCTGTTACGTCCCTCTCTTGTTGGCGTGGCCATTCGCACCTCTCATGTAATAAGGGCTAGTTTCATGGAATCCGGATCCAGATTCAGAAACCAGGTTTATCGGGAAAAGCCAGCTTTTACCGAACGTTGTCTCTTTATCGTTTCTTTGGATCGTCTCACTGTCGACGCGTTATACAGAAGATGCCCAGCGACCGTCTCGCTCTGTTTCGACCGAAGAGAGCATGTTATGCTAGTGCAGTCAAGTCCGAGCGGTTTTCAAATCGAGGAGAAAAGCGGCCTCTGTCTCTGCCAGTCAGCCACACGTTCATTGGGTTAATGCCGACGGTTACATTTGAGGGCATAGTCCACGTTGTTTGATACGCGTAGTTTTTTTTTTAGCCCCATTTTGCAGAGATGCACAGAGATGCTTTGACAACACTCGTTTTGACAAACAGATGTGTTGACGTATATAGTTGTTGTGTTGACGTATATGACTTTTACGGTGTTTATCGGCGGTGTGTGTGTGTGTGTGTGTGTGTGTGTGTGTGTGTGTGTTGCTAGTTTTCCTTGATTTGATAATACACAGAAGACGAAAATGCTGACTGCCATGGATTTACAAGACGATTGACTACTGCAATATCATTATGTTATGTATCGTGTGGTTTGTAGGCCTATTCTGGTAACGAGTGAAAAATATGACTGCTAGGTCTACTTTCTTTGGTAGTGTCTGTGTGTATGTTTTTTTTTTTTTTTTTTTTTTTTTTTTTTATATGAGACGTACATCGTGACAATGAATGGAAAATATCTTAAGAAATTGTCTGCCTTCGCGATTTACATTTTAGACCAAATACCTTTGCAAATTTGAGAATGTAGCCTCCCTTTTTATTTTATTTTATTTTTTTTTTTTACCGTTATTTGGTATTATTTTTTGTGGTTAGTTCACATGTTAATTTGAGTAAAATCATGCCCGAAATAACCTGCATTTTCCTAATTATTGTGCACTTGATTTTGTTTTTTTCTTTTTTTAAAAGCTAATACTTTAGGAGCCCGAACAGTATTGTTGTTAACTTTAAAACGTTGATGATAAGGTACTCTTTTGAGGAGACATAATATTAGCATTTTGAACACATACTGAGCTACAAGATCACAGAATGTTTACAGTAAACGTGTCAGAGTGTGTTTTTAAGTTTGCATATACGAAGCGCGCCTCAAATTAGTTTGCTTTTTTTATGTCACTGCAAGTGAGGTATTGTTTCTAAAGTGAATGAAAATTATTTAACGTTAACGTTTGTCTGTGTCTTTGGTATCTACCTCAGTTGTAACAATCCGCATATGCCACATTGGAGCGTATCTTTCCGAACACGCCGTATGAAATCATGTCAGATGAACAGAAGTATGTGTTCTTTGTATCAGTTTAAATATTCTGAGAGAGAGAGAGAGAGAGAGAGAGAGAGAGAGAGAGAGAGAGAGTATATTAAATCCTGTTGTCAGGGTTAGAGTAATTTCTTCGTTAAAAAGTGTCCATAGTGTTCTCATGTATCCGTTCCCTTTTGTTTAAATCCCTGTTGTTCCTGTGACATTAATAGAACTGTTTTGGATGAAACCATTGACTTTTGTCACACTTTCGTACACCCTCGTCGACAAAATAAATAGATTTACGCAAGTTGCGGCCGTTATAAATATCAAAAATTGTAAAAGAGTTTAGACGCGCGTTTTTAACAATCGTACACAATCTGTGAAAGAGTTTAGGTGCGTTGTAACAATCATATGACAATTTTTAACAATAGAACACAAATCGTGAAAGAGTTTGGGCACGTTGTAACAATCATATGTCAATATATGAAAGAGTTTAGACGTATTTTAAACGGTCGTAATTGGACTATCCTGAAATAAGGGGGGAGGGGGTGGGGGTGGCGGAGGGGGAGAATATTGAACGTGCAGAAACAGATACCGCCCTTTTATCATTGATGAAAACTTTGTGCAGACAAGAGAAGTTTTTAGTTTTGGTTTCTTACTACAAAATGACAACTGTTGTTCCTTGCTGAATATTTTACGTCCGTCTGTATACCCGTTTTATCACCCCAGTTTTGGGACAGAAATCTTCATGACGCGGAAAGGGAGGGGGTGGGTAGGAGAGGGATAATCATACCATTATTCAACTAGTATGACCCATAATGCTGGAACATGAAATTGAACCGATACACTCGTAAATATGCATTTCAGACAACTTTCTAACAAGCTTAACGTGGGATGAACATCTGTCAAGTTTTAGGCGTTAAAGGTCAGCGTACATTCATGCTTGCCCTTTTAACAGCATCGCGTCATTTTTGCTAGGTCGTGCGTTTAACTGTGCATGCTTTGTCTCTGCTTACGTTGTGTTTGCTTACGTTTGTCGGTACATCTGTTGTTATTGTTGTCAAACCAACCAAGCTGTGTTCAAACCCGAGGCGTGTGTACAGGGTACGAGGCAGAGACGGCGCGTAAAGGTGAACACCATTTACCCGAGGCCTGTGTCGTATGTGGAGGTCGGTGTTGGCTTTGGCTGGGGTCGTTTCCGTTATGATATATACGTAGATGGCAGATTTTTTTTTTTTTTTTTTTTTTTTTTTTTTTTGAAAGGAAATGCTTGAAATACATGTATGCGTGCTGAAGTTCTAATGAATCAGCTGAGATATAGACTTTTTTTGTTTCTTTGTTTTTTTTCCCACAGAAACAGATCAAAATGCAGGACTACATCTAGTCTTACAAAGACGCACTGAGCAAGCTAGAGGGGGGTTCGGAGGAGGAACTGGGAAGGGGGAGGGGTGTAGTTGCGTCTGGATTGAAAGGAATGTAGGGAATGAGTTTTTTGGGGTCATACTGCCACGAGATCATACTTTCTTAATCAAGATACGTGGTTCTGTGTAAACTGGTCCACCGCAACCTCCCCCCCCCCCCCCCCCCCCCCCCTCCCCCGTCTGTCTGTCTGTCTCCCCCCCCCACCCCCACCCCCCCCCCCCCTCCGCCACCCACACGCTCAGTAAAGTGAGGAATCTTGTCCATTTTTTTTTTGTTTGGCACGAAGCGTTCGTAACAAATTTCATTGCGCGTATGACTATGATCAAAATGTCATGCAAGACGATTCCTCTTGAGGGTCAGTGTCCCGTGTGCGTGTGAGTAAGTGATCCGGACCGATCCAGTCATATGGTATTACGTCAATACGGGCATGCGGGGGCACACACACACAGACACACACACACACACACACACACACACACACACACACACACACACACATTCTTTCTCACACACACACACACACACACCTCTCTCTCTCCCTCCCTCTCTCTCTCTCTCTCTCACACACACAGACACTCTCTCTCTCTCTCTCTCTCTCTCTCTCTCTCCTCTCTCTCTCTCTCTCCTCTCTCTCTCTGTGTGTGTGTGTGTGTGTGTGTGTGTGTGTTCTTTTCTTGACCCTCTTCACGAACAAACTAATTGTCGTTTCAAGTGATGCCCCGGAGTTCAAGCTGGCCAATGATGCGACCAACAATAATCGTATATCATTTCAATGGCAACAGAATGTTGGCGATCAGTTTATACATTTATTGATTGAGAGAGAGAGAGAGAGAGAGAGAGAGAGAGAGAGAGAGAGAGAGAGAGAGAGAGAGAGAGAGACACGTGTTCGTTGTATACTCTCTCTTCTGTGATTATTACCAAGGTACGGACAGCAATGTGTGTGGAATGCTGTTTGTATCGATCCCACCCAGATGTTCTTCATATTTGATTCTGATACCGTTAGAAACGACAACTAAGCCATATGGGTCATCTTCCAGACCTATTTCATCCTTGAGTCCAAGCAGGTTAGGCGCGAGGCACGAGTACCGGATGCTACATCTATTGGTCATCACCCGGGTTTGTCTCACGCAGCGCTTCTCGCCGTTTCCGAGTTGAAGCATATGTAAGGGACGCTACATATATCGCTCACCCCCCCCCCCCCCCCCCCCCCGAGCTGCACAGTCATGATTCATACCAGGTCAGGGATAGCGAAAATGGTTACTTATTTGTGCTTGTATCAGGTCCACTCATTCCTGCTTCCACGCATGTTTTGGAAGCTGTGTTATGTCAACGTCTGTCGGACCTGCCTCTCCCACGGTTTGCTCTTCGACTGGGATGACAAACACGCGTTGTTGAATGCTGTTTTTTTATCAACCGTTCTATGACTCGTTAGTACTATTTTTTCCTGTGTAGGAGAGGAGGGAGGAGAAAGGGAAGGGGTCTTGGATGTTTGTGTTTAACAGTACTTGCATTAGTCTTTCCTGGACTGTGTTCCTTCATGATTCCTATCTTAGGGGTCAGGAAAAAAAAAAAAAAACCGTATGCTGAATACCCTGTAGTTCTATTCTTCACAACTTAACTCGTCTTTACTTCCTTCCTTTGAGGGGGCAGGGAGATGATGGGATTGTGGATGGGGGTGGGGGAGGATAAAGAGCTTTTTGAAGACTTCCTGAAATCTGTTCTGGAGGCTATAGATTATGTCCATCAGCCTTATTCCTTCATTTTTCAGAGGTAAATAACAAGTGGGGTTTTGTATGTCGGTCTCTCTCTCACGTCTCTCCCAAGATCCCGTGCCTGGAAATGAGATTGGAGGGAGGGAATCGCCTCCCTCTAACCCCCAACTCCCCCATGAAAAAAATGTGAAATTAACGGACTCATATGACTCTTGTGTCCCCCATTAATTGCTGAAATAAAAAAAAAAAAAATCATTTTTCTGATGGTGGGAAATCGCTCACTATCAAGATTGAACTCGGCATAGCGTGAAAAGGATCAGAGTTTTTTTGTTTTGTTTTTGTTTTCGTTTTTTTAATACAGAGCTATTCAATCCCCAGAAGAGTTGTTTAATCCCAGAAAAGGACATGTCCAACGCTGCTGTCGTGCTTGCACTGATCTTTGGATCCCACACGAATTGGAAGATGATGGTTTTTTTCCCATGTTGAAGATGCAGAATCCATGTCACCCTTGTCACTGACATCTTCAACTCAACTCAAGATCCCAAGAGATCTGATAGCTGTACGCAGAGAAAGATGCCATTACACTGTAGGGCTTGAAATAGTATAAGTGCAAAGACTGAAAAGGAAAGGAAAGATGTTGAATTTTACAAATATGTACATTTCTTCTTTTTTTTTTTTTTCTTTCGTTGATTTGAGCTCATCATCATTTCACACACACACACACACACACACACACACACACACACACACACACACAAACCCCTAGCTTCACTAAATTATAACCATATATTCATGGTACACTGTGGTTTGGAACAAAAAAAAAAAAGTAAACTGGATTATTTAGGGAAAGAAACTTTGAACACTGTGAGGCCGACTTTTTTTTTTTTTTTTTTTTTTTTTTTAAAGGCTATAGAACATCGAAGCGAAAAGGACCACTCGCGTCGTCTCCTGTGTAGGGATATAAAAAAGAAAAGTTGTGAAAATATCCGCTGGTTTGAAGCACTAAACTGGATTATTGCAGAAGGGGAAGTTTAAACGACTGGGGGTATCGGTAGGCGTTTTTTCCTTTAAAAGATTTGTTTATTTCATTTTATTTTGTTTTTATTATTCATTTATTTATTTTGTTAAACCCTTTCAGGGTTGCCGACTATGAACAGTTCTATTACGCTCAAGGAAACGTAGTTGCCGGCCTCGGCTGTGGCGGAGGGACGATATATCTCCTAGTCCTGGACATACCATTAACAGTGAAGACTGCTGGTGTGACTTGATGTCAGTCCCCCGCGGGGCACAGGGCTGCGGCAACTCCCCACCAGCTGGTCAGGTTGTGGGCCGACACAGGGCTGTGGCAACAGCCCACCAGCTGGCCAGGTTGTGGGCTGACACAGGGCACTGGCAACAGCCCACCAGCTGGCCAGGTTGTGGGCCAACACAGGGCACTGGCAACAGCCCATATGCTGACCAGATTGTGGGCCGACACAGGGCTGCGGCAACAGCCCACCAGCTGGCCAGGTTGTGGGCCGACACAGGGCTGCGGCAACAGCCCACCAGCTGGCCAGGTTGTGGGCCGACACAGGCTGCGGCAACAGCCCACCAGCTGGCCAGGTTGTGGGCTGACACAGGGCACTGGCAACAGCCCACCAGCTGGCCAGGTTGTGGGCCGACATAGGGCACTGGCAACAACCCATCAGCTGGCCAGGTTGTGGGCCGACACAGGGCTGCGGCAACAGCCCACCAGCTGGCCAGGTTGTGGGCCGACACAGGGTTGCGGCAACAGCCCACCAGCTGGCCAGGTTGTGGGCCGACACAGGCTGCGGCAACAGCCCACCAACTGGCCAGGTTGTGGGCTGACACAGGGCACTGGCAACAGCCCACCAGCTGGCCAGGCTGTGGGCTGACACAGGGTTGCGGCAACAGCCCACCAGCAGGCCAGGTTGTGGGCCGACACAGGGCACTGGCAACAGCCCACCAGCTGGCCAGGTTGTGGGCTGACACAGGGTTGCGGCAACAGCCCACCAGCAGGCCAGGTTGTGGGCCGACACAGGGCACTGGCAACAGCCCACCAGCTGGCCAGTTGTGGGCTGACACAGGGCTGCGGCAACAGCCCACCAGCTGGCCAGGTGTGGGCCGGCACAGGGCTGCGGCAACAGCCCACCAGCAGGCCAGGTTGTGGGCTGACCTCTTCAGCGTGCCCATGTCACTGCGGTTGCCCTTCGTTTCAGAATCCCTGCTTGCCGGATTGGAGGGCCACCTGAAAGGGGTTCGCCTGTCTTTGAGCATTGCCACTTGGTTCTTTTATTTTATTTTATTATTTTCATTTTAGGTTGTTATTTCGGTTTAATGTCTGAAGTTGAACTGCGCACATGGTGGAGGGGGGGCGGGAGGGGGGGGGGGGGGAGATGTGATCCTGCTGTAATTGGAGGAGAGAGAAAGACTGGAACAAACGCATGTTGCCTTCTACTTCATGCTTCGTATCCCGTTCTTTTCATCGTCATTTATGAACAATGATTTCAACAATTCTCGAACAATACAGTCTCTTTGGATTTCTGTTGGATGCATGTTGATTATTCTTTTTAAATAAGCAATCGCTGAATCAGCAGATATCGGACGTCTTTTTGGATATTTCTGTTTTCAAAGAAGAAACGGACTGCAGGGTGTATGCAGGCATCATTTACCTCAACATTTACAACGGGTTCCGCTTCGTTGTCATAATCCGTCATCACGATCAACATGTTGATTGATTTTTCTGCCGCATACTGGGGGCTTTCTTCTAACGCTATGCCGGACTTGACCCATGCAATCCACCAGTGATTCAACTACCGTTCGAGTCGGGATCTCCGAATGCAATTACTGTTGCTCTGCGCATGAAGGATCTTTTTTTTTTATATCTCAATCTGTTCAAAGAAGAAATAATCACTTGCGATTTTTTTTTTTTTTTGATTTGACAGGGGTGAGTTAAGAGAATAAGAATAATATTAAGAACGCCTCAGTATGCAGATGCACAAGAAACTGTGTGTGCGTGCGCGCGCGCGCGCGCGCGCGCGCGCGCGCGTGTGTGTGTGTGTGTGAAGAGGAAAAAGGGGGCGATGTAGCCAATGGTCATTAAACACTAAAAAGCTACCAGTAAAGGCCCTACAGTTTAGTTATTGTCTGTAGTGCTAGACAAGCACCATCCCTTTAAAAGATTTCTGTGTCTTGAACAGTTTAGTTATACAAGATTTACCTTGAAACAAAACAAAACAAAAGAAGAAATCCCTTCCTACACACGTCATTTGGAACTGTTGTGTTATTGTATGTCTATATTTACTTGTCGACAGACTCGCTCCCTCTAAAGACCAGTTTTTTTTTTTTTTTCTGTGACAGATTTCTCTTTGTCCGTATTTGACGTTGC
>JADBJO010001243.1:65000-82500 GCA_016801955.1 Conus betulinus | reverse complement strand
ATTACACATGCCATGTCAGTGTTTTTTTCATGTAACTGTATACATAATTGCGAACAATACCTCTTTTATTGAGAAAACAACAATTATTCATACGTATGTTTACTTGATTACGATTTCTGGTTGGTTGTTTCTATTTTGTGTGTATGAAATATGCACCGTGATGATAGTGCTTCGTGTATTTAAACATCAGAATCATAGAACAGTGACCACGGTTGTTTTTTTTTTGTTTTTTTTTAAACGATCAATTTTTGGGTTTTTTTTTTTTGTGTTGTTTTCTTTTGTTAAATGCAAAACGTTTCCTGTAAGGTTTTTGTTTGTTTCTTTGTTTTAAATCCCTGACGACGTGTCATCAAACTTGATTTTCGTAGATCGGCCTGACTGATTTTGTCCACTTGAACACACACGAGACCAACCAACCAACCAAAAACGGGGAATACAGGTCTGATGCAGCGCACATATGGGAACTTACTGAGAAGCCTCGTCTGTTTCCAGTATGCCAAAAGAACTGTATTTTGTTGTTGTTGTTTGGTTCAATTTTCCTGTCTTAACATATCCTCTCAGTTTTTGTTGTTGTCAATGCATCGTGACAATGACAATTTTGTTACATTTTTTTTTTTTTCAAATTAGTTTTTTTGTGTTGTCAGTAGTCAATGACAAGGACAATTTTGTTCCTTTAAAAAAAAAATTCTTTAGATGCGTGATTTTGTAGCTGCAAACAGATATGAACATTTATGGTGTGATACAGGTTTAGCCCGTCCCTATGTGTGAAACAATTTGTTGACAGTCAGCTCCTCTTGCCATTGAAAATATTTTCTTGAGATGTTTTTTTTTTCCTTCGGAGACTTATGGGTCCATTGATGTTCTGTTTTAATCTCTTGACTGCTCATGCAAACAGCGCTCCTCAGTGTGAGGCTGTCACGGTCCTTGCCATGGCGTAGGGCAGACAGACCGGAGACACGTTTCATGCACGCAAGAGAAATGGTGAGCAGCGTAGCGTTTGCTCGCAGCGAGAGGCAGTTATATTCAAAGCAATGGGCGTTGGGTGGCAGTCGTATTTTGATAACATGGCGCCCTCTTCAGGCTGTTCTAGCTCTTGGAGAGTGAGAATTCCTGATTGTTTGTTGTGCCACCCAGAGGAAGTTCCTCCTTTCCATGCGCCATCCGGAGCCTCAGGATACTCTGGCTATCTTTCGCCAATGACCGGCGCCCCAAGTCGCCGCAAGACTGTGGCAATGAAACGGCACCACTCGCCACACTCGCGGAGATTTCTAGCCCCTCGCTTTTGTGAGAAACGTGGCTCTGGTCGTGCATGTGGCCCAGCTGTTAACCACGGCCTCTTTCAGACACCAAACAGCATCATTTTTTTACGCCATAGCCACTGAACCCCCCTTATCTGCTGTCAGAACGGCTCAGCAGTTCATCTGGTAAGCACGCACACTTTGTACGAGCCAGTTGTTCTTCCTTCTGTATGTTTTTTTTTTTGTTGTTGTTTTTTTTGTCAGAATAAGTGATGATGAATCGGCTTCTGAAACTATCATTTGTAACTGATTTTAAGCTAGAAATTAAGGCTGTCTTTTTGTGCCTAGATATATGAATTAGTCAGGACATTTTAAAGACAAAAGTGTCCGGTTTGTTGGCGAGTCACGCCCTTCGTAACAAACGACGGATTAGACACTTTACACGTGTTTTGTTATAATCCTCAACATTCTCAGCATGTACACGAACTATGCTGAATTAACAATACAAGTACACACAGGAGAAACTCATGACGTCTTATATAATCTCATAATGCAGTGTCATATGTTATTTTGAGGGGATTGTTGGTGTGTGTGTGTGTGTGTGTGGGGGGGGGGGGGGGGGGGGGTGATAAGAATGAATAATTAATTCACCATGACAGTTGCTTAATCCTGATCATTTGTTTTAACGTGTTAAGCTAAAATCAAAGTATGATTTAGTTGCACATGTTCATCAGAAAATATTGCGAAATTGTTTACTCGAACATATCCTTAGGTACAAAATTTCATAGAGAGAAACGGACATCATATACGATTTATTTATGGTTTTTCTTTGTGTCTTTGTGAGGTGTGTGTGTGTGTTTTAATGTCCTGGTAACATATTTTCATGGTAAAGGCATTAATGGGCACCACTACTCCAACATGTAAGTGACTACGTAAATGAATAAATAATATATGAATAATCAAATGATAAACAAAATAAATTAATTACAATAAATGTTAATAACAATAACAAAATAATGCTTATGTTTTTACGGACTTTTCATGCGTTAAGCGGTGTATATTTTTGTCACAAATATAAAACACAAACTATCGATAAAGGGTGAAGCTGAACAATTACATAGACACAAGAATTTCGTGCAGAATGCATACACATTTCTTGTTTTTTTTTCTTTTTTCCTTTTTTCTTTCTTTTTTTTTTTTCTTTTCTGGTTGTTGTGTTGTTGTTGCTGCTGCTGCTGCTGCTGTTTTTTTTTTTTTTTTTTTTTTGCGCGCGCGCGAAATGTAGTCCACTTTTCCCCCCCTTACTTGTGTGGCCTTTTCACCTTTGTTTTCGAAATGTTGACCTTTTTTATCTTTCAATTCAGAACGCGCCTCTTTCTCTTGTGTGGTCTGGCGACCAGCGTAGTGAGACGGCCAAACTGCCCAGAGTGGACATAAGCTGCCTGTTCTGCCCCGTGTGTTTGTCTGTGTGTGGTTTTTCTTTCAATGTAATTTCTGTGGCATTGGTATGTTCCTGGTCAATTTGTCAGTATGTTTGGGAGTTCCTGTGGCCTCGGTATGTTCCTGGTCAATTTGTCAGTATGTTTGGGAGTTCCTGTGGCCTCGGTATGTTCCTGGTCAAATTTGTCAGTAAGTTTGGGAGTTTCTGTGGCATTGGTATGTTCCTGGTCAATTTGTCAGTATGTTTGGGAGTTCCTGTGGCCTCGGTATGTTCCTGGTCAATTTGTCAGTATGTTTGGGAGTTTCTGTGGCCTCGGTATGTTCCTGGTCAATTTGTCAGTAAGTTTGGGAGTTTCTGTGGCATTGGTATGTTCCTGGTCAATTTGTCAGTAAGTTTGGGAGTTTCTGTGGCATTGGTATGTTCCTGGTCAATTTGTCAGTAAGTTTGGGAGTTTCTGTGGCATTGGTATGTTCCTGGTCAATTTGTCAGTAAGTTTGGGAGTTTCTGTGGTTTGGGAGTTCCTCGGTATGTTCCTGGTCAATTTGTCAGTAAGTTTGGGAGTTTCTGTGGCATTGGTATGTTCCTGGTCAATTTGTCAGTAAGTTTGGGAGTTTCTGTGGCCTCGGTATGTTCCTGGTCAATTTGTCAGTAAGTTTGGGAGTTTCTGTGGCATTGGTATGTTCCTGGTCAATTTGTCAGTATGTTTGGGAGTTCCTGTGGCCTCCGTATGTTCCTGGTCAATTTGTCAGTATGTTTGGGAGAGTAATGGGCGGCGGCACGACTGATAGCCTCAGTCTGGCTTCGTTTTATCAGCCTTAAAGATGGCCACAGTTTGGAGCTATTAGGTGGGCAGGATGGTGTGTATGTGTGGTGTGTGTGTGTTGGGCGAGGGGGGTAGCAGTACCTAGGATTAAGAGAGAGAGAGAGATTTCCGTGTGATGTTCATGGTCAGGGGGTTTCTGTGGCCTTGGGGGGGGGGGGGATTGGGTTGGTGGGGGGGGGGTTCGTGTGGGGGGGTGGGGGGGGGGGGGGGGGGGGGTTGGGGGGGGGGGGGGGGGGGGGGGGGGGGGGGGGGGGGGGGGGTGGGGGGGGGGGGGGGGGGGGGGTGGGGGGGGGGGGGGGGGGGGGGGGGGGAGGGGGGGGGGGGGGAGAGAATGAGTGTATTTCGAATGAGAGATTTTTGTTGTACTTTCATATGAGAGAGAGAGCGAGAGAAAGAGAGAGAGAGGGAGAGAGAGAGAGAGAGAGAGAGAGAGAGAGAGAGAGAGAGAGAGAGAGAGAGAGCTGGGATGGATGTTTGAGGAGAGAAGAAAGCATTACTAGAGTGAGTGAAGAAACACAGACGGGAATTAGATTTTTCCTTGGTTTTTATATTTCCTTGTTTTTTAACACTTCAACCACGTGCTCATTAATATCACTGTTTTCCTCTTCGAGATCTCTCTCTCTCTCCTCTCTCTCTCTCTCTCTCTCTCTGTGAGAGAGAGAGTGTGTGTGTGTGTTCGTGAGCACACGCTCACCCAAACAAAGCCCGTGAAAATTAATCTGACCGACTAAAAAAAAAAAAAAAAAAAAAAAAAAAGTGACTCATGACTTCCCTTTTAAAGTTTGTCAATGTTGTTTTGTTCAACCCAGCCGATATGACTTGCCGAGTCTGATCATTTGACTCGGGTGCTCGCGATCAGGTAAATATTGACCCATATCCCGTCGTCACAGCAAACATTGTCTTATTCTGTGATGCTGAGGTTTGGTGCAGAGTGCAGAAATGGAATGAATAAACGAACTTTTGGAAGTGTAAATCCCAGTGGCTAACCTCCCCACCTGCTGTTATAGTCTTCATCCCTCTCTTTGGCATGCTGAATATTGAAAGGCATCAGAAAGAGTTATCGGCATTTTGTACGTCAACGTAAAGGATCAGTTTCCTCTTGCTTTTTTGCTTTTTTCTTTCTTTGTTTCTTTCTTTTTTTTTTTGATCTTATAGTCATGGTGTTCCGTAATAATTATGTATGCCAAGAGTCTCTCTCTCTCTGTCTCTGTGTCTGTCTCTGTCTGTCTGTCTGTCTGTCTGTCTGTCTGTCTCTCCTCTCTCTCTCTCTCTCCCCTCCCCCCCTCCTCCTCCTCCTCCTCCCTTTTCTCTCTCTCTCTCTCTCTGTGTTGTGTGTGTGTGTGTGTGTGTGTGTGTGTGTGTGTGTGTGTGTATAGAGAGAGACAAAGAGATAGAGAGAGAAGGGAGGGATAGTGGGAAGGGGCGGGAGCGAACGGAGACATTGGACGATGCGAAACTATAATATGTTACGCAGTTGTTGTTCTTGTCCTTGTTTGCAGGGTTTCTTTTGGTATGTTCTTGTTTGTTTGGGTTTGTTCGGTATGCTCTTGTTTGTCGGGTTCGTTTGGACGTTTGTTTCTTGTTATTTGACAAAGAAAATGAACGTGAATGAAATTTGGAATTTGGTATCATTTTTTTTTAATGCGTAACGAGGATGTAAGCTCTTATATATTTTGATGGATAATTAGAGGCATAGAAATGTTAGACAGATCAAACGTTTGTTGTTTTTTATTTTCTGTATACCTCGAAAGCAGTTTCTGCAATGTGTGTCTTTTCACTGGCAAACAAGTAATCCCATTCTTTAGTGGTTTTTGCTGCTCTTCGTGTTTTGATCTTCGAAAAAAAAAATCTGGTTTATTTCTTTTGTCACGTCGGACCTGTTCTTTGTAGAGGTTTTTTTTTTCTTTGTAGAAGACTAATCCGAAGACGTTACATGGCAAAAACAAACAAACGAACAAACAAACAAAACACAAAAAAAAAGAAAAAAGAAACGATGAAGAAGGCCACCCCTCTTCCCTTATAAAATTTGAATGCACGAATGATCTGGGAACATTAAGGGTTCATATACAGGGTGACAACTCCCCCCCCCCCCCCCCCCACACACACACACACACCTCCTTCCCCACACACATTCTCATGTGCTTCCAGAGTTTTTCAGACGGGGAAAGCAAACAAACAGCAACAACGATTTCCGGAACCAGGTCAGCATGTAGTTGTACTACGCTTCATGTTCTTATTCGCCATTTATGGAAGCTGCTCTCTCTCTCTCTCTCTCTCTCTCTCTCTCTCTGTCTCTGTCTGTCTCTCTCTCTCTCTCTGTCTCTCTGTCTCTCTCTCTCTCTCTCTCTCTCTCTTTGTTCATTGACAGAACCGATGCAGCATTGGGTCGCCTTTTTCTTACCTCATATGCACGGACATGCAAGTCTGATTTTTTTTTTTTTTTTTTTTTTAAATAAATATCTATTTCTGGAGAAAAAGTCAAGCTGCTACTTTTAGATCAGTGCCCCGTTAAACTTTATTTGGTTTCTTTATAACGAGAAAAAGATTATGAAGAAATCAGCAGCAAGAAGCTTGTATCGTGTATTCTATCATTGTCGTACATGAACATTGCCGTGGTGAAACTGTCATATTTTGCAGTTATTGTTGTTGGAACCGGATTATTTTTCCCTGTTGCGATCGTGTAGGCCAGACAACGGAGTGTAAAAATTCAGCAACATATACAACTGTAAGAGTGGTAGGGGTAGGGGGGGGGGGGGGGGGGGGGAGGGTTGAGGAATGGAACAGGACGGTGGTGGCGGTCGTGGTGGTGACGATGATTCACAAGACAGGGTTGGACGGCTGTTCAAATTCGTGCTCAGGAAAAAAAAAAAAAATTCAACCGGTAGATTTTGGTGGCAATAATTGATAATGTGCTTGACACGACTCAAGGAGGGAGGGGGAGAGGGAAAGGGAGGATTCCATGGGTTTTTACATACACACACGCGCGCGCGCGCGCGCACACGCATACTCGCACTTACACCACACATCGCGCGCGCGCGCGCGCGCACACACACACACACACACACACACACACACACACACACACACACACACACACACACATACACACACGTTTCCGTTTCCACGTTTTTACCCTCCCACATTCACACACAGTCAAATAAAGACCATAAAAAAAAAAAGGGGGGGGGGGGGGTCTAAAAACATCCATAAGAGCATATTCCAGATCACAGAAGAAAAAAAAAAGAGAGAGGTCATTGACCAAAGTCCTCAGTAAACATAGTAAAGACTGTGCATGGATGAAAGTCTGTTTGGTATCATGTGTGTGTGTGTGTGTGTGTGTGTGTGTGTGTGTGTGTGTACTTTCCTATCCGCCGATCCCAGGATACCTCGCTCTTTACAGATCGCCCTTTTTTTTTTTTTTTTTTTTTTTTTTTTTTTTTTTTAAGGACTACAGCAACGCCAGCGTTAAGTATGCATTTTTGTTTCTGCTTTAACAGCCATGCTTCTTTGGATCCTGTGTTACTATACTATCCATTTATCGTTATTATTGTTATTTTGTTTCTATTGTTATCGACGTTTGTTGCTGATAGGGCTTGGAGGTGTTAATTTGTGCGTGCGCGTGTGTGTGTGTGTGTGTGTGTATGTGTTGTTGTTGTTTGTTTTTGGTTTGGTTTGGTTTGGTTAAATTCTGTTTTGTGGTCCTGAATACCTGGGACACAGAATAGTGAGCAGAGATTGGAGGGGGAGGGGGCCACTGTCTAAAGTCTTGAACCTGGGGTTTGTTTACTCTCTCTCTCTCTCTCTCTCTCTCACACACACACACACACACACACACACACACACACACACACACACACACACACACAGAGTGACCGAGAGAGAGAGAGAGAGAGGCATGTATGCACAAGTGCGCATGCAATGTTGAAAGTCTGCGCATCTGTTTGATCACACGGGAAGCAATGTGGTCAGCTATTTCTTCTATTACAAAATTTCTCTCTCTCTCTCTCTCCTCTCTCTCTCTGTCTCTCTCTCCTCTGTCTCTCTCTCTCTCTCTCTTAAATTTCTCTCCGCAGTATGTAGATGAAGCGTCATTTCAATCGGTGCCTCTGTTTTTTGGTCCTTTTGGAAACTGGCTCGCTATCTACGCTGGACACCGTTTTTTTTGTTTGTTATCTCCCCTGTCTGCCACCTGAAAGTTATTGAATTGTACATCTCTATGGCTGCACACCAAAAATTAATACACCAAGGCCTTGATAAGGAGTCGAGTATTTATAGACTGGCGCGATTAGATTGTTTTGAGAATTTTTATTGTGTCTGAAAGTTGATTCTCCTCATTTTCTTTCATATGACCATCAAGGTACAAGCCAGGTGGTCCCAAGCAGACAGACTGGAATAAAAAGAAAAAAGTCAAAGGAATAGGACCGTTTTGGCGCTTTGAGCTGGCGCAAAGATAAGAGTCACGGATGAGTGCAAAGGCCTGAATATGTGTCACACTACGGGGAAGGTCGTGTATTTGAAGATTGTGATGTCATCGGTGAAAATCCCCAAGACAAGGGAAATATTGGTGGGGGAGTTGTTCTTTAGATCAATTTTCGGTTTAGCATCAAAAGCTGGCTCAAACTTATGGTTGGCCTCAAAACGCTTACATGGACTATATAGTGTTTCAGTGCAAAATCAAAGTTGAGGCGTGTGGCCCTGTAATCCCTACTTTACTTCATTTCGTGTGTGGCTCCCTTCCACGGGTAAACAGTGAACTTTGTATTTCTATGAAGGGTCCAAGCCTGACCCTGTACATCGCGGATGTCTGTTTGTTTATCAGTTTATTGATGGGATCATTCATTTACCGAAGACATTTTGTGTGTGTGTGTGTGTGTGTGTGTGTGTGTGTGTGTGTGTGTCGGAGGATGTGTGGGTGTGGTCGGAGGATGATGAAAACGTGACAGGGGTATCTACGTATATGATGTATTGTGGAAGTTCATGAAAACAGCGTGAGGAAAGAAACACGAGGAGGCAAACAGTATCATGCTGGGCAAGCCCACATCCAGAACGGGCGTCTGAAACTTTACATGAAGGACCTGTTTATTATTTTTTTATTATTATTATTATTTTTTATATCATTGTGCCTTTGGGTTTGAAGCGCAATGTATGTAGTATACGATGCTTCACACGAGAACTGCCGTCTGAAGATTTTGGTTTGTCGTCAGTGTTGTCATGCGCTCATGTACATTGGTTACGGTTAGTCAAGAATTTTATACGCCCGAATGTGCAGTTTTGTTTTTGGTTTGGACGAGTCATGACGTTTTTCATGTTTGAATATGCGCTTTTTTTCCTTTTTTTTTGGGGGGGGGGGGGGGGGGCTAGTTATGAATTTCTCATGTTTGGTTATGTTTTAATTGTTCACATGGGGGGGGGGGGGGGGGGGGGGGGGGGGGGGAGGAGAAGGCGAGGTGTATCAATGCGATGAGGGTGGACAAAGTTGAATTGACTTACAAAGGGTATTTTGTTTTAAACTGAGTTTTGATTCAAAAAACCCGCAGTTTGCCGTATTCACTCCACAGATGATGTTAGCCCGATGTACTTCGCTTTGACCTCGCGGGAAAAAGGATTCATTACGTATGCCATGCCCTTTTGTCCTTCGTTTTGACCTCGCGGGAAACAATTGCATTACGTGTGCCATGCCCTTTTGTCCTTCGTTTTGACCTCGCGGGAAACAATTGCATTACGTGTGCCATGCCCTTTTGTCCTTCGCTTTGACCTCGCGGGAAAACAATTGCATTACGTGTGCCATGCCCTTTTGTCCTTCGCTTTGACCTCGCGGGAAACAATTGCATTACGTGTGCCATGCCCTTTTGTCGATTCACCCATAACAGATGTCTTGGTAGGATTTTTCTTTTTTTTTTGTCTTTTTTTCTTTCTTTCTTTCTGTAATTTGTTTATTTACAGTCGCGATTGTTTTTTTTTTTTTTTTTTTGTTTGTTTTAACGGGACCTGTTGATCTTTCTTGGGTTGAATGGTTTGACCCCCACCTATGACCGCATACGTTCAGAGTTCTTTTCTTTTCTTTCGTTCTTTCTTTCTTTCTTTCTTTTTTTTTTTTTTTTTTTTTTTTTTTTGTTGTTTTTTGTTTTTGTTGTTGTGCGATCCAAGTTGTGGAACCTAGCATATGAAAGTTTGAAGAACTTGTTTGTCTTCCTTGAACAAAAAAATCTCAGCATTTTGTGCCACTGGTCATTATTGCACTGTAGATTTTTTTTAATGGGCATGTTTGTAATATGGTCTGTAATTTTTTTTTCCAGTTGACTTTTCAAAATAAAAACATATGTGTGAATATCCGTGATTTTGTTTTTTAATGTAGCTTTGTTTCGGTACGACACCCCTCAGACAAGGTGACACACTGAAAAAAAAAATGTTTATAAGGAACAGAGAAGTAACCAAAGTGCGTCTTTATGCACTTTGTCTTGTGTGTGTGTGTGTGTGTGTGTGTGTGTGTGTGTGTGTGTGTGTGCGCGCGCGCGCGCGCGCGCGCGCGTGTGTGTGTATGCGTGCGGGCAAGGAAATGCCTACTGGACTGGGCATTTGAAACGAGAGCCGCCGTCATTGAAAGTGAATCCTTCAACACAGCTAAGCAGAATGACTGTTTTGGATTTCTCTCAGAGCTGGGGGCACCACAGAGTTTCACGACTTGCTGTCAGACTTTGCTCTGTGACGAATATTCCGATTCCTTGACCCGCCCTGCCCCTGTCCTACTGTGCTCCTCTAACTCCCTACCTTACCGTTATCCTTCACCCCCTGCACCCCCCCCCCCCCCCCCCCCTTCCTTCATTCCTTTCCGTCCCTCATCTCCACCGCTCCTGTCCAGCCCTCTCTCCCGTAAAACCATGTCCGTGCACTGCGGCAGTAGATGACCCATAATTATGTTGCCCATAAGTCAGAGGCCGTTCAAACAAGTGCTTGTCTTATGTCACAGGCTACCAACAATACTACATACAGCTAAGAGGTATCGTTGCGACTAGAGTTAACCAAACGTTTACTTATTGCGAGCGTTATAATGCGCATGTAGGAGGTACACGATGTCATATGTGTCAGTTTCTTTGTTATATTTGACCGTCAAAAATATTGTTAGAAGTCGGATATAGGCATATATACTGAGCCGATCGTAAAGTCTCACCTTCTAATTAGCAAACGGCGACACAACAGACACATTCGCCCACTTCTTCTTCTTGTCTCATAATTTTGTGGAGAGACATTCAGGAACTACAATGAAGAACGGTTCACCAGGTTCCTTCAGTTCTTTCGGTCGTGTACCAAGACTCGGAAGCCTGCTGATGTTTCTCTCTGTCGTTCTGCAATGTTGCCAGTCCATCGTTTCCTCTCCGTCTCCTTCTCCTTCTGTCAACAGATCCCCGGAAGGCTGTTGGAGCACAGCCGTTGGAGCTCCTCCTGTGGCCACACCAACAGAGGGTTTTTTTCCCCCCGTTTAATGATGTCAGAACACAGCCGTTGGAGCTCTTTCTATGGGCACACCAACAGAGGTCGTTCCCCCCCCCTCCCCCCCCCCCCCCCCCCCCCCCCCCCCCCCACCCCCCCCCCCGCCCCATGTTAAGTGATGTCAGTACACAACTATTGCGGCTCCTTCTATGGCCACACCAACAGAGTTTGGTTGGGTTGTTTTTTTTTTCGTTAACTGATGTCAGTTTTACTGCTTGATAGTTTGATGCACTTTTTTTCACGTCACTATGACGTTTAGTATCGTTCGGTAACACCACATTCCATAGGCTGGATTCTCCTTTCCAGATCCGCTGTGGAGGATCCGTGTGTTGCATGCAGACAGTAAGTTTTTGTTTTTTTTGTTTTCTTTTTTAGGTCCTCCAACCTCTTATTTTTCCTCTTTGAAATACATTCTTATAGCATTTTTTTCCCTTTTTTTAGGTGGGGCGTCCATCATCCTCTTTTTTCCCCCACCTTTTTTTTTTCCCGAGCAAGTAACCACAACCCTCGGGCACCATGCAGGCCTGTATTTTCTATTACTAGTGGACATTCTCAGGTGGACTTTTAGTGTTTGGGCGTTTGATACAAAGCGTACGGACGGGAAAGAGAGGATGTACCAGTGCGCGGCAGGAGCCTGGTCTTGTGGGCCATGGAGATGCTCTAGTCTCTTCGTGCAGGCTTCAGTCCTTAAACGGCTGATCTTGATTCACATTGATTCGTCAGCAGATTGAGAGCCTGACGGTTTCACACCCTAGCAGGTAGTGAATGCTGGATCCGGATTGCCAGCCTTGCGGACAGTGAGAATCACGGTCGTCTGGCGGACCAATCAGAGCATGTTTCTCTTCACAGGCCACGGGGAAAGAAATTGTGTGGATACGTCATTGGAAGGGACGTCCTGTCTGAGATTTAGCCCATAGAGACAGCGTTTCTGTCGTTTGCATCCAAGATCACGTGGATCATAGCCTGAAAGGAGCTGAGTGGGAAATTGGTTGGTTTGATTAAAACTGGCTTCTTTGAGTCAGTGTGTGTTAGTTACGTGCTTCAAGGAGCTTGTAAATCTGGGCGAGCTCAAGTGTTAGTCTTGGCTTGGATATTGACCAATTCAGCGGTCCGGGCCTTCGTTCCATTTGAACTAAATTCTTTTACGGTGAAAAAATGTGTATGAGAATTTGTTACCGAAGAAAACTATCATCTTATTAGTATCATTGTAATAATGAAGGCAGTTCTTCACTTTCCGTTTGACAGGTCAGAATGTTTCGGTGCAAAACCTCAACAAACCAAACTGTGAAAAAAGAAAGTATGTGTGCATCTTGTTTATGGGATGCCAGGCTTGAATGGGTTAAGAGAGAGAGAGAGAGAGAGAGAGAGAGAGAGAGAGAGAGAGAGAGAGAGAGAGAGAGAGAGAGAGAGAGAGAATGAGAATGAGTGTGTGTGTGTGTGTGTTAGGCTGTGAAAGTATCTTCATGAAGAAACAAATTGTGCAGAACTCCCACAAACCTAACTGTGAAAAGGCCTGTGAGGATGCTGTACATGGAAAAACTAGTGAAGATAAGTTAAGACATCTTTTGGTCACGGCTTTCTGTGCAAAATTGCCTGTAAAACTGTGCGAAGTGAAGCTTTAAAGTTGGTTTGAGTGCTAAATGATTCAGCTGTCCATGCCTCTAACAGTCTGTGCCATATTTGGTTTTACACACACACACACACACACACACACACACACAGAGGGAGAGAGAGAGAGAGAGAGAGAGAGAGAGGGAGGGAGAGAGAGAGAGAGAGAGGAGTATGATCACAGTGTCTACCTGAAGACAGTCACATCTCACAATTTTGTGGGGCTTTTGATTGTTGTTCTCCAGAATAATCTTTTGTGCATAGCAAGGCTAGACTGGGTAGAGATACATGTTTTGATATTTACATCCTTCTTTCTTAGTAGCATGTGAAACTGTGCAAAATAGGGTGTTTTTTTAACATACTTTGAAAGTGAAACTGTTCAGGAGTCAGGGCATTTAACCCATGTGTATCACAGTGACTTTAAAGCCAATGAATGAATGAATAAATAGATAAATAAGAAACAAGCGTGTATTGAGTACTGCTTTGTAATCGAGGACGATTGTATCTCACAATTATTGTAGTTCTTTCATGAATGTAAGTTCTGCGCGTTCCCGTGGAACTAGTCGGTCAAAATGTATTTTCCCGTGCAAATCGTTAACGAACGATAGTATGAAAACAAGGGCATTTACATGCATTCTGTATATAGCCTGCTGGCCAGAATGGGTTGAATATGTCTTTGATAGCCTTCTGGACGACCTGATGTGTATATTTGTGCGAAGGCGGTTTTTTAAACTGTGAGTACTGAACAAATCCAACTGGTTCTTATTATATGGCGTTTTTTATACCCCTCAGCAAATTTATGGTTTCTTGTTAGTGCATCATTTTTGTTTGCCATATACGCAGTTCCCTTGATATGCCTTGCTTTTTTTGTACTTAATCTAAACATAGGTCATATTTATTCATTCAGTAGATAGTCAATTCCATACAAAGTCAACTAAAGCATTGTTAGTGGGTAATGAGTCAAACCTGACCGTCAGTGAGGCTCCGAAAGACTGTAAAATAACTGAGCCTGGTGGAGAAGAAACCTGTCTTCTACTGTCATTTTATAATGATTCAGTTATACTTGATGATATTTGCCCGAATAATTTTGCTGAAAGAAAACCTGTTTAGAAAAAGAATTGTTTACAAATGACGTGAAGACAAATACTTGTTATTGTGTGCAAAAAGCAGTGCGTTAATTGAAGTGTTGTATTTTGTTTGGTTTGTGTTGGACCAGCATTTGTGCCTGTTTGGATGATTCTGTATCCTTTAACTCGTTTTTGTACCGCCATTTTTTTTTTTTTTTTGCTTTGTTTACCTGGAAAATTGTAGGTTACTTTTACAAAATGCTAAAATGCTTTTAAAAAAAAAAAAAAAAAAAAAACAACCGACTGATGTCAAATGTTGACATTTGCAGGAGATATCAGCAAAGTTTTTGTGTATATGTTACACATAATGTTGAAAATGGGATAATGCTCACATTGAACAACTTGTTGCGTACGCAGAAAGAAGAAAGAACTATTTGGTTACATGCTATGTACGTTTGACGAATTGCTTTACCATTATGTCAACATAGGGCAGCCGTCAGTAACATAAATGTCAAAATACAAAAAAAAAAGTAAATAAAAAAAAAAGTCCCGTTTCCGATTTTTTTTAAAAGGTGAAAAAACGGGGCGTCATTTGAGCATCAATTATCAAAAGAACACACACACAAAACAGGGCAGTGTAAAGTATAGAAAATCCAACACGGTTACTTCCCTTGCGTCGTCAGCTGGCCGTTTTCGAGAGCGGCGTTGTTCAGGTTGTAATGGAACATCTGTGTACCTTGTCACCGAATTTCTCGTTCCCGATCCGGATTCGTTGTTGCCAGTGTAGAAAAAAAGTTCAAAAAAGGTTCCAATGTGTAGACGTGTATACTATCAGACGTAATAGTCAAGTGCACGGGTTCACTGCACATTAAAGGGATTTTGTTTTGTTTGTTCATCATTGTTATTATAAGTGTTATCCTGATTTTGCCGTTTGATGCAAATTTCTCACTCATTGCACGTGCAATACACATAAGGTTGTACATTATCCCAGTTTTGCTAATATTATACTGACTGTCGCGGTGTCGCAATTTTTTTTTCGTTATTTTACATTTGAGCAGTCACGCACGGCCCAGTGAATACATAAAAGAAATGCTTTTTTTTCTTTTGGAAAGGTTGTAACTGTTTGTGTGTTTCCTATTCCGAAATGGTTTAGTAGTGTGTGTGTGTGTGTGTGTGTGTGAGTAATTGAATTATATATCTTTAATGTATCACGTGTGTGTGTGTGTGTGTGTGTGTGTGTGTGTGTGTGTGTGTGTGATGAATTATGTGTTTTAAGGTATCACGTGTCTTCAGAATCACAGCTTGCAAGTAGCCTGATGTTACAGCAGACAAGAATGACCCAAAAGAAGATGGAACTGGCATTAAAAGTGTGTCAAAGTGTAACTCCAACACCCCAGGTTTTAAATGCAGACCTAATCGATTGGGAAAGGGCACAAACAAAAACGTTCACAAAGACCGGTATCGTGTGCATCCCCGAAGACGGAATGTGGCTACCTTGATGTAGGGAATGAAAACGGTCACGTGCGCCGAACTGTCACCAACGAGGAAATTCGTAGTGTTGCCTTCGGAATGCAGCAGAGTGAGAGACTCGAAGAAAAGTCCTCTACAGTGATTAGAAAGAACGCACACCGCTTCAAAGGCAGGCTGACGGAGGCACGCACGTTGACATACACGTGCACGCACACTCAGTCTTCTGAACTGAATCAGACACCATTAACTACGTGGACAGAACATTTTCAACCCGTAGAAACCCCACTCCGTAAGCAGTTCGGACTAATGACCATCAGCTCCGTAGCAGAATGCTCTAACCATTGAACTATGGGGCTCTCGAAGCAAGAGCGAGAAAGAAGATAGTAAATCCATGCTCTGAAGTCCTCAATTTTCCATAGGAAAAATTAAACAAACATCCAACGTCCATCCTGGTAAAAAAAATTAAAAAAAAAATTCCATTACCTTAAAAATGACAGATTTAGCGTCTAAGGTAAATGGAAAATAATAATATACTGCAGCGAATGCGTATGTGGTAAGTATTGTTCCTCTGAAGAGTAGGGACCGTCAAAGAGTAGGCAGACCGGGATTAGGCGACTAGGAGGTGTTCTGGACAGCGGACCAGCAGTTGAAAGCTGTTTTGCTCTGTGAGGGGTTTATGAGGCTTGCTACTGGATCCGCTGATAACAGTGCTAAATGTGTTATCTTTGTCACATCAAAGCAGGCAGCACTTGGTAATCACTGTGTTGCATGCGCGCGCGCGCGAGTGTATGTGTGTGAGAGAGGGAGTGAAGGAGAGCAGATAACGTGATTTTTCCAAATACTGTTAACTCTGTAGCCAGTTGTCTCTACAGTGGGGCGCTCATCTCTTTTGTTATCAGATGCCCAGTACTTTCCCCCCCACATACATACGTTGTTAGTCTTTGCCAGCTGCAGGATCTTTTGAACAGACACGTGTCAGATGACGTTATACTTGCTGCAGTGTTTCTGTGCTCTTGTGCTGTTAGTCTTTGTTCGTTTGTTGATCAGGTCATGAACCATGGGCATGTATTGTTATGTCTTTAGAATGGTGGCCCTTGAATATCCCGACATTACAGTTAGAACGAGCGATAGTCGTGCCATGGTTGTGAACCAGGCGGATGCCGTTGCAGTTGTGCTGATGATGCAACCCTCCACCCTCCACCCGCCTCTTCCACTGGCTGTAGACTTGCTTTAGAGAATTCTGAACCTAAGCATGAAGTGCGCTCGGAGTTTCGTAGCAACAGATTCGGGTGTTGAGTCCTGACTATAACGTTGCACACGCGTACGTATCAGGTGATATTCTTGCGCACTGGTAGATGCAAGCAGGGATTCTGGACTGAATTGTGTCTTGGAGGGCTCAGTGGTAAAGAGCTACGAATCCGTAATCAGACGCTGTGAGTTCGAGTCTCGCTGGCGCCAGACATGGGAATGTCCGTATCTGATGCGCATTTTAAGGTGTTGTCATTCTGGTGGTAAAGCGTTGTGTCTCAACGTGCTGTCCTTCCGGTGGCATCACTGTTGTGTTTACGTAGGTGTCCCCCCCCCCTCTCCCGCCACCCCCCCCAATCCCCGTCCCCTCCCCCCCCCCTTCCCCTCTTCCAGTTCCCCCGGAACAGCTGATGTATAACAGCCAGCGTGTGTATTGGGCTACTACAAGGCTTGTGGTTTGTCTTATATTCTTTGTGGATAAGATAAATTGACGTTTTCTTCCCCCCACCCCCATCCCTCCATATTTTGACGGAGCTTGTGTGATGCAGTTTTTTGAGTTGATTTGTTCAGTCCTCTCTCAGAGATTTTCCACCACCCTCCTTTAAAGAGTTCAAGTTTGATGCTATTCGAGACTTGTCCTTTGGAAGACATGCGCATAGTGTAACCGTCTTTGCACATTTGACAAGCCGTAACACCATACTTACAGCGATTTTAACGTTAGCGAATGGATAAAGGTAGGAAACCTTGTGTGATAATCTGTCCTTTTACACAATGATCAAAATGACTGCATTTTACTTTTTAAACGTCTTCGATTACTTATTAAACCACCATCTCAGAATGTTTAATATAAAACCACCACTTGAGAATGATTACTTGTTGTGTTAGATGTGATTCTGGCTTTGAAACACAAATTTTATTATCTAACCGTCATACCCCAGTTTTTCATGATTCCATGTAGGTTCGCTTTCAGCGTGAGGGTTTCTCCAAGTCAATGCAAGTCGTAATGCAGACTTTTGTGCAAATGTGTTTAGTCATCTTTCAGAGTCGTAGCCTATACCGCACTCTGACAGGTCATTTTCTGCAAGCCATCAAAGTCATTTTTGCGGTGCCAAAATGT
>JADBJO010001243.1:25000-62500 GCA_016801955.1 Conus betulinus | reverse complement strand
CAGCTCTTGCACGATGAAAACGAAAGGCTGCACGCCTTCCAGTAATCAAGGTCGATACAAAAGCGGAAGACTGTTGTTATTGGTCGATAAGGCCGACTGTAATTATGTGAAATGGAAAGACAGCAAATATGATTTTCTTCTAAACTGCCTGGACACTTACTTGACATGTATGTAAAACAGCTGGCGTCAACACATGTAACTTTTTTTTTTTAATCTCTTTATTTTGGTGTCGTCTGAGTGACTTGTGCTCGTACATGCCTAGGTCTACATGCCTGTAGGGTTGAATATTTATTCCATCAATATTCGCTGAAGACCAATTGTTCTTGAAATTTATAAAAAACTTACCCAAAAAAGGAGAGAGAGAGAGAGAGAGAGAGAGAGAGAGAGAGAGAGAGAGAGAGATGTATGCATTTGGATGGTGTATATCTGTAAAGGACAGAGAGAATGGTCATGGTGCACGCATATTGACGGTCTTGAACCGAAGCGTGCTGTGCAACGTATGGTCGGTTGTCTGTGTCCATCACCTGTCGCAACAGTTCCTGAACTCACCGTGTTTTGGCTGGATCCCTAGCAAACTTTGAAGGGCACACACACACACACACACACACACACACACACACACACACACACACACATTTTCGGGGGGGGGGGGTGGGGGGGCAGGGGGACGGAGGGGCAGGGCGAGTTCGTGCATGTGATAGTGTTACATGTGTGAAGACATCCAAGTACGGGCAGACGTGCGTGGAATAGCACATACTTCGTACCAGTGAGGTGCTTATACGTAAGCATTGATTTTTCTTGTGCCTCAGTCTTATTTATACGCTTATGCGCATGTATGTTCCTTCCACCTGTGTGTGTGTGTGTGTGTGTGTGTGTGTGTGTGTGTGTGTGTGTGTGTGTGTGACGCATGCGTGCGAGCATGTTTGTGTGTGTGTGTGTGTGTGTGCGTGTGTGTGTGTCTGTGTCTGTGTGCGACCTTGATTCTTATTACCTCTAACCTAAGCAGTGTCATGGAATGCAGCTCTGGTATTTACCGCTTTTCTGCTTTTAATTTATGTATTTCTTAATGTGTCATAAGACATAAACCTCTTTCATTACCCGCGTCAGATGCGCCCGTCGCGACGTGTTATTGAGCCAAAAACAGAAAGGCGGAAAATCCAGTAACGCAGTAACACGCAGCAAATTGTTTATATGGTATTTGTTTGGTGGGGAGGGGGGGGGGGTATTGTTTGTTGACGGTGTTGTGGTCATCGTCTTGACCTGTTGCCCCTTCAACGGTCTCTCCATGCACAACACCCAAGATCGTCTACCAATGTCCGGCACTCTGGAAAGAGCAATCGGTATGAGGTCGTAATGAGGAGAGAGGAGAAACGCCGAGTCGCTCAAGAGGAGAGACGCTGAGTCGCTCAAGAGGAGAGACGCTGAGTCGCTCAAGAGGAGAGACGCCGAGTCGCTCAAGAGGAGAGACGTTGAGTCGCTCATGAGGAGAGACGCTGGATCGCTCAAGAGCAGAGACGCAGAGAGTCGCTGCCGGGTCATTTAGGTTGGTGTTCAAGGGGTGCCTTGTTCTGATCTAGCAGATCGGAACAGATCGGGCATCGGAACAGTCCTTTCAGACAACAGTTGGCTAGTCGCGAAGCCAGAGCGAGGGCTGGCCCGCTTTTCGGAAGGCACCGCTACGTCCGTCACACGGTGGTCCCGTGACTTTTGCCGACACACATTCGACATGGATAAAACGTAACCACATGGAGAAGAACATCCACATGTGCTCACCACGAGAGTGGGGCGTGAAGGGCCACCTAATTTGAGCTTTTTTCTTCTTTTTCTTTTTTTGTTTTTTCTTCTTCTTTTAAACGGTGGAGGTCGGAGAGAGGAGTAGAGAAGAGGAGGGCTGTAGGTAGAGGGAGGGGATCTTCAGTGAGAATGAGGTAGATGAGGATTTTTTCCCGTGATTGTTACATGAGAATCAACACACGACCAAAACTGACGTCATTTGGTGGCTCTAATGCCAATAACAACTGTTTGATCGTTTATCTTTCCTTTACGGTGCCCAGGGTAAATCACGTGGAAAGAGGAGGAGGGGAGGGGACGCGGGGTGGGGATGGTGGATAAGGGAAAGTTGGGGAAGGGGGAAGGACAAGGGAAGCTGACCCAGAGCATCCACTGAGACAGCCAGGCTGGAAGACTGGCCAGTGCCGCATTGTGCGACGACCCTCAAACATCACGGCACTGAGACAGCTTCAACATCATCACGGCACTGAGACAGCTTCAAACATCACGGCACTGAGACAGCCTCAAACATCACGGCACTGAGACAGCTTCAAACATCCCGGCACTGAGACAGTTTCAAATATCACGGCACTGAGACAGCCTCAAACATCACGGCACTGAGACACAGCTTCAAACATCACGGCACTGAGACAGCTTCAAACATCACGGCACTGAGACAGCCTCAAACATCACGGCACTGAGACAGCTTCAAACATCACGGCACTGAGACAGCCAGGCTGGAAGACTGGCCAGTGCCGCATTGTGCAACGACCCTCAAACATCATGGCACTGAGACATCCTCAAACATCACGGCACTGAGACAGCCTCAAACATCACGACACTGAGACAGCCTCAAACATCACGGCACTGAGACAGCCTCAAACATCACAGCACTGAGACAGTTTCAAACATCACGGCACTGAGACAGCCTCAAACATCACGGCACCGAGACAGCCTCAAACATCACGGCACCGAGACAGCCTCAACATCACGGCACCGAGACAGCCTCGAACATCACGGCACTGAGACAGCCTCAAACATCACGGCACTGAGACAGCCTCAAACATCAGGCACCGAGACAGCCTCAAACATCACGGCACTGACACAGCCTCAAACATCAGCACCGAGACAGCCTCAAACATCACGGCACTGAGACAGCCCTCAACATCACGGCACTGAGACAGCCAGGCTGGAAGACTGGCCGAACACCACGGCAGCTGCTGTTTTCTTTTCCTGGGACAAAGACGGGCACGTTGTTAGCTAAACTTTTACGGACTCCGACAGAAGTCGTCACTGTTTGTGCTTGTTTCTTGTTTCTTAAGTTTTTAATTTTCTGTTTAAATTTTTTTTTCATGATTTTGTTTGTTACTCCGTGTAACTGCGTCAGACGGGTCTCTTTGTTCAGTTTCGATCCTTCACCCTGAACTTCTACGCTTTTTGTTCTCTTTCAGTGTCAGTCTGATTCATATACCTTTTCTTGTGACTGGCCGGTTTGGGTTTTGTCATTATCATTTTTTTTTTCTGAATAGGTTTTGTTCATGTGTGACATTTTGAACAGAAAACAATGCTTTTGATACAAATAAACCAAAAAAAAAAAAAAAAAAAAAAAAAATGGAAAGCCCAAGAAATGGGTCTGTCCCACGCAACATGCCTATCTCAGATGTTGGTTGCTTTTTTTCCCCTAGCTGTATTCTGTTTTATTGTGCATCAATGTACAAATATCTATGGCTGCAAATAGATTAGACTGTTTGTTTTTTTTTTTTTTTTTCTTAAATGCTGCTATTTTCAACAACAAACAGCGAGTGAAGAGAGGGTAAAATTTCGTGAAAGAGGGAGAGAGTGGAGGGGTGGGCATTTGGTGAGGCAAGCTTCATCAAGTTAAGGTTTCAAGGAATTACAAGCATCTCGCCCGTATGATGCACACATGAATCGTGTTCATCCGTCACCGTCAAATGGCTGGCCAGTGTGTGAAATGTTACCTGCAATCCGTGTAAAGAGGCATTACACATATCGCTTAAGCATTTCCGGCAAAACGTGAATCGCCTGAGAATTCCAGGTTATTCGGGAATCGCCTAAGAACTTAAGGCTATACGGGAATCGCCTGAGAACTTCAGTCTATACGGCAATCGCCTGAGAACTTCAGGCTATACGGGAATCGCCTGAGAACTTCAGGCTATACGGCAATCGCCTGAGAACTTCAGGCTATACGGCAATCGCCTGAGAACTTCAGGCTAAGGCTATACGTGAATCGCCTGAGAACTTCAGGCTATAGCGAATTGCCTGAGAATTTCAAGCTGTACGCGAAGCATCTGAGAATTCAGGCAATACGTGAATCATCTGAGGATTTCAGGCAATACGTGAATCATGAGGATTTCAGGCAATACGTGAATCAACTGAAGATTTCAAGCAATACGTGAATCATCTGAGATTAAGATTAAGATTAAGATTAGAATTATAGTCCCGTCAACAGCAGAGGTTAATCATCTGAGAATTTCAGGCACTAGAGTGCCTGGAAAACAAAGGCTGTATATGGAGAGCCTGAAAACTGTGACATGCTCGCTCGGTATACTGGGAATCATGCACGCGCGCGCTTGTGTGTGTGTGTGTGTGTGTGTGTGTGTGTGTGTGTGTGTGTGTGTGTGTGTGTGTGTTTGACAAGTAGTTGTACCAGCTCTGTCTGCTATCCAAGCGAGTCAAACTAAACTCAGAAGGAAAAGATTATGCAGTATAAATGTCAAGGTCCATTCCTGCAAAGTAATTGAACATTTACTTCCAGACTCTGTTGTGGCAACTGATTGAAAAAGGGCTGACACAAAGACAGAAAAACAGAACATGGAGAATTTGAATGGAAACTGTAAGCGTAGAAACCCCCCCCCCCTCTCTCTCTCTCTCTCTCTCTCTCTCTCTCTCTCTCCCTCTCTCTGTCTCGCGCGCGCGCGTTCCCGTGCACGCATGGGAATAAATCATCCCAGTAATACTTCTTTCTGGAGATTGCTCTCATTCTTTCAAGTCTCTCGTTTGGTTTATTCTTTAAATCCCATACAATGTAACGAAAGGAATTGCGGTTATTTTTCTGTCGTAATAGAGGATAAAACGATATGCATGCATTGCCCACTTTCAAGGATGATTTGTAAGATACATCTGCCTCTTTCTTTTATGTAAACTGTGAACTGTTTGATATTCATAACAGCAGTCCGTTGTTGTTCTTTTAATTCTTAATTTTTATCTTGTCATATAGCCCCTGTAAACTGGTAACATGTATCTCAGCTGTTAATTGCATCTCTGACCTTAAACCCTCACCACATTCCCAAGGATCTGGAATTTGTTCTAAATGAACGCGATCTGTCCATTCATCACGCAGATCTCAGGTACGTATACTTTATCACTCCAAGTCTCATTGTATTCGCTTGTTTGCTTTTGTGTTGTTGTTTTTTTTTTTTAATTATACCACATGAGCATAGTGGCCGAGACCCAAATCCAGTTCAAATCAAGGATAAACATTAAGATGATGCGTACATATTGTAAGATAATCTCGAACTGTCTGTCATTAGAATCTGATATACATGCACCAGCGCTTATATGTATATGGTATGGGAAGGGACCACGGAACACAAGCCATTTTGAATTTGCAAGTAACCTTTAATGCGAGATGGATTCGTGAGCTTTCGTGCACCATGTAAATATTCATTATACCATGTTGTTTCTTTTGAAATGAAGTGTTGCAAGATGTCATTCATGTCAAAAATGTCAACATCACTGTAATCTAGATTATGGGCAGTATCTTTTTTTTTTTTTTTTTTTTTTTTTTTTTTTAATGATGCCATTGTAGACTTTTATAACGATGCCGCGACTTTTTTTTTTCTTGTGAATCCGTCTTCATCAGAAGAAGAAAATGACGTGAAAGTGACTGGGTAATGACCAATCATTTCTTCTGATTTATGGCGTCTTATCGTTGGCCGTTGGTATTTATTTTATGTCAGAGAATGTGAAACAAATAGGTGCACGTCGTACTGATTTACTCTCCAGAAATCGGAATATCGAGTTGAACACTGTGCTCTCTGTGTCTTTCATTTCTTACTTTTTTTAAGTTGCCAGACTTAACCCCGACTCAGAGGAACTTGAATCGGCGTGAAAAATTACCGGCTACAGTGTTACGTAATGTTAAACCCGTTGGATGTCATTCTGTTGTCGTACTTGGAATGTCGTGACCGATTTGAACTCATGTATAAACAAAAACATTCTGTGCAGATACAGTGCAGGAAAAGACACAGTTAAGCTCATCCGTTTTATTCGTATACGAATTGCTCCACACATTGCTGGCTGGCCACTTGTTGCTAATCCACTGAAGTCGCCGGACATGCTTATTTTTTGTTGACCCTGACCAAATATTTATGTATTATGTACTTGGCGGGAGACGAGTCAACGTCTTAATTCTGCTTGATGTATTTTCTTTTTAACATATCGTGTCACAACGTCAGTGTGGCTGCAGATAAAAGGTTGGAACCAGATTCCGTTCTAACGTGACGGAGGTCTACGCTCTCCCTACCGCCCATCTGGTTTTCAGCGATGAACGCTTGGGTCTGAATCGCGCATTTGCTTCAGATTTTATTGTTCAATGCTGCATAAGTAAAATAATTTATCCTAGAATCCATCACTTCTTTTCGTTTCTGTCCACAATTCTGCCTTTTTTTTAACGTTTTGTTTTGTTTCGTTTTGTTTTGTTTTGTTTATACTTCGAGAACTTTAACACAGGGACACTAGCCGTGGAAATGGTAGACATTATTGTGGAAGGGGGTGGTTTTGCCGTTCAAAATGCTGATGAACAAATCATGCTATGACTTGTATTTCTATAAACCAGGACTACAAAACACGCACTGTTTCAGGAGTTTACGAACCTTCAAAAGTCATAGTCACTGTTTTCGCGGAAGAAAACTTATGAAAACGTAAAAACAGTCGTTGTCAGTGCAAGAACATTGTAATGGTGACTTGAAGACGGTAATTTCCACGTGGTTACAATTATTGTCGCTGTTTTTGACGCTGTGAAGAATCATGTTGGATCGAAAGCAAGAAAACAATGATAAGACACTAGAAAGCCGGGCCTTGTGTTGCGAAAAAAAAAAACCAAACAAAAAAAAAAAAAAAAAAAAAAAAAAAAACAGTTAATTGTGGTTGTTACATCCAGTTCCGGAATTCTCTGCGAAGTAGTCTTGCAAATACCACAGGTGCAGATACACACGAGTCACAGTTACCTGTTTTTATGAGTCATGAATATCTCTCATCGTAGGTCGTAATTTTTCTTTCTTTCTTCTTTCTTTCTTTCTTTTTTTACGATGGATTTTGCCGAAAAGCAAGCACATGGGTAATTATACAGCAACAACATCGGTGATAATTACTTTTTTCGTAAGAAGGTAATTTTCGTTGATTTTTTTAAAATCATGTTTTTTTTTTATCGTGCGAGTGAATTGCCAGTGAAACGATCTCCCCACCCCTCCCCCTCCGTTGTTATCCTCCTCCTCCTCACCATTAGCAAAACATTACTTATTCAGAAAATTCCTGGTGTGTTGCCATGCAAATGTTGTTGAGTATTGACCAGGTCCTCAGTTCAAACGATGCACTTTTGTTTGTATCTTTTGCTTTTATGAAGCTTCTTCAAAACGATCTTCAGCAGTTTTTATTTTTTAGACCGTTTGTGTCCCAGTTTGAACACATGTGCTGAAATCGTTGGTTGAGGCAATTGTGTGTTTTGTCCCAAAGCAGTCAGATTTTTTTTTATATGAATTTTTTTTTTTTCAATCATTATTATTATTATTGACTGAAATACAAGTATTTCACTCCGTGAGTATTGATTCTTCGCAGTCAGCACGTCAGTGGCAAGTAACCATGGTATTTTTTTGTTCTAGCAGTCGCTTTCCACTGACCAGTGTCTCACACATAATTATACCATTGATCAGTTTAAATACCCGATCGTCGGTTTTCTGTTACATATTTTTTTCTACATCGTTGTATCTCAGAAAACTATGGGATGCTACTGCTCAGAGAGAGAGAGAGAGAGAGAGAGAGAGAGAGAGAGAGAGAGAGAGAGAGAGAGAGAGATTTGCAGTATCACTTCATATAGTTGATCAGCCTCTTTACTGCCAGTGTGTAATTATCAGAAAACTATTGAATTTATTGTTGCGTATGCTCATAATCTATTTCCCATATATCGCCAGTTATTCAGTGAGAACCATCCTTACACCCACCCACCACCCCCCCCCCCCCCCCCCCCCCCCCCCCCCAAGAGAAACTGCTTTTCTTTTCATTCTGTGAGGAAAATGTAGAAATATTATTCTGCTTAGCGCCCCTTGTGGTGCTATACTTTTGCCAGCCAATCTTGAGCATTGTTGCTACTTTGGCACAAGACCCGTGGGTGCTGTTTGAAAGTCTGCATCGTTTAAATTCCGAAGCACGTACCCCCCCCTCCCCCCACCTTCTCTCTCTCTCTCTCTCTCTCTCTCTCTCTCTCTCTCTCTCTCTCTCTCTCTCTCTACGCGTGTGGCGCGTGTTATGCGTGACTTGGGTCATATCTTTTTTGTTTCAATTATTTAATACTTTACTTAATTAAGTCAATTGGTGTATTTGTCATTCTGTTCTGATGGTATATGGGAATGGTGGATTTTTTTTCTTTATAATATCGTGCAAAAACAGTCACTCAAAAATGTCTGGAGCCAACGTGGAGGGAAAAAAAGAAGTGGAAAAAAATCATGATCTATTGATGAATATGACTGTACCATTTTGTTTTTTGTTTTGTTCTATCTTGTGTTGTCAAGAGAACTGCTTTTCTTTTCACTCTGTGAGGAAAACGTAAAATATCATTCTGCTTAGCGCCCCTTGTGGTGTTATACTTTTGCCAGCCAATCTTGAGCATTGTTGCTACTTTGGCGCAAGACTCGTGGGTGTTGTTTGAAAGTCTGCATCGTTTAAATTCCGAAGCACGTACCCCCCCCCCCCCCCCCCCCCCCCCCCACCTTCTGTCTGTCTGTCTGTCTGTCTGTCTGTCTCTCGTCTCTCTCTCTCTCTCTCTCTCTCTCTCTCTCTCGCGCGTGTGGCGCGTGTTATGCGTGACTTGGGTCATATCTTTTTTGTTTCAATTATTTAATACTTTACTTAATTAAGTCAATTGGTGTATTTGTCATTCTGTTCTGATGGTATATGGGAATGGTGGATTTTTTTTTCTTTTATAATATCGTGCAAAAACAGTCACTCAAAAATGTCTGGAGCCAACGTGGAGGGAAAAAAAAGAAAGTGGAAAAAAATCATGATCTATTGATGAATATGACAGTACCGTTTTTGTTTGTTTTTGTTCTATCTTGTGTTGTATGGCCAATGAGAAATCAAACCCGTCTACTTCGGCCAAGTAAATATGGTTTTTTTTTTTCCCTCTTTGTCTCCAGCCGAACTCATTATTTTCACCTGGCCTCCGTTTTGTTATGTGGGATCATTCCCTTCATTTTCATGCGTTGTTTTTCTCGATGCACAAAAAAAAAGGCGTTTTGGCCAGTAAAGGAAGCAACTGGGGAAGTACGGTCTGGCAGAATACAGCGGATCACGTCGGCCGACATGTCTATTAGTGTTGTGATGAAAAGGAGACAGATCCATTTTGCGCCCTATTTAAGGAGATAAGTGAATGTTCGTTTTCATTGTCTTGAATGATGTTTTGTCTTGTCTGAAGAAGACCAAAGAAGTCGAAACGCGTCGTATTTTTGCCGTTTGTTAAATTTAGAAAGAGAGGGGGCTAGTTACCGCCAAGGACATTGACAAACAAAGCACAGGACAAGACACGATGCATTTCGACCTCTTGGGTCTTTTTCAGGCAAAAAAAAAACAGATCACATTTAACATTTAGGAACAACGGATAAGTCTTTCTTCGTTCTTTCTTTGTACTGCCTAAATGTTAAATGTGATATGTTTTTTTTTTTTGTTTTTGTTTTTTTTGTTTTTTGCCTGAAGAAGACCCAAGAGGTCGAAATGCATCGTGTCTTGTCGTGTGCTTTGTTTGTCAATGTCTTTGGCGGAAACTAAACCCCTCTCTTTCTAAATATTGCTTCGTTCTCCGCCATCAGTCACTCTCCATTTTGAAACTTGTCGTTTGTTTGTTGTCTCTTTCGTTCGGGGGAACAGTGAATCTTCTAGTAAGTTTGCTGTGATGATAAAAGTCAGAGTGGACAAAAATTCCGAAGAGTAAAAGAAAATCTGCTGTCTCTGATTCAGCTTTTTTTTTTTTTTCGTTGAAAAATGCACTTCGTTTTCATTACAAACAAGGGAAATGTCTTCAAAGGCAAGAGGTCAGAAAGGAATTGAGAGGGGAGGAGGATGGGGAGGGGGTCTAATAATCTATAGCCATTATTGTTTTTTTTTTTTCCATGCACTATGTACAACATCCTCCTCCGATTGGTGGATGAAACGATCGGTATTCTCACTCGGTAGTATATATGCAGAAGATCGATATTCACAAAACTTCACACCTGCAAAATGTAGGATTGTGTGAGCTATAAAGCCATGCGAACATGAACGTCTTTGATGTGGGGGGGGGGGGGGGGGGGGGGGGGGGGGGGGGGGGGACGCTGTCCGATTCGGCACAATTGTACACACACACACAACACACACACACACACACACACACACACACACACACACACACACACTTTGCTTCTTTGTTTTGAAACTTTTTCAGGAAACAGCACTGTTTTGTCCGGTGGAGTTCACCTAATGGAGCAACAGTATAAACATAATGTGCTGAGAGAGAATCGTTCTCGACTGTAAACGAAACAAGGGAATTGGAGTATATTGAACCGAAACATTGGGACGCCTCTTGCTGAATCGAGGGAAGCTGGAACAAGTACAAACAGTACCCACCTGCCCAACGCGGCAAACATAGCGACTATTTTGGGGGAGGGGAGAAAACTAAAGTTTAAGGAACCCCGTACATTAACTTGCCTTCGGACATGATTTCTCTCCCCTGTGTCTCCGTCAAAGATTCACTCGCCTTCAGGCATGATGATTTCTCTCCCCTGTGTCACCATCACCGATCAAAGTGAACTTGCTGAGAAAATACCCTAAATGTTCTACGAACGCCAAACAAATATTTTTTTTGAAAATCTTCATTTAAAAGGAAGATTAAGGCGTGAAGAGGGGTGGATGTGTGTGTGTGTGTGGGGGGGGGGGGGGGGGGGGAGGGGGGGGGGGGGGATGGGGGGGGGGGGGGTCAACACTAGGATCGCCTGGAACGATTGCCGCAGGCCAAGAATCATGTTGTCCTAGTTTACTTGTGATTAGAGAACACAATTCCAGGTTGATGTTCACGAGTGAACGGTACACCTTACTTTTTTATTCCGTAGAGGATGGGGTTGCCTTTGAACACACCCTGGCTGGCTAGAATCAGACAGTCGTCACAGACACAGTATGTGTGTGTTAGTGTGAGAGAGAGAAAGAAAAAAATTATATTGAAGAAAGGAGTACGTGTGTGATCGTAAATAACAGGATAAAAATTCTATTTGTCCAAGAGATGGAAAATTCATTTTAAAATGGAGGATAACGGATGTATGTATATAAGATGTTTCTCTGTGTGGCTGATGCTGCCCCTATTGGATATATTTCCGAACTGTGCTTGTGCGTGTGTTGTTAAAATTCGTCATTTTTTCTGTCATATGCTTTGAAAAAAAATGGCCACCACGGCATGATCTATTGAAGGACAAACAATAAGACAGCTAGAGCGGCACTACCAGCAAAAGCAATGTCCATGGAAATGCCATTGTTTGAAGTGTCAATTCCTCAATTGCTGCACATGAATATTCACCCCGTAAGTGTACTGTATGTAGCCTATGTTTCCTATGTCCGTCAGGTTTTCTCAGCTACCACTTAAACCCGGTCTACAAGAGACGTAAGAAGCAAAGAGCTGGACTCTCTCTCTCTCTCTCTCTCTCTCTCTCTCTCTCTCTCTCTCTCTCTCTCTCTGTGTGTGTGTGTGTGTGTGTGTGTGTGTGTGTGTGTGTGTGGTGTGTTGTTTGAAATCATACTGTCAAAAAGACCTACTTATACTGTCAAAAAACACCAAACAAACAGCATGTTTATCTCTGGGAAATGTGAATATTACAGACAAAAGTTTATCTTAAAGGATGCGCATTTTGGCTTTGTGCTAATTTTGTTGCTTGGCTTATTTACCTTTCATCGCTGTTTTTTCACTTGTAGTATCATTTTTGACATTGTTTTGCAAAGCGTTCTGAAAATATGGCGCTTGTCAATTTTATGCGTTTAGGGAACGAACCTAATTTCTATATGCACCGAGGTGCTTTAGCTTTGTTGGTGTGTTTTGTGGAGGTAGAGAGAGCGAGGCAGGTGAAGGAGCGGGGGAGGGAAGGGAACTGGGGTCCATTTTTTGTCACCTGATCTGTTTATATTGTTTTTCAAGGGTTTTGATTTGTTCAACTCTTTCTACTGGATAAGGAAGGTTCGTCGTCTTCTCATTTTCGCGCGCGCGCTGTGTGTGTGTGTGTGTGTGTGTGTGTGTGTGTGTGTGTGTGTGTGTGTGTTCTAGCGCGCGCCAGACGCTGACGGTATAACCAATATGAACTGTCATCTGATGATCATATCGGGATTACGCTTTTCGTAAAATTAATTTGGCCCACAACAAAGCACCTGTGTCTTCTTGTCTCTCCGTTACACACGATAACCTCGTGTCTATGCTTCGTTAGTGGACCATTTCCATCCTCCAAAACCTATTCTTCGCGTAGGTAATCTGACTCACGTGTTCCTAGCTGGGCTGAAATCGCCACCACCACCCTGATAGCCATGCTATCTCCTGGGCAGAATCCACTTCCCCCTATTAGGGTGATGCCAGACATTTGTGATGCCCATACTGAGCCAGCTGATACACGCGCGTACAGTGCCAGGTATGCAGTAAGTGGAAGTCTTTACAGCATCACGGCGAGTCAAATGTGGTAGAAAATTATTTGTATGGTTGATTTGTTCGCGGGGATCCATGCATGAGTGTATAAGAACATAGACACAAAAAGGTTTTGCAATGATACACTTTCCATGGAATGCATATCGATGGAGCATTTATGAATGTCACGGTGCGTTTATTTTTAGATTTTCGTGTTCTGTTTGTTGATTTCATTTAATTGTATGTTTAATATGAGGAAAAAAGAACGGTACTTTAAGTTTTATTTATGCTGTTTCGTAAGAACTCGTTTTGCATTTTAATGCAGCAAAGCACATGTATTGATTCACAACGTTTTCAGTATTTTTTTTTTTTTTTAATGATGTTCTTGCTCGTATTCACTTTAAATGTTTTAAGATGATTTCCGATGTTGCTTGTGAAACGTTTTAAAGAGATTAATTACCTATGTTTTACCCGTAAGTACATGAAAAAGATTGGTGGCTAGTGATGTGTAAGACATGACTTGTCTCTCTTTTTCTTTTCTCAAAGGGCCACCAATAGAATTACCCATACATTTATTCCGGGACATCTTTTGCTTCGTATAATGCACATATATCCAAACGAGTATGTCAACTTTTTTTTTTCTCGTTATACAGTTGTGACAGTTATGTTCCCTGTCGACTGGGAGTATCAGACTGTTAATTGGTCGTGTCGCCCTTTTCATCAAATGTTAGTGTGATATAACAATATCACTTAGTAATTAAGTGATCAATGAATGATAACAAAGCCACTTGCCAGGGATGTTTTTGTTTGACAATTCTATACAGTGGCAAAATGAACCGAACTTTAAGCATACTGTTTACAGATTTGTTTTTAAAAATTGATGTTATTTTCTGACATTCATTTATTTACGTACACATTTGTGCTTCGTTTGGTAAACTATTTTCCTAAACCTTTGGACACTTCTTTCTTTCATGTTAAAAAAAACAAAAACAAAAACAAAAAACTGGCAGGGAATGAAAATGACCACGAACATTTGATTTTGTTTCACACCACCCCAAGCGAAGACAACAGATTAGTTGACACAGCTAGCTTAGATTTGAGCAACAACAACAAAAATAATAATAATAATAATGAAAAAAGACATGACCTGACCTCCAAAGAACACTGCTTCGTCGTAACATTCATTTGAATTGCGCTTTTCGTCTGCCGATGTTGCGATCTGTGTGTGTCACTCTGAAGGGACATGCAAAGCATAGGGTGACTATTTTTGTTTGAAGAAGTTTTCTTTATGAGTTTCCCTATTTATTTATTGTTTAAGTTTTGTGTACATTAGAGCACAAGATAACGGGAACAATGGCTAAGCTAGCTGCATTAGTTTTCAGCTAGTTAGTCCTTGCATGTGTTTTTTTTTCTTCTTCTTCTTCTTCTTCTTCTTCTTCTGTCTGTCTGCCTGTCTGTCACACACACACACACACACACACACACACACACACACACACACGCGCGCGCGCGCGCGCGCGCGCGCGCGCGCGCGCGCGTGCACAGTTGATACTACATGAGCAGTTTCACAATATTTTGGGGACACCTGTGATTGTCAAAGTTGTGAGATTCCAATTTATTTAACTAGTATTTTTTGCGAATGATATGAAATAGACATTTCAGTCTCCGTGTTATCGTGTGAGATAGTGATGTTATCATCAGCGCGGTAAAGATTATGGGTGAACAATGAAAATAATCGAACAGAAACGCCACCAAAAATTGGAAGGCTGTGGATTTTAATTATATTTGCATGGTACTTCAATTTCCCTTTTAAAAAAAAATCAATTCACCGCATTGATGATGATATCACTATTCCTCAGGACACCGATTTTTAAAATGTCAACGTTGTTTCACCCCTTCCATCAATACTGAAATTACTTGACTTCAAAGTTCCCAACTTTCACGTGAGGATGACGTCAAATCTCCCAACTTTCACAATAGTTACACGACGTCACAAAGTTCCCAATTTTCACAATTACATGACGTCAAAGTTCCCAACTTTCACAATCACAAGACGTCAGAGTTTCCAGCTTTCACAATTACGTCAAAGTTCCCAACTTTCTCAATAGCAGGACGTCAAAGTTCCCAACTGTTACAATTACATGACGTCAAAATTCCCAACTTTCACAATAGCATTGTGTCAAATTTCCTAACTTTCACAATTATAAGACGTCAAAGTTCCCAATTTTTACAGTCACATGACGTCAATGGTCCCAGCTTTCACAATCATGTGACATCAAAGTTCCCGACTTTCACAATCACATGAAGTCAGAGTTCCCAACTTTCACAGTCACAGGCGTTCCCAACTAATTGTGAAACGACGCTTGTATATCATTTGTTCACTTGCAAGCTTGTTAAGAAGGCAGTGCAGGCTGGGGGCAAGGGCGAAAGTCAGGCTTCTGTGAACATTTTCTCATCAAATGCCTCCCACTCATTTAATCTTGTTCATTCCTCAGCACACGCTGGCCACTTTTAGCAGATGGTCTGACGTTTGTTAATTAGCCCTCGTGTAGTGGTGTCTTGTTGGTGAAGCTGATTGTTCGCTGTGCCTGTTTATTGTATTTCCTTTCTTTTTATTTATCTATTGGGGGGGGGGGGGGGGGGGGGAGTACAATTTCTTCCCTGTATCATATACATGCTGACGAATTTCACTGAGTTTGTCATACCTCGAGTTTCGCCATGCTGTTGGGTCTTGAGGTTTCCTGTGGTCCCATGAGAAGTGAACATAGACAGGCAACAGACCGACAACATTCCTGAAACTGCACTATCGAACCATTGACTTGTCATCAAGGAAAAGAAACTTTTTGGGAAGTTTTGACAATGATCTCCTTAATGAGAAAAAAAAAACAAAACTTTCTTTTCCTTTTTTTACTTTTTTTTTTTCTTTTCTTTTTTTTCCCGTCAAGCCAAATACATTTCCTTTCCTTGAAGTTTACTCAATCTATTTTTTTTTCTTTTACTGCAGGGTCGAGGCTTTCTTCGCCGGAAGAACTCCAAGTAAAATTCTAGAGATAACAAACAAGTAAGGTAACTCTTGCTCTCATGGTGAAATACCAAACGGATGCTGTTTGTGACATCAAACCATCTAGCAGAGAAATGACAACACAGAGCACACAGAACAAAAGAGAAGACACCCCCAGGAAAGGCCAGTGCCTTCTTCACTAGTTGTTTAGTGGTTTGGGGTGAGGGTGTGTGTTTAGTGGTTTGGGGTGAGGTGTGTTAAGTGGTTTGGGGTCAGGGTGTATGTTTAAGTGATTTATCCACCAGATGGGCTCAAAACAGCCGAGAGGATCATCTTCCAGTCGGACAAAGGTGTTTGTAGAGTCAGCATTCAGTACTGGTTTCATGGTTAAGAAGCTGATTGCGAAATCGTCTGAGAAAAAAAAAAAAAAAGGGGGGGGGGGGGGGGGGGGGGGGGGGGGGGGGGGATGGGGTCAAGAAGGGGGGGGGGGGGGGGGTGAGAGTGCATGGTGGCTCCGTGGATAAAAGCATTGTTCGTTCTGATCTAAGGGTCCGTTTCAGACAGCTAGCTGAGACATTTTTTTTTTCTTTGGAATCCTCATCTGTGCAGACCCTTCCTCTCTCATCTCCCCCCTCCTGCCCTCTTTCCCCCGTCCAGATCCTTTGGATGAGATTTTGAAATGCAATCCTGTGCGCGAAAAACGTACATATTGCACACACACACACACACACACACACACACACACACACACACACACACACACAGAGAGAGAGAGAGAGAGAGAGAGAGAGAGAGAGAGAGAGAGAGAGAGAGAGAGAGAGAGAAATGCATACTGGTGACGAAGACCGTCCTCTTCTCTGACCATCTTTTGCTGTGTAACTCTTCCTAGTTCTCTTTTCTCCTACCGCCCGCCAACAGATCAGAATGACAGGATTCCACGCTTCACCTCTCACTGAACGCGAAAATCCTCACGACTTTTCCAAGAAAGCCGGAAGCGAAGAAGATTAAGCCCCCCTGCTTGTACATGATACCGTTTATGATCCCCACAACGAATACTACTCGTTCTCACCCGTGTCCGAAAGTTTTTGTGTGTTTTTTTTTTTGTTGTTTTTTTTCTTCTTCTTCCCGTCTGTTAGCAAAATTTACACAAAAACTTCCAGCACCGATTTATAACGAAAAATGGCAGAAAACTAGCGTTTGCCAAAGGACGAACCCATCAAATATTAGGGCGGATCCGGAGCTGAGAACGAATCTAGACAGCGTTCGGCAAGACAGACGGGGAAAAAGGGGGTGGGGGTAGGGGTATTCAACGGATTTTTAACGAAATTTGGCGGGAAAGGTGGGCTGTTGCCCAAGGTCATAACCATTGAAGTTTTGGTGTGGATTCAGGGCAGACACTAAGATGTGGGGAGGGGGAATGGGAGGGAGGGGGGTAGGTCTAAGATCTGTTCGACTTGGCAGGGGTCTGCGGTCTACCAAGTCCATTTCTAGTTTGTTTTGCTTTGGTTTATTTTATTACTTTTTGCATGCTTTTTAAGCGACTTATTTCTTGTTGTGATTTCCCGGATAATGAGAAGAGGAACCTTGTGGGGAAGATTAATGTTTGTGGGTAAACATTGAGGAACTCGGGATGAAGTTGGGGGGGGGGGGGGGGGGGCAAATTTTTGTAACTCTCTCTCTCTCTCCCTCTCTCTCTCTCTCGCTCGCTCTCTCGCTCTCTCTTTCTCTCTCTCTCACTTTCTGCAAGTTGCTAAGAAACATGTGAAAACATGTTGTATGTTTGTCACGTTTAGAGGCAGCTGTTTATCATTGGTTTTTTTATTGAGGTATTATGCCTATGTGTTTAAAGTGTTTATCTTGTTTTTCCTTTTTCTTTCAAGTGTGTGTGTGTGTGTGTGTGTGTGTGTGTGTGTGTATGTGTGTGTGTGTGTGTGTGTGTGTGTGTGTGTGTGTGTGTGTGTGTGTGTGTGTGAAACTGTAGCAGTTGTAGGTGGCTTCGATAAATATTCCTACAGAGAGAGCACGATTTTTTTTTTTTCCGCCTCTTATTATACAGAACATGTTGGTTGCATATACAGTCGTGTCCCCCTCAACGCAGCCCTCCCCTAATGACGGACAGTCTTGAATGCATCATATTTAATCGTTTTTTGAAATGTGGTCGACACTCTGTACGGTCCTGTCACCTTCTCCCTATCTCCAGATCCGTCCCCACCCCTCCTTCTTCTGTCTGTTTGAGGGACATCTTTTGTACACACACACGCACGCACGCACGCACGCACGCAGCCCAGCGCACGCACGCACGCACGCACGCACGCACGCACGCACGCACGCACACACACACACACACACACACACACACACACCATTAGTGAAACAAAGTATTTGAGAGTTCAAGCACAGCAGTGGTGAAAGGCGGAGAACGAACAAAATTACTATAAATCTTGGCAGAGACATCCATGCAGTGCCATTGATCGTCTTGTGACGATGAAGAGACGTTTACCGTTCTGCTGGACACTGTTTGCATATGTTAAGCAAGATGCACATCTGCGACGAAGGTTGTAAAATCACTTGCTGTGACAACTTGAAGTGTTTTGTTCAGCAGTCGTTTGAAATTACCTTTACCACAGCTGCCTGTGAAACTGTACATTGCGCCATTTTATCTCCTGTCGTTGAAATGAATCGACGATTAACTACCCTGGTGCCACTGCTTGTATGTGTCTGTCTGTCTGTTTACGCGCAAACACAGAGCGAAGCAAGCGTTTTGTTTTTTTAAACACACTATACACAAAAAGGACAATGCATTTTCGACAATGGTGTTTTCTTCAAACGTCGATGCAGTGGATTGTAGGGTAGGCTTCATGTGTGAACTTTGTGGTTTTATTTGTGTGTTTGCTTTTGCCTTCATAGAACATGTTATGGTGTGGTGACAGACGTTACTGTGCGTGGCTCTGTTCAGACTGGTCAGAATAGAGCCTGTTCGGATTGGTTAATATTACTTTATAATCATTGAAACTTCGTTAGCAGACAACACATCTTACTTGTCAGTGCGTCCATCCATTCATATTTCTTCCTTCGTTTGGCATTTTATGGCAGGAAACGTCTTAGTCTGTAGCTTTCTGAGTCTTGCACCCAAAAATGGCACGGCACTACACACACACACACACACACACACACACACACACACACACACACACACACACACACACAAAACTCTTCCAGGCGCGTTGAAACTAAGCATGAACAGTTCTCTATTTCACTTGCGAACAGTTGATGTTTTGAAAGCCGGAAGTAAATGTCCCCAACGAACGCCAACTCCCGGCTGTCCTGAACATTTTGGATGCGTTGTGGTACGTGCGTGTTCCTTCTACTGCAGTCCCTGGTTGACACTGCTGTACAAATGAACAAGAACTGGGGTCATGATGCCTGTTGATCCGAGGCCGCAGCTGTCCATGGTGCATCTTATGCATGAAGGTGGGTCAGGAACAGAGTCGGATGCTTAAGCTTTGTTTTTTTCATCGGTAGCATGTAGGACCGATGAAAACCTCACGTAAAATAGAGACTTATTATCGTCTGACTCCGAGCCTTAGGTGTCTGAATGTCATTTATCTCTCTTCACAGGCAGTGACTAATTATCGTCTGATTCACAACCTTGGGTGTCTGAATGTCATTTATCTCTTCACAGACAGTGACTGATTATCGTCTGATTCACAGCCTTCGGTGTCTGAACGTTAGATATCTGTTACCGAGAATGATTAATCATCGTCTGATTCACAACCTTGGGTGTCTGAACGTTAAATATCTGTTCACAGCCAGTGACTAATTATCGTCTGACTCCAATGCACGGGTGTCTCTGAACGTTAACTATTTGTTCACAGACACTAATTATCGTCTGATTCGCAGGCATGGGTGTCTGAACGTTACTCTCTGTGTTCACAGACAGTGACAAAGTGTCGTCTGATTCACAGCCTTGAGTGTCTGAACGTAAAATATCTGTTCACGTTTCGTGACTTATTTTTTGCCTGACCTGCTACCACCAGTTTCTGAACAGAAAATAGTTATTCACAGACACTGGTTTATTATCGTCTGACTCGCTTCCACGTGTGTCTGAACGTAAAATATTTGTGCACAGACAGTGATTTATCATCGTCTGACTCGCAGGCATTTGAATGTAAAATATCTATTCCCAGACAGTGACTTGTTATCGACTGACTCGCAGGAACGGGTGTCCGAACGTACAACAATACCTGTTAACAGACAGTGACATTTTGTCTAGTAACAGACAGTGACCTTTTATCGCCCGACTCGCAGCCTTTGGTGTCTGAACGTTGAATAATCCCACTGGTGATAGGTTGGGCTTTTATCACTTTGTCATATGCTGTACAGCCACCACTCTTCTACTTCATCCCCTTTTTTAACACCTCCCACCCTCCCTCTCTCTCTCCCTCTCTCTCTCCTCTCTCTCTGTCCTTTCATCCCGTCCTCTGAATTTACACTCTATTCGGTGTATGTTTTTGTACCGTTCTTCTTCATCTGGATATTATAATCATCATTATTATCAAGCATGTTTTATGCCTATTGAAAAGGAATTCTTCAACAAAGAAGAAAGAACCTTTACTTGAGCATCTGCTTGTGTAGGTAAGCCGACAGAATGTAATGTACAGTGAGAGAAATTATGGTTTTACCCTCTCCCGACAAGCTCTGCTATGGTGCCATTTTCACTGCACACCGTCAATTGACAAAATAATGTTATTTCTAATGTGTGTGTGTGTGTGTGTGTGTGTGTGTGTGTGTGTGTGTGTGTGTGTGTGTGTGTGTGTGTGTGTGTGTGTGTGTGTGTGTTTTGTTTTGTTTTGTTTTTTCACTCCTGTGCGTACTCAATATCAAAAGATGGAATCCACCCTATGTGTGTGTGTGTATATCCTCATAATGTTGTTCGCTACTGTTTATGTATTTTGCCTAGCTTTTTCCCGAACGTATTTGTGTTGGGTTTGGAAAAAGAAACGGTGAGTGAGAGACATATTTTTTTTTGGAAGCCATAAAAAAAAAAGAACGCATCTACGCGAATGAGTCTGGATGCGAGTTTGATTTTGTTTTATCTCACACGTCAGGCGGGGGCACCGTTGTTACATTTTGATCTTTCATTAAACTGATTGTAATCATTTTCTGCAGTGGCACCGACTGTTGTAGTGGTTGGAGAGGAAAACAAAAAGTCTGCCCGTCATGACCAAAAAAACAGATCAGAGAAAAACTGCAACTGCATGATGAATATACTGAACACAACAAGTTTGCTGTTTGGGTGTATTATTTCTTTTTTTTTTTGTTGTTTTGTTTTGTTTTCTAAGACTCTGATTGGGTTTTCTTTTAAATGTTCAAGAATGTATGTTGTTCACAGATTGCTCCCCCCCCCCCCCCCCCCCCAGCCCAGCACACACACTTCAGCTCTATCTTTCTCCTCCACACCGCCCTAAACTGTCCTATCCCGAATGAAAATCGGGCGCTTTTCAGTACAAAAAGCTCCTCCGCCATTTGAAAATTCTGAGAAGTAAATCCCCTGTTCTCTCTCACACTCTTTGACTCTGCCTTTAACGTTCATAACTGTCGCCTACCGTTGTTCTGGCATTGTGGGCAATTCTCCCGTCTGTATTCTGGAAGCCCTTTCTCATGTACTTTCTCGTCACAACTAATGACACATAAGCTTTTTGGTTGTAATTCTTGTTGTTGTTGTTGTTGTTTGTTGTTGTTGTTGTCATCTGACGACTGGGTAGTAAGTATTGAACAGGCTGTCCAGAATAGACTCCAGCTGCTCGTTCTGCAGTGTCCGTTTTCCTATATGGCTTTTTCTGTGTTTGGCATTAATGTTTTATTTTTCCTTTCGATTTAAAAAGTGTGTGTGTGTGTGTGTGTGTGTGTGTGTGTGTGTGTGTGTGTGTGTGTGTGTGTGTGTGTGAGACAAATCAAAGGGAGTGCCTTGCGCTATGAGCGCACGTTAGTCATATCTCCTATAATGATATCAGCTCTTTTACTGTATCATGTCATGTTGATTTCAGTTATTTTGCTATCATGTTTTGACTTTTTATTAACGACGTTACCTGTTTAGGATTTAATGTTTTCTGTGTGAGTGTGACAGCCTCGAAAAGGCTTTTGTCTGATCGGCTAAGCTATGTTAATAACATACTACAATCAGCCCTAATCACCCTTTTCTCGCTTTCCCCTTCCCATCCCTCCTCACCCGCTTCCTTGGTTTCTCTTTCATGATAACTGTCTTCTCCCATCTCACATCTGACTCTGACAGCCCTCAAAAGACTTTGTGTTGTCGGCTTGGCTGTGATAGTAATAACAACAACAACAATAATAATGATAATAATAAAACTAAACCCCAATCACCAGCACCTCCTCAATCTGCTTCTATCTGTCTGTCTGTCGGTCGGTCGGTCGGCCCGTCTGTCTGATAACTCTCTCTCTCTCTCTCTCTCTCTCTCTCTCTCTCTCTCTCTCTCTCTGTCACTCTCTGTCTGTCTGTCTGTCTATCTGTCTCTCTCTCTCTCTCTCTTCTGTCTGTCTGTCTCACTCTCTGTCTCTGTCTGTCTGTCTGTCTCTCTCTCTCTCTCTCTCTCTTCTCTCTCTGTCTCTCTGTCTGTCTGTCTGTCACTCTCTGTCTGTCTGTCCGTGTCTCTCTCTCTCTCTCTCTCTCTCTCTCTCTCTCTCTCTCTCCTCTCTCTCTCTCTCTCTCTCTCTCTCTCTCTCTCCTTTGCCCGGTTTCGTTTCCTGAAAGCCCAGTTTGACTTCTGTTGACGACTTCTATCTACACCCACATTGTATGCTTTAAGTTTAACAAAGCCTGGCTACAGGCCTGATTTTGCCTAGTTAGGTTCATGTGTGCATGCGTGTGTGTGTGTGTGTGTGTGTGTGTGTGTGTGTGTGTGTGTGTGTGTGTGTGTGTAATATTGGACCAGTATTTACAGATTTTGACCAGTCCATTTCCAGAAATCACCCATAATGTTGCGACCGAATTTATGCTGTTCAAAACTGCTTGGTCAGTTCCTAGCGTGCAGTTCCTTGTTAGTGGACTACCGTATATCAAAAAGAACGACCGGCCACACACGTATTTTACCACTTCAGTGTTTGCCAGACCCACAGATGAAAGTGTCCAGTCATGCTTAGTGCTGCTATTTTGCCGATTGTGCTGTCGATTTGATTTGAGCTTTCTTTCCCCCCAATGTTTGTTTTCATGTCATTTCATGTCGTTCTTTATTTTATGTGATTTTACTTCATCCTTATTTTATTCTTTATTTATTTTGTTGTTGTTGTTGTTGTTGTTGTTGTTGTTTCTCCCTCAATATACAGATGGGAAGGGGACACAGATGATTAAGAAGTTCAGTCGGCCTGTCTGTTTACTAGGATTGTGTGGTTTTCTTTGCTTGGTTCGGTGGTTTATAATCTGGGCTGTAGTCAGCCTTCCTGCCTTATTATTTGTGGCACACACACACACACACACGAAGACAACCATTTTTATTGGTGAAAATCCCCCGTAAAAGTAACGCGCGAAGTCTCCCAAGATGAGAGGGCCCATACGTATTCGCATACTTCTGTCTCTGCTGTTTTCGTTTGTCACACTTACTTGGCTGAAGGGATATAGGCAGAAATGTATTATATGTTACCGGATAAGTGCAGTGCATTGGGCAATTTTATAGACATAAACAGCTGAAGTTGAGCACTTTTTTCTGCTTGGGGAGCATAGTCGAGATGATGTCCACGTTTCATTATCGTCAGTGCTTGTGTGTGTGTGTGTGTGTGTGTGTGTGTGTGTGTGTGTGTGTGTGTGTGTGTGTGTGTGTGTGTGTGTGTGTGTGTGTGTGTGTGTGTGTGTGTTTGTGTGTGATATTTGTGTTGTAAACATCTGTTGTCTGCGCGAAGCTTGTCTATTATGTGTTCTAAGCCCATTGACATTTTTAAATCTAAAGAAAAACAAAAACAAAACAAAAAAAGAAAGAAGTATAATAAAAAGGAATAGAAAAGAAACAGGAAAAAACGTGGAATATACAAATAAAACCGGGAGTTACTGAATTTTTTAGGACTCTCTTGCAGATGATATCGTTGTCTTACCCAGCGCGTAATATCAAACTTACAAATTCAGCTGAATGCTTTCAAAGAATAAACTGACCAATTTTGCTTGTAAGTAAATCTTGATTTGAAAAAAAAGTTACCGTTTTCGCGATGGTGGTAATTATCTATCTCGGCGTGAAATATGGTTGTAATATGGAAGTGAAAGCTCTTTATACTTACAAACATTTGAAAATTCTGTTATGGACAAAACTTAAGTTTAAGCAGTAGTCTTTGGGAGGGGCGACTCTTGCTGGAAGCAGACGAAAGTGTCATGGAAAATCTAACAAGATTGTTAAAGTGGAGTTCAGGTGATTGGTTTCTCTTGCACAATGTTCCATGCTCAAATAGAGCCAAAACTTACATCTGAGACTGTGATATACGTTCTCTTACGTAAAAAGCAGATGGAATAAGTTCGTAGCTTTGTCATGAAATATTCTTTGGGTGTTCCCATCGATGCATCCAGCGAGATGTTATATGTGAAACTAGCTGCTGCTGTCTGCTGTTTTTAAAGACACATGAAATGTATTAGACACTGGTTCAAACTTTGAGGCTCCCTCTTCCCAGAATTTGTAGACAGACATACGATATGATGTTGAAGCAGCTGGAGCCTGGATGAGAAATGGTTGGCATATCGTATTTCACATTCCTACCGGAGAATGTGCTCGGGATTGTGTAGTTGTCCCAGTAGGTAGGGACACGAACTGAATTTCATTTCGGAATGAAATATCAGTAAATCACTTGGAATAAACAGAATGGGGACTCTGATTCGGAATATGAGGGAAAGTATAATCAATGGTTCTGTCCATTTTGAAATATTTTTAAACCAGGAAAGAACATCTCAGCTATTACGACTGAATTGCACGAAAGATATTTAACGTAGTTTAGGCTGATGGCCTTCAGATTTTATGCCAGTAGATGTTTCTATTCTGGACCATCCATGGATCGACTCATCCATTGTGTTGGTAAGCTGTGGATGATAAATAGCATTTTGCTTTTCAGTGTGAAGTTCCAGAAGATGTAAGATTACCATGCAGCATTTCTAAGCCAGGCATATAATTGAAAAATATTATCTCCATGGTATATTGTCGTCATAACTTGGATTCCTTTCACAATCTGTTGCAAAAATATGCTACAGATGTTCGGAGTAGTGGACAGAAAAAAATTGGTGTTTGAGTTACTGTAGTCAAGTGTTGGTCCCATGAGGAAAAGACGGTGTATATTTGACATGTTTCAGATCGTTTTGTTGTTGTTGTTTACTGGTAGTAGTAATTACGATGTGTGAATGCGTATTACATAGAATTTGTCAGACACTTTCAACAGCTTCTACCCTTTTTCTTCACATCAGTTTGCATGATTGAAAATTTTTCATGTTGTGCCACGCAGGTGATTTACTTGAGGCGAGTTTTCATTTTTGCTGTTTTGTTAGTCCCCTTGTCTCCTGGTCTCAAGACCAGTTTGGTAATGACATTGTATTGCAAAGTGTCAGGTTTGAAAGTGTCTCTCGCTCGCTCGCTCTCTCGTGCTCTCTAAAATATGCAAACATGAGTCAATAGATTGTTTTTATCCGCATGTCCACATCCTGAACGCAAATAACGCAGTCAGTGCTACAAAAAAGGTATGACAAAAAATCCGTATACAAGAGGATCTATAGCATTACTGAAGAAATCACGTTTTGAATGATTTTTGCTGTCCAGAAATGACGATGATGATATTTAAATTGTATGTGCGATAAGGAAACGATTTGCGTAACTTACGTAAAGCGTGCTTGATCCTTTGTCTTGTGTGTGTGTGTGTGTGTGTGTGTGTGTGTGTGTGTGTGTGTGTGTGTGTGTGTGTGTGTATCTAACCCAATTTTGGCCACATATTAGTTGCTTTTTCGATATGTGGATGGAATGTCCTTTTACTCGCGGTTGTAAACGACTATCTAGCAACAGTTCATGAAAACGAACACAACCCATGCAGTTTTAAAGTTTACTTCAAATGCTGTTATTGTGTTGATATGTGAAAGAAGGAAAGGTGTAATGCTTTTCTTATTTTGTACAATATTTGAAGCGCTGTTTTTGCTCCATTCGCATTCTTCAACATGCCGTTCGTTTTGTTTTGCTTTGTTTTGTATTGTATTGTTTTGTTTTGTTTTTCAGAAAAGCCCTGTGCATGCAAGAGGGTTAACGCTCTCCGACTCGTGCGAAAGAAGAAGTTGATGCTTTCCAAAGGCAGAATACTCTCTCTCTCCTCCCTCTCTCTCTCTCTCTCTCTCTCTCTCTCTCTCTCTCTCTCTCTCTCTCTCTCTCTCTCTCTCCCTCTCCCCCCTCTATCCCCTATAACCCTACCGTTAGCATCCCCATTTTGTTTCTCCCTTTCTGTCTTTTCCCCTTCCCTCCCGTTCACACCCCCCCCCCCCCCCCTTTACCCCTTCCCACACCCCTCTCCCCTCAGTTTTGGTGTCACATTTTCGTGAATTAATGGAAAATTGGGAGCCTTGCAGACGTATACAGGTCCGATTCATACAGTCGTAAGGCAAAAGACGCCAATTTTTCGCCGGTCCAGCTTTCAAATTACGCTATTCTGAGATCGAGCGAAAGTCACCTCCGCTTTCAGGTTCAATGGCTCACTTTAACATCTTCACATTTTGTTTTTTCTTTCCTCCTTTGTTTTACTTTTCTTTTTGTTTTCTTTTTCTTTTTAACCTTCGAAGGTAACAAATCTAGATCGGCACAAACATCTAGGGTCAGTTGGGCTACCATAACTATTTGGGAGGAGGAAGAAAGAAAGGGGGCTGAAAGACAAAGAAAATGATAGTATTGGAAATGAACAAAAACATATTATGATGAAATGAAATGTAGTGGAACTTTCTCTGTTTCTTTCTCACTGTCTGTCTCTGTCTGTCTGTCTGTCTGTCTGCTCTCTCTCTCTCTCTCTCTCTCTCTCTCTCTCTCTCTCTCTCTCTCTCTCTCTCTCGGGGGGGGGGGGGGGGGGGGGGGGCGGGTGATAAAAATAACCCATACAGACACATTTGACCGTATATTTACTCGGCTGACAATTTTTTCGATGTGTCAGCAACAACAACAACAAAAATTATATGTTGCTTTTGAAAAAGCTTTCCGTTAGGTTTCATTGAACTGTTAATAGCCAGTGCTCACAATGTACGAAGAGTAATTTTGATTGTCTAATGAGAAGTATTTATGAAATTGTGAAAGCTAAGACAAGGAGTACGGTAAAGTTTTGTGATTATACTGGATACTCACAAGGCGGCAAGGAGACGCTTGCTGTCCTGTTTTATGTCCATCATTACTAATGAATGAGTTCCTGAGATGATTGAGAAGGGTAGTAAATGTGTGAAATTTATTGAAGATTTTTTTTTTCCTTTGCGTTATCAGCAGACAGCATTGTTTTTGTTCTACAAAACTGTGGAATACAGCGGGATAGTGTGTATTCTGAAGCGCAAAAGACGTGAACTTAAATGTAAAATATGAACGAAACAAATGCTACAGATTTTTGTAACAGAGATGAATATGTGGCTGCACGTGAAAGATATTTAATGGAAACTTTAAAATATCGTTGCAATTGCCTATGAATGTCTAGAAATATCGTTGCAATTGCCTATGAATGTCTAGATGTTTTTCTTTTTTTCTTTTTTTTCTTTTTTTTTTTTTTTTTTTTTAGACGGAGATCAGTTTGACTTTCACCCTCTGACGCTGTTCGATGCGAGAGCGTGCCCGATACTCTAGTACAGTGGTGGGAGCCGAGCAGAGATTCCTCTGAGCTACTTTGATTTCAAGTGAACGTGGAAGATTTCAAGTTTACATGAATTCATGTTTTAATTAATTCGATATTGGTTTAATGTGATTCGGATGCATTATTACGAATTCTATGCCCAAGTGTATAACATTTTGTATGCTTTGGTTGTTCCAGGTAAAGTCACTTGGACTACAATTATTCGAAAATGTTTGTTTCGTTTGTATGGCCTACCCAGGGTGTTAGATGTTTCCAAAGTGATATTTTTCAATTGTTTTTAGAACAACGCATGATAGACTGCACGATCAAATATTCTGTACTGATTTTGTGTGTGCATGAACTGTTTAAAGAGTATCATTTGGCAGAACTATACACAGGAATAAACATGAACAATACGAAAACTGATACTTTGACAAACGTGTAGATTTGGTTTCTCTGACATAACTGACCAATCAAAAATCCGAGAAAAAAAAGAGAGAAAAAGAAACATGTTGTGTCCTATGTGTAGATTCGTGTTTTTTATGTTGCTCTGTGCAGAATTATTTAAGAATGAAATAAATTCCTGCCGAGTATTGCGACAGAATTGTCCTCACGCAATGAAAATTTTATGAACTCTGTGTGTGTGTGTGTGTGTGGGGGGGGGGGGGGGGGGGGGGGGGGGGGGGTGTGTGTGTGTGTGTACGTGTGCGTGCGTTCATAATATTTTGAAAAGAAGCTAAGCACCATTGCATGTAGTTACTGTATAATTTACATTAAGCATGTAAGGGTGCGATGCTTTTGTACACAAACTGACAGGCTTTAAGTTTAATATTCAGTTTGTAAACTTTCAGATTGGGTTTTTGCTGTTTAAAAACACTCACTCTCTCTCTCTCTCTCTCTCTCTCTCTCTCTCTCTCTCTCTCTCTCTCTCTCTCTCCTCACCCCCACCCCCCCAACCCCCGATTTTGTCGCTTAATTGTAATGATAACTTGTAAACTAATTAATACTGATGACAACCCAGGTGAAAATGATTACTTTTTTTCTTAATTGTAAATTTTTATCGAAAAAGAAAATCAACATTGGCACAGTGGACTCTCCTGTGTGATATTTTTATGTTCCTCTAAGGAAACAGAGACTGCAACACTGACGCTTGCCGTTTCACTGGCATTTGCTTTTGTGTGTATTCGTACAGAAACGATTTGCTTACAGCGTTTGATAACGATTGCAAGGGATTCAAAGTATAGGCCTCTTCTTTGTTTTTTGCGCTAAGAATTGCATGCTGCAGGTGGCAACAATGTTTGCTTCTTTTTTTTTCGTTTATGTACGAGCGACACTGATCGTTAGGCAAGTATACGACGGACTAGAATGGAGAGCAGTGTTACGAAGGACAGTCCATGTCTTTTCAGTCTGTGAGTCTGCGGGGTCCTGTTTTATAAATGTTTTTGTTTTGTTTTCGAATCTCGTCCTCCGAGGCATTACGACAGCAGTCATCCCAAGTTTACGTGTATGAAATATCTTCTTGTGGTTTTATGAAATTGTTGTGTGTGTGTGTGTGTGTGTGTGTGTGTGTGGTGTGTGTGTGTGTGTGTGTGTGTGGACAAGCGAAGTAGTTGATCTTCATAAAGAATGGCAGTAGTTCCGCAAATACTTCATCATCCGTTACAGGTCCACACAGAAAAAAAAATTGTCTTTTCACGGCAAAGAGCCTGTGTCAGGACTGTTGAACTCAGCTGCTTTATTTTGCCAACAGTTCTGAACGTCACAGCCTCCTGTTTGCAATGTGTATTTTCTCTGTTGTGGATCACCAGTGAGTCAGAACCAGCTTTATTTCTTTGTCTGATGGAAAGGCCAACGGGTTGGACGTTGTTTACATGCACATATATCCAGCATAGCTTATTGACTCCTGATATCCACGGAGGATTCGCCGTGGTCGTTGGTCTATCATACTTTAATGTGTGGGGTTCCTTTGTATTTTTATTTCAGTTACCAGGTGTCATTTTTTTTGTGGTGATCTAATATTCTTCTCGGTGTTCGTCACAGCTAGCAAGATTTGTATGAAGTGCTGATCAATTTCAGTGTGTGCGGTTTTTCTTTTTTTCTGATTTTTTTTTTCTTCTTAAATAGAATTATGCAGTGTATTGCCTAAGCGGAATACTACAACATCAAGTTCTTCTTCCTGTCTTCCTTTCATGGCCCGCAGTTTGCAGGGACTTCTCTGCACCGTGAGTTTTTGAACTTCAGGCTCACTTCTTGAAATTGTTTCGTACGTTTTGCTTTTGTTTGTGTTCTTTCGGATAACCTGCTCCACTTGTGTCTTTGTCTTCTGGATCATCATTTCAGAAGGTTCCCTACGTCAGTCTCTCACCCCACCCCACCCCCACCCCACTCCATTAAAATGCATTGTGACGCTAATATTTTACCATGCAAATTTACATCAGTGCACCATGAAGTGTTCTGCTTAATCCACGAGAATGTCTTTTCCTTCGTGCGGTAAATCATTTCAGAATCAGCTTGATCTCCCAGAATAGAGCCGATCATCGAAACAACATCCGAGCGTTGCAGTTCGTATTGCCATGTTACAAAATGAGCTAATCTTTTCCTTTTGATGGATCCCATTTATTCAGTTTTCGATGAGAATATCAAAATGTAGTCAGTGTCTATCAAAAACCAATAGCAGCGTCTGTTGCAATAGAAAGGAATTGAATATCATAGATAGTATTTCCTCGCTGGTAGTTTTTGAGCATAATCACCTCTAATGATCTATCCATTCTGACATTAGAGGCTGGTACTGTGCCATTACAAAAATTGAATCGCTTGTAGGGCTGCATTATATGGATTTTTTTAAAAAAAAGTGAGTTACCTTCACAGCAACCATGATATACTGGTTAGTATTTTTACACAAATTTATCTGTGGTTGGACATTCTAAACATATTTAGCAAAATCTTAGTTTTTCTTTTTTCACGTTGAAAGACACAATGATTCTGTTTTCCTCAAATTGTATTAGTTACAGTTGGTCAAATTAGTTTATCCCCTGTACCTTTTGAGGCACGATTTCTTTATGTACCTTTTGAACTTAGCTTACGAGGATACTGGCAGGTTGGTTTCAATTTTAGGCTTTTGAATTAGTCGTAGACATGCAGTTTATGTTCGCATGTTCAGTATAACAAGCTGGTTCACTGGCATGGCAGACGTATAGACTTCTTTATGAAGCTGAATTCGACTGTTCCAGGAAAGCTAATTCCTGTTGATACATCATTTGCCCTCTCGATCTCATTCTAACACATGGCATGGTTCAAAGGGATCATAATTTGTCGATTTTGCAAGCTCCGATTTTTCTTTCTCTCAACAACATCTGAAAAACGAACGTATGCTTTCTGCGTACCTTTCATCAGTTCGGAGGAATGACAGGTCGTATTACATCAATCATTGTCCTGGATCCCCAGTGTCAGTGTGAACTGTGTAGTCCACTATATGTCGAATGTCTAGTGTACTGGGTATCAGCTTGGACTGTAGCCATCTCGGAGACTAATGGAATCAACTTTTGGAGCAACTGGGCAAGCTCATGAATACAGAGATGTACTGATTATGCAGATCACGCCGTTCTTGATCTCCATTTTGATTCGATGCCACCTTTTTAAAAATTTTTCCGAAAGCACTGATCAACGCCTCACACACCGGGTTAAGTGCAAGCGACCCCTTAGAGCAGAGGTCACAGGCATTGATTTCTTTAGATGGAATACAACAGTGAGGACTCGTCTGACTGGATGGAAGAGTTGAACCTGACCTGAACACTGGTGGTTTTGTTCAAAACAACAAAAGCAGCATTGTCAACCGCTACCATGCATATCTCCCAGTAACAGCTTCCGTCGATATCTAAACTGTTGTGCTGTATGATCCGCTTGCCATCGCTGGCCCTAATGTTGTCAGTCCTCTCTCTCTCTCTCTCTCTCTCTCTCTCTCTCTCTCTCTCTCTCTCTCTCGTCAACTTCCTTTCTCTCATCTACTTTTTTGATCGTAGTTTGTAGGGGTACAGCAACGGTTGGATGGGGGACTGGAGGGGGGGGGGGATGCCTGTGGCAGTTTGTGTTGGTTCGCCTCGCCTCAGCTTTTCTACCCTTTAATCATGTGCGACAGTATAAAGGTATTATATATTTATATTCACTCCAGTCTTCTGTTTTTGTCCACCCAAGACTTCTGTTTCCGCAACGACTTTGTCTCCGTCGTGCCGAGCTATGTCTTATTGACCAGCTAGGCGACATGAGTTATCTTTGACATCATAGGAGCTTCTCGCCCAAATCAGGGGAGCTTACTGTTAGAACTATAGGTACAGACATTGACTTGACCTGCCGTTGTCTTTAACTGTCCTATGAGTCTGAAATGTAGATTCTGCCGTTGGCTTGCATTTGCTCTCAAGCATAAAACATAGTGGAGCATACTTCTAGATGTTACTCATACTCTACCCGCAAAAACCTATAGTGATTGTTTTTTTTTTTTGTTTGTTCTGTTTTTTTTGTTTGTTTGTTTTTGTTTTGACATTTGTTTGTTTTTGTTTTAATGACATTTGTTTTTGTCAGTTTTTGTACTTGGGAACAGTGTCTTTTTCTTCGTCCTGTCTACGCTGCTGGTTTGTTTTTGTGAAAAACAATAGAACTAATGATGAGTATCATCACCTTCAAGCACAAATATTCACTTCAAAATGACATTCGTTGAGAAGATGCGACAGCGTTCATTTTAGGTCACGTGCGAGTAAAGTTTAGCAGTTGTCAAGGTTGAAGACAAAGGGCTTTCAGTTTTCCGATTTCATGTTGCTCATAGGTCAACTGACGGCAAGGAGGAAGAAAGGGGGGATATCAGGGCTGTCACTTCGTCAAACCGATTCCATATATGCTAGAAAAAAAAATGACAACAATCAAGCTGTTTTATGATAAACATGTTAAAAAAACGCACAGGGGTCAATGTTACCACAAAATCTCAGATTAGCGCAAACCGTTCATCTCTTCAGGAAGGCAGAAACCATACCCGGCGGGACATCTCCCCGGACAAGACGTTCATGGGATCTGCTGTAAAGTGTTTGTGATGGTCGTCACATAAGTCGAAACTCGCGGTCAGAGCGGTTTCACAGTGAGTGGCTCATCACACGGTATGCACCCTGGAACCCTCCACACGCGAACGTGTCTACATGGTTTATGTCCAGGGCGTGCTGAAAGACTCCTAGGAACCACATCGATAGCGAAGGGACACTGAGCTGATGGTACGCTCAAAACTCTTGCTCAGTGTGGGCCAGTTGAACTGTTTAATGCGTGCTGCTGAGAGGCCTGTCTCAACAGTTTTTATACAGTATTTACTTTACCATTTTGGACCATACGAGTAAATGAACAAGCAGTTTTTGGCAGTGCAGGAGGCAAGGTACCCAGGCTTAGCTCCATAACTCAGACGGCTTGACTCACGCGGTGCATACGCCTTTCGCTGACCTCGTCTTCGTTCTGACTGGAACGAACAAGCTGGACACTTCGGACAGGTCGGAAGCACGAGCAAGCCGTTGTTCTTACGGGATGTCACTTTGCTCGTTGATGGAGCACAAAAATGTAGACCATTCGAAGTACTTCAGGTTCTGAGCTGAAGGTTCCTACAGTGTGACGGCAATATCTGCCATGAGCAGTATGTGATCCAACTGAAATGTTATAAGGTGTATGCCTCCTATCTGATTCCACTCGTTTGGGCAAAATGAAGTTGACAGTCTACGGGTTTGGTTTATGCATGAATATTCCTCTTGACTCTCTCTTCCCTCAACAATGCCGTTTGGTTCATGTTAGATCAAATACTTATGAGCAGTAGCAGTTTGCAGTAAAAACATACAGACATGCAGCTCGATGAAGTGAGCTGACCTTTCTTTGTTTCTTTTCTTTTTTTTTTTTTTCTTTTTTTTTTTTTTTTCGAAGAATATGGCGAAAACATGCCACACTGAAGTATCAGCTCAGGAGTTGGTGGTACTTTCTGTAGCAGGCCTGTGTTTCTTTGGTGTTGCAGACTGTGTAAAATTATGTGCTCTGAGCCCGCATCTCGGACTGTTTCTCTGCGACACATCGAGAACCTGTGAGAAATTTCCGGGGGGGGGGGGGGGGGGGGGACCTACATCAAAGGTCATTTGTACTTTGATTTCACGTTCTTGTTAAAGTGCCGCCCAGGTTGCGGGCAAAACCTTTACAGGAAGTTCTTGTAACTAGGCGGTGCAATGTCTCGTGATACGCGCTCTGCAATGGAAAGACAGGTGTTGTCATCCTTTGATTTTTCGCTCCGGAATACCCATTTCCCCCACTGTAGCATCTTTAAAACAAACAAACAAACGAACAAAACGTACAAATCGTGATCGAAATCAAATTAGGTGGTAATCGTTGAAAAGACTCAAAACGGATGCAAGCTAAACTTTGTTTAACATAAAACATCACACATGTGAAGACGGTCAAGTTCAGACAGCATGAACGTCATGTGAGTAACGACAAAATTAATCCGTGGCAAACATGTGAAACAAGTCTGGCACTGATTCTCATTTTTTAAAGCGGCTTTCAGTTTTCAAAAGAAAGCGAAAAGATATCTGAAGGAAATATCATTTTCAGTTTTGGCGATAACTGGCAGCAGGAAGAGTGAAAGAGGGGGGGGGGGGGGGGGGGGGGGGGGGGGGGACTCCAAACCTGACTTGTTAAAAAAAAATCATTAAGAACCATATATGAGTTATTCGAATGATACGGTAATGTTTGTTTTTAGCATTTGTTTTTTTTAGCATTAAAACAAGGATGTTGACAAAATGATTGCTGTTTTCGTGGGTTTAGTACAATATGTGCAGTTTCTTTTGGAATGGCAAAAAACTTGATTTGTGTCACGTCATATAACAAGACACCAAACAAAAATGTCGGTGTTGTTAGTCTTAACCTTAAAGAACAACAAAACAGCAACTATCATTTCTTGAATTTGTTCGTGTTTTGTTCGTTAGTTTTAATTTACTTGTAGTGAAGCTTTGATCCAGCTTAATGTTATTTTTTCTTCTGTACCTCAAAGCGGGGTAAAAGACATATGCCTGAGTGTCTCAACTCGGAGTGCGATGTTGAACGAATGAATCAGAACTCAAGAACAAAATACATCGCCACGATCCTGCTTCGCATACTCAGCCGTGTAATTTCTTCCGGGTATGTCCTCTTTTCATTATTGGGCTGCTATTCCCATAAGCACACACGTGATTTACATTCCCGTAAAAACACAACTAATTTACATTCTCGTAAACACACAACTGATTTACAGTTTTATAGAAGACACATTAAATTAGTAAGTAAAATCACTGAGACAAATCAAGAAAAATATTGCCATGATTAGTTGGAAAGCTATGCCTCCACTTGGTTTTATTATTGTGAGATTGGAGTTGGTACTATGTGTCCTCGATGACCGATTTAACTCGGAGATCTGTGAAGCCTTGGTCTTTTCTCTCCGGACATGTCTGTTGGTTTGTTTTTCTTTTACAGTAATCCATTTCTGTTCTTGTTTATTTATTTACTTATTCGTTAACTAATTAATTTATTAATTTGTAAGTTATTTATCTACTTATTCATTTATTTACTTGTTTTATTTCTCTATAATATTTTTGACGGCAATTTCCCTGTGCACTTTCAAATTGTACTTTTATTATGGTTTTCTGGGTTGGTTTGTTTGTCTATTTTGAAATAGTCATTCATGTAACGCTTTTAGAAAAAAAAAAAACTGTCCTTTGCTTTTGTCATTGGTTGATATGGTCAAATCAATATGATATCATTTAATCGATGGCATGACAAAACTGATATTGTGTGCTTATGGAATTGCTCTTAGTCTATGAATCTGTGGTAATTTTGTCGATTATCTTTTCTGGAAACATATAATGAATGATAGACTGATTAAGTATTATTCACTTGTTTTGAAACAAAAATGATGTCGATTAATATCTCTTGGCAACTTACTGGCGAAGTCGATTCTGGTCTTTTGTGTGTGTACACGTGTGTGTGTGTGTGTGTGTGTGTGTGTGTGTGTGTGTGTGTGTGTGCGCGCGCGTGCGTGCGTGCGTGCGTGCGTGCGTGTGTGTGTGTGTGTGTGTGTGTGTGTGTGTGTGTGTGTGTGTGCGTGAGTGAGAGAGTGAGAGAGAGAGAGAGAGGGGGGGGGGGGGGGGGGGGGGGGGGGGCGTCGTATCCATTTCGGAACTTTTGGCAATTTAATAATGCGAACAGTTTTTGCGTTACATACAGAGCATTGTACGAGTCGAACGCTGCTGTATTGTGAATGATACAAATCGCGCGCTCGTTTACGTAACCTGGTAAAACCCACATAACTTGTTAGTTACCTGTGAATAAGCGGAAAGTGCACCATTTATCTTGGCCTAACGGACTATATCAACGACGACGTTTTTGTGGTAATGTGAATATAATCTATGTTGCCGAGCCTAACTGCAGATGTTCAGCAGTCATTTTTTTTTTTTTCGTCTTTTTCTGTCTGTCTTTCTTTTGTTTCCTTCTTTATCTATTTCTTTCTTCCTCTCTTTTTCTGTTAAAAGTCTTGAATTGATACATTATGCCAAATGACTCCCTGGTTTCTGGATACTACACAAGTATGATTTGTTGCCGAAGCGGGGACACTTTATGACAGAAATGAAAAGTAAACAAAGTGCTGCTGCCTGCTGTGAAGTTCTGAGGTGAAGTGACCGATTTTTCAGGGTGAAGAGAGAAGAGACCAGTGACGGTATCATTCGATGTAAGCAGTGAAGTTATTGCCATTCATACCTTTTGCCATAAAATTGTCTTCACCGTTAAAAGAGTGATGTTGCTATCATACCCAATCTCAAAACAGTAATTGTACTTTTTTTGTTACCATAATGTGTTCATAGTCAAAGTAGTGAAGGTAATTTGCTTTTATATCTCGCTGTCAAAGGAGGGAAGGTACAATTTGCTGTAATATCCCAGCGTCAAAATAGTAAAGGTACCATTTGTTTTATCATCCCCACGCCGTAAAACAGTGACGGTGTAGCACAAGTACTATTTGCCGTAATATCTCCCAAGTCCCAGAAGTGAGGGTACCATTTGTTTTTTTTTTTTTCACTGTCAAACTAGGACAGGCACCATGCGCTGTCAATATCTTCATCGTCAGAACAGCATAGGGAACGTCTGCTGTATTCACTGTCAAAATGATAAAGCTGCCATTGGTAGTTATCATCCTCATTATCAAAATAGTGAAGGTACTTTCTGCCTGATCGTATTCACCATCAGAGTATTAAAGGCACTATTTGCATATATATCTTCACGCTGTCAAAGTTGTGAAGATCCTAACAGCCGCAATATCCCTACCGACAAAGTAGCGAAGGTAGGCTACTGTGTGTCATCACAGCTTCATAGTTCCAGCAGTGAAGGTACTTGTTTGTCGTCATACCTCCACAGTCAGAATTGTGAAGGCGCTACAGCGTCCACACAATCAAATCAGTCAAAAACATATTCGCTGTAACATGGTCACATTCACAGTAATGAAGGTACTATTTGCGGTTTTATCTCCACAGTCAAAAGAGTGCAGGACTATCCGCTGTAGTACCTTCAAAGTCAAGGTACTGTTTGCCATAATATTTTTGCGGTCAAATAGTATTGATCTTAATCATCTAAATCGTGAAGACGACTGTTTGCTGTCCTATCGCTCTCACCGCTGTCATAGTAGTGAAGGGACTGTATGTCTTATTATCATGAGAGTCAAAGTAACTGTGGGACTATCTGCCGTAATACACGCCACATTAAGTGAATATGCGATTTGCTGTAACATTCTCACATCCCTGGAACTGAATGTACTGTTTGCCGCAATATCCTCACCAGTCAAGTGCCATTTAAAATCAGGGTGACACGATGCCGATGGCCACGTGCGACTCACTGGTAATTTAAGGTGTGTGTGTAAGGCGCTGATGACGTCACCTCTCTCTTCAATTACTCGTATGAGTGCTCGTAA
>JADBJO010001243.1:0-17500 GCA_016801955.1 Conus betulinus | reverse complement strand
AATGTTCGAAATTTGTTTGATTACTGCATGTCCTCCCAGTGTTGAAATTGTTTTTCTTTTATGTTGGGCGATTTTTGTTTGTTTGTAGTTGCTGCATGCTATATACTTCAGAATCTGAGTTTCCTTTTTCTTGGATTGCAGATTAGCGCCATTACATTATCGTTCAGAGGTTCATTAACTTGTATTTACCTGGCTGTTTTGTTATTATCAATTTTGATATCCGCTTAACAATAACCCTTATTTTCCACATCTTTTGCAAGTCTCCTTGTGCATGCTCTCTCTGTCTCTTCCTCTCTATATTGGATAGATTTTTTTTAATTCTCCTAAATGCAACATGAATATAGTCTGCATCTTTTGTACATTCAAAGTGTGATTTCTTTTCTAACAAACTAAAGTGGCAATGGTACAAGTTATAGATGTTTCCCATCATGTATATGCCATGATTTGACTTTTGTAGTTTGTGATTTTTTTCTGCACTGACGCGATTTAGTTTCAATTTTCTTTCCATTCTTAATGTGCTTCTTACGTCTTGTGCATGCTATTTTAGGCTTGGCACAGTATCTCCCTTGTGTACTGACCTGTTTCGCCCCTTATCCAGATAAGATAATGTTGCTTATAGCCCAGCCGACCGCAAAGGGCCACATCAGTGCTGCCACCACGTTAAAATCAACTCACAAGTCAAAAAAAAAAAAAAAAAAAAAAAAAAAAAATGTAAGACTTTTGAGGCGTAGCAAAAGTTTGAGCCAGTATTTGATAGTAGCCTGATAATGGCTTAAAAGAACAACCCCTCGCCTATCATTTCACTTGTTTTGGGAGAATGTGCACCGATGACACCATTCAGAATCCTCAATCACACGACTTCCCCTTAGCTGACGTCACATTCAAGGTTTTCGCACTCACCCGTGAACTATCTTTGCACCAGGTGGTCTCCCCCAAATACTCCCCATTCCTTTGATTTTAATTTGTCTGCTCGGAACCACCTGGCTTGTGCCTTGATGGTCATATGAAAGACAACGAGGAGAACCAACTTTCAGACAGAATGAAAATTCTCAAAACAATCTAATTGTGCCAGTCTATAAACACTCGACGACTTTAGCCAGGCCTTTTGCATCGATTTTTTTGGTGTGCAGCCATTAAATGAGGAGTTATATATATGTGCAGGTAATTTTAAACTGAACTGAATCTAACCCTGAACTACTCCTTTCTGTATGAAACCTCTTCTGCTTTCTCATCCGTTCGAGCTAGGGGAGACAACAGGGCAGAGTTGGGTGAAAAGGAAAGAGTAGATTTATTTTCCTTTTTTTTTAATGGCCTGGGCTTTACGCAGCTTGTGCAAAAAGCGGGAACAGTGATGACTTTCATTTGGTGAGCTGGAGAGGAATCTTGTCAATAATGAATAGGATGTTGTGGACTCAGTGTTATTTTCATGAAAGACCGTAACGTTTTTTTTTTCTGTTTTTTTTTTTTTTTTTATTTTTACGAGGAAATGTGGCCTGCGTTATGTACTTAGTGGTTTCTGTTTCTTGTGGTATTGTCAATGAAGTAATGGCAAGAAATTAAATGTCGAGAAAAAAAAATTGCGTCCGTTTTTTCCCTCGTTTCTTTGCCAAGTGCATGTACCTGTGTGTGTGTGTGTGTGTGTGTGTGTGTGTGTGTGTGTACATCTGTGCATGCTTACATGTGCATTGTGTCAGTGTGAGTATACACATGTCAGTGAGCGTTTACATGAGAGAGAGAGAGAGAGAGAGAGAGAGAGAGAGAGAGAAGAGAGAGAGAGAGAGAGAGAGGTGAACGCATACACACGCCCACACAAACAAAACACACAGATACATACTCCGTAATACACACGCACATAGACACAGATCACACACCCACACCCATACATGCACGTGTACACACACACACACATACACACACACAGAGGTACATGCACAAATACACACACACATGCATGCATGCACGCACGAATACACACAAACTTAATCCCAAACCAAAACTGTGTTGGACGTTGCCAGTCATCTATGCACACAGGTTAAAATCAGCGTATCCTGTCATTTCACTGCAGACAAAGCAATCATTTTGTAAACAGCAACTTCCAAATTTCCATACAATTCAATGGAAAAAACTGTAATAATTTATCTAAACGGGCAGAGGAGATGTTCTTTGACGTGTGTCAGCACCACAGTTCAGTGGTCTTATTCTTGAGCCATGTTACAGCTATCCATCAACTTAATTGTGATTGAGTAGTTTTTGCTAAACATCCCTGACAGACAGACAGACAGACACAGACGAGAACATTGCCTCTTTGGCACAGATGATAAATTGCTGGGGGATAAGATCAGATAAATGTTGCTTATAGCCCAGCCGACCGCAAAGGGCCACATCACGGCTGTCACCATATTAAAATCATTTCACACGTCAGGCGGGACAACTCTCTGAACAGGATTTTCATGGAATCTGCTGTAAAATGTTCGTGTCTCACATCGTGCAAGTCCCAACACTCTAAAAGAACATGTTTCACCGTGAGCGGCACATGACATGGAATGCACATCAATGCAGGCCTAGAAGCATTTTCAAAAACCAGCCTATCTTCAGGTATTGATGCCCCCGCCAGCAAAACCTAAGGGATCACGGGATCACGCAAGTCCTCCGACCACGGCAAGGTTGCAACCCCCGGAGGGCCATATTTCGTATGGCTGTGTATTGCGTCGAAAGAATACAACGGATCATGCTGGGCACGCGCCATATTCAAAAAGTTCACTCTTCCAGCACCAATACACACACACACACACACACACACACACGCACACGCACACACGCACACACACACACACACACACTCACAAAGAAGCCTTGCACCATGGCTTAGCAGGTGTTTTCTTTCCTTCTCTCTCTCCCTCTGTCTGTCTGTCTGTCTGTCTTTCTCTCTTCTGTAACATGTCCCCCTTCTGTGTTTACACGGGCTTAGGACCGTTCCCAACGAAAAAGTTGGAAGCCACATTACGGACTAGGTATTGAAAGCGCGCTGCGATATAAGATAATACAAACACATTTTACAGAAATATCACAGCACTGAAAAGAAACAGCCCAGATCACAAAGGTGCTGTCACAGAAAGATCCGTCACAGTGAAGACAGCAAAACTTTATACAGGCGTTGGCCCAGTAGAAATGCCGTCGGCACACACCACAGGTTTGATGTAGAAGAGAGAGAGGGATGTCCTCTGTTGTGAGTAGGTAAACATGGCTTTACCGTCTGTGACGAAAGCCCTGATTCACACCCCTCCTCTTCCTTGTGTCTCTAATACTTGTTTGAAGGTGTCTGTGTATCTTACACTTGTTTGTAGGTGTCTTTGCTAAGTATGTTTTGACGCTTGTTAAGGCCTTTTGAACTGAGCTTGCCCCCTCCCTCCCCAAAGCAGCGATATGTTTTTGAACAGAGCCGAGAAATCCCTTACCTGTGTGCTCTGTTTTGAAAAGGCCTGGTGTGCGTTTGTCGCAAAGTTTGCGTGGTGCACAGTCTGAAAATGTCGCAAAGTTTGCGTGGTGCACAGTCTGAACAAAGGATGGTGTCCCGTGGTTTGCTGGACAGGCCTGTTGGCTGACATTCCGCTTTGCGTTACATGCAAACCTCGCCTAAAAACAATGATCCCATTCTCCATGAAACACTTCTTGGAGGTCTGGCTTCACTACAACTGTAAATGTTGAGGCACTCGAGGCCATGTACAGTGAGATTGTGTCCATCTCACACAGCTGGTTGTCGGACCGGGACACAAGCTTGTATACAAAATCATAATGAAACTGCAACATGCGCAGTTTGGCATACTGATACACACACACACACAAAGCAATCTGCAGGGGAAGTTTCCAACAGATGGCCATTTTGTCCATTTCCACTTCTACTGCATCCTCAGAGAGTTCCGTCAGTTTTTTTAGAACCGCCCTCCATTCACCAGCTTCTGTGCCTGGTCGGATGATGACCATGATGAAGGTGACGGTGTTTCGCTACATTGGTCAGCGTTTTGCCTAGGGCCGAATTGCCCAACAACTGGAACGTATCCGCCAAAATGGCCTTGGCAGGGTCTCTGTCTCCTCCCCGACGAGCGTCACTAACCGCCTCACCAAAGACTTGAAACACGGCCTAGGTTGATATTCAACAGCAAGAGCAATATTGTCAAACGATCAGACCATGACTCAAGTACCATTTTAGCAGTGGGGCGGCCAGCAGAATTTGTGTGCCAAAATAACTGGCAACCAATATGCGCCGCGGCCGAGACAATAATGTGTGTTTTTCATCATACTCTTTCATGAAAGGACTTGTTTCCTCTCTCCCTATCTGACAATTTCTAAAGACAGGTTGAAGCTCAGAAAAGTGTTCTTAGTTCTTCTGTTGCTACTTTTTGGCCATAAAATTACGGATGAGATAAACTTGAATGACGCTGATGTCATAACGAGAAGAATTGAACCCTACCACAGGCAGTTCATGCAAGTACTCCTGTTATCTGGGAATGTTGAGATTGTCTGTACTTTCTTGTTTGTGATGTTTCAATAGGTAAGGTAAGGTAAGGTAATGTTGCTTATAGCCCAGCCGACGGCAAAGGGCCACATTAGAGATGTTTCAGTATCATCAAACTGCTCTAAGACACCCCCAGTTGTTCAGAAAGAAAGCTACAGGACCTATCAAAGATTTCTTCTAAATAGCTAATCACGTTGCCTACCAGCTCCCGGGAGTCTCCTTTGCTCACAAAACATTCAGGTTTTGCCTACCCTGGCACAGTGGAGACCACAGAAACCGACAGATGGACATGTCTGGCTGTATAGAAAGTGCTGCAGCTGGTAGTGTTAGTTTGAGGTGGATACTGTTCAAAATCAAACGTGGCACGATAAGATTAGATAATGTTGCTTAGAGCCCAGCCGACCGCAAAGGGCCACATCAGGGCTGTCACCACGTTAAAATCAACTCACCAGTCATTAAAAAAAAAATTCACACATCTCTTTAAATGATATCTTCTAGAATCGCACCAAAAACTTCGTTAAAAATCTTTCTTCCATAAAATCTTAAATCCGATGAAAAATGTTAATCTCTCTCAAAAACCCAAAGATCACGTCAGGTGGGACATCTCTGAACAGGATTTTCATGGAATCTGCTGTAAAATGTTTGTGTCTCACATCCTGCAAGTCCCAACACTCCAAAAGAATATGTTTCATTGTGAGTGGCACATGACATGGAATGCACCACGGAGCTTCTTCGCTCTTTAAAAGGTAGAATTAGTAAAATACGAATGGCCGGTGTGCAACCGACACAGAACTGTTTCTTCTTTACGACCACCAGAAGCAGATGAGAGGAACTCCTTAAGGTTTGGACGGATCCGAAAGAGCTTGTTGTCCGTCTGTGTATTCCAATACTCCTGCCAGAGATCTCTGACATAATCATTAATTTTGGGTTTCAAATTTGAGCAGGGGATAGGTGTGTTTGACAGTTTCTCTCTTGTGGCATTCTTGGCCAAACGATCAACCATTTCGTTCCCTCCGATGCCAACATGACCAGGAACCCAAGCCAGAATGAATGTTGTAACCCTCCGCTGTCAACTTGGTAAAAGTTTTTAAAAAGTGTAAAAGTTCGAGGTGCTGAAGGTTGCGGCCAGCTATGGCCTCCAAAGCTGACAGTGAATCCGACATAACCAGAAAGTCCCTCTTCGTAGATTGTGAGATATCCTTAGTGCCAGAACCAGAGCTGTAACTTAAGCAGAGTAAGCAGAAGCATCTGAAGGAATATGTTCTAACAGTATTTGAGGAGGAGCACCAGGGCAGGCCACTCCATCTTCAGACTTGGAACCGTCAGTGAAAATTTTCTGATAGGATGGGAGTTTTGAACAGAGCTCAGCATACAATGCCTTGTATGCCAGAGAGCTGGCAGACTCTTTGCGAAAAGCTGCAAGATCAAAACGAAGCTCTGGTGTGAAAAAGGTCCACGGAGGCTCATCTGGAAACTTGGAAAAATCAGACACAACTCCTAGGTCCAGACCTGCATTCCGCGCGTGAGGCTATATAGAAAGTGCTGCAGCTGGTAGTGTTAGTATGAGGTGGATACTGTTCAAAATCAAAGGTGGCACGATGTGGAAAAACAAAGGAAGTGTCTCCCTGTATACCACGAATCTGTAACTGTTGCTAGATGTTTTTTTGGTGGGCTGTACACACCTCCTGGGTATGTATGTTTTGACCGAGAGCCTGTGCATGTTTTCATCTTGCCCGAGTACTTTTGCAAGTGTGTCCCAGAATTTGCTGTATTTAGAACAAGCAAAAGCATGACAGGCTTTGTCAATATCAAGGATGCGCATAAAATGTTGTTCGTAGTGAAGGACTCTTAGTGTGTTTGTGTGGTGATAGGCACCGCGGCGGCGAAGAGGAACTAAGACAAGTTTTGTTTTAGATTCTTCCAACTTGAAGACATCCACGTTAACTTGAAAGACAGTTTCAACAGATCCTAACTGGAGGGGGGGGGGGGGGGGGGGGGGGGGGGGGGGGGGGGGAAGAGAGAGAGAGAGAGAGAGAGAGTTTATTTTTGAAGTGTATGAAGGAAAGGATTCTTTAGAATGCAAGGAGGAAGCTCATCACAAGCACAACCAATAGAAAAATCAGGCAGAGGATAGATATAGAAAGAAGCGGACATGATGTTGACGATTGAGTAACGAGAATCTGAGCGCTCAATCTGTACTTGACTGAGAATGTCATGATCATTGATGTCATGAAGAAAAAAGAAAGTCAGTCCTGTTTGGAAGAAATGAGACGAGGCTGCTTCAGCGCACTGTGATCATTACTGGAGGCATGAAAGAAAGAAAGATCCTCTGTCTGCTTGTGCTCGAGAAGACCAGAGTGAGAATAGCTCATTTTGAAAACGTTTGTTTTGTTCCTCGAAAAGAGCGTGAAGTCTTTCATCCCTTTCAGGAGAACTAGAATTAGGTTCCCAGAACATGATGTAGACAGAGTGAATTTTGCCTTGCCGCTTATGTGTCTTGACTGCTTTAAGTTTAACTCTCTGGTTGAGATGAGACTTTAAAAGATGGTTTTCTGATCGTAGTGCTTTCAATACCTTTGTGGGTGTGGGGCCTGTAGATGCAGATGATGGTGCTCTTCCCACTGCCTTCCTCTTCCCTCCTGCGCCAGCTTGCACAGCTGTCTTGATCGCTGACGGGGAAGAGGGTTTGGTTTGTTGGTGACGCTGTAAGTCATTCTTTCTTGTAAACAACTGGCCACAGAGGTTGCAGGTATGTTGTCTGGTGAGGTGAACTGGACTGGTGTGCTGGATCAGATTGCTGCGGCGATTGAACGTCGTCTTTCGGCATAAAGCGCAGGTGTCTGGCTGAAACAGAGAAACAAACTACGCGCGCGCACACACACACACACACACACACACACACACACTCTCTCTCTCTCTCTCTCTCTCTCGCACATGCACATGACAACAAAGTACCTGATGTAAAGGCGGAGTCAGTCCTCCTTGACCAGGCCCGTCCATGGCTAAAACCAATGAGACAAACTGGACAGCGGTCAGGCAGCAGCTAGCGAATTTTGGCGCCAAGTGATAGAGGAACAGGAAAAACAGGTGGTGGAAAAAAGGTTAGGCACCAAGTGATGTCCAAAGCCACAAAGGGTAGTTTAAATGTGTGTTGGAATTTGCTATCCCATCATCCCCTAGCGTTTTACTCTCTAACCTTTTTTTTTTTTGTCGTCCTAGTGCGTGTTTTGCACACGACCCTTAAAATCTTCAACACGACCCTTTTTTTTGCTTCCCGATCAAATTCAATCAAAATTTTGAAAAACGGCAGCAAACGAGGCATACCATCTTAGACAAAGGAACAAGTCTGGACACGAAACACCATCCCTCACCGACCTAAGCAACAGGTCAATGATTTGACCCTCCATGGGGCGAGGTCACGACGTTCTTGAACTTTCTCCAGCCAGCCCTTTTTCTAACCAATCACAAGGCACTTGACCAATCACACACACACACACACACACACACCACAGAAGCAAAAAACTTATCGGTTCCAGATGTTTTCAGAAAAAGCAAATTCCATGTCATTTCTGGAGGAGGGGGGGGGGGGGGGGGGGGGATAAATGTAGGATTCTTGCATTCTTTCCCCAAGCAAAATGAATACCCAAACATTTTCCAGCTTACTTAGTCTCAACAGAATTGCGATTCTTCCAATTATGTGATGTCTAATAAATAAAAAAAAAAAAAAAAAAAAAAACTGTGTTTATCCGACACTCAGGTTTTTCTTCCCACCCTACAGCCCCTACACCCCTAGAGATTCTTTTCTTCTGTACTGGACATTAAGTGTAATGCACTGGACGGAACTTGCTTTTCAGCGCATGTACTCATATTCACATTTATTCATTTAAGCATGTATCCCCCCCCCCCCCCCCCCCCCCCCTTCCCTAAAAAAAAGTAATTTTTTTTTTTTTTGCATTGTTGATATCCTCATCCCTCCCCCTCCTTTAATTCTATATTTAGTATCGTCGAGAACAACGTCCCATAATTCGCAAACCCGTTCATACTTTTTCGCTCACATTCAAATTGCACGACATGGGATTGTTTCCCCTGAAAAAAAAAAAAAGAGAAAGTCTATAGACTTATAGACTTAATCAGAATTCACAACGTTGTTACAAATTTCATCTGTCTTTAAATATTATAACAAAAGAATATGTCTATTCAGCAAAACAAAAAAAGAATCTGTAAAACATGATTTAAAAAAGTGAGGAAAATATGTTGCTTTATTTTCAAACTACCATTACTAGTGAAGAAAATGTGTTGCTTGATTTCTAAACCTGTTAAAAATACTACTACCATTTCTACTACTACTTTTGCTACTTCTACTAAGCCCACCATGAGCAGTGATCAAGTGACTACTGTCAAAGTTGAATTGTGGATGCAATTAGTATGACTGTGTTCACAAACCAGTGGAAAACGAATGTCGTATTTTCGCCATTTCTACACCGTGGACTTCCCTCCTCTATATTTTGTATGACTTTCTCTCCATCTTTCCTGCCCTTCACAATTTGGTGTGTGTGTGTGTGTGTGTGCGCGCGCGCGCGCGCGTGTGTATGTGTGTGTGTGTAATCCTACAAGCAACAAATCATGCCTCACCTCCACTCTATTAAACATTCCTTGTGACAAGAAAATAGTCATTAAAATGCGTTCTTGATTTGTTTTCGATCTCTTGCATTGTTCATGAAACACACACTCTCTCTCTCTCTCTCTCTCTCTCCCCGAACACTTAGACAATGAGTCACACACACACACACACACACTCTCTCTCTCTCTCTCCGAACACTTACTTAGACAATGACACACACACACACACACACACACACACACACACACACACACACACACATATGCGCGCGCGCGTGCGTTTGTCTGTCTGATTATACATAATACATTTCGCGCGCGCGCACACACACACACACACACACACACTATCAAGATGACTAGCCACACACACACACACACGCGCGAACACACACACACACACACACACACACACACGCACAGAGAGAGAGAGAGAGAGAGAGAGAGAGAGAGAGAGAGAGTTCCAAGGCATTCAGGAGAGCACAAACCTTCACCATCGTCCAACGGCTCCTCGATCCTCGATCCACCCCTGCTCCGGATCTCCACATCAAATGTCAATGGTTTCGTCCAAAAGAAGCTTATAAAAACACGCACTGAAACCAAAACCATGCGTACAGATTGGGGCTTAGTGTCCTCTCAATGCATCATGGGTGATCTAAGCGGGGCTTTGTCAAAGTCTAATCAACAAGGTTTTAGCAGGGACAAAAGGTGAACTAAAATCCACAGTGAAAGCCTCGTCAAAACCTCTCATCACCACAGGTCAAAAACATTTACATCAGAAGACGATCACTGGGACCTCAAGATCCTATGTGCCACAACAAACAAAAAGCCTGACGCCACAGACTGTCCATAGGAAAGCTCTTAAGACTGGCAAGAAAATGCACTTTTTCAGAGTCCATCCAATCGCAAGGGGTCAGAGCTTCAGGAATTCATTCTCAACACAAGATGGCTGAAAGAAGAAATCCACAATTAAGACAGATTTTCCAAAACAAAACTGCTTTGAACTCTTTCTTCGCTATACTTCAGAAGCAAACAAAGGCTTAGGACAATGCTGATAAACCAGCTTGAAAGGTACATCTGCAAGATCCATGCTAAAATGAAATTTCAAAATTTAATATGCTATCTGCACAATAAAAGGCCACATGACGAAAGTAGTTTTGAAATTCTGCACAGTGAAGGTCAGAAGACGATTAGTCATTTGTTTCTGTACGGTTTAGGCCAGAATTTGGCTATGGCCAAGTTATGTATAAAGTACAGCGGACAACAACAAAAAGACAACAGGGCAACTGAATAAAGAAAAAAAGTACTTATAGTGGAAAGCATACAGGGTGGACTGGAACTTGGTCCACCCGTCCCATTCCAGGCAAAATCTGGAGACACCTCTCCCCCAGATACCTTCATACTTAAAAAGTCTTTCATGCAGTAGCTTGGAACGTTTCACTAGCTCACTGAGCAGTTTTTTCAGTATTTATTACAGCCGTTCCTTTAGACAGGAGTTGTTCATGGGAAAGGAGGGAACATGACCATGTTGACGGTCTGGCAGATAGGCCCACAGAAAGGGCAGCATGCTCAATTTTTGTTCACAGCCCTGTCAACCATGAGGCCATATCGGGGCTGTAACTTCAAAGTCAATTCCATTTTAAAGCACAGACACGCACGCACCTCGAAATACAATAAACTGCCATATCATGAATGAAGAATGCATATTCTTTCTTCTTAGAAGAGCAGTGCATTGTCAAATGGGATCAAAGCAGATAAAGATAATATTCAGAAAGCTATCATTTTCCATCGTTAATATTTCAGTGGTGGTGTTGCCGTAGAACGCTATTATTAAAAGGGATTTGCTGTCGACTTAATTAGAATTGGTTCTTGTACGGTAAGGTAAGATTGCTTGCAGTCCAGCCGACCGCAAAGGGCCATGTCAGGGCTAGCACAGAGTAGAAGTCAAACTTTGCTAGCAGGCTGATGTCCGTGATGCAACTCGTTCAGCCCCAGGTTAGAAGGTTAAAAAAAGAAAAGGGACAACCGATAAGATAATGTTGCTTATAGCCCCAGCCGACCGCAAAGGGCCATATCAGGGCTGTCACCACGTTAAAATCAACTCATAGGTCATTCATTCACACAATTCTTTAAAATACATCGTCTAAAAAACAAAAGTTTGTTAAAAAATCTTTCCACTGTAAAATCTCAGATCCGATGAAAAATGTTAATCTCTTTCAAGAAAAGATCGCGTCAGGCGTCCCACATCCTGCCTCGATTCCATACAAGGTTCGGTCAAGGAGACATAACTATGCCTTGCTTTGTGCCCAGACCCATCGAGCAGGACACCGTGCTGTTGCCCCAATAGGTAAGGCAGGTACAGACATGCTGGCAGACAGATGGCAGTGACAAAGAGTTTTACACTGTACCATTTCAAGGTCAGAACCTGAAAGCTCAAGAATTTTTCTGCATAAATATTTCTGCGAATGCAAGAAAAAAAAAAAGTGCTCATTATCTGATGATCTCTTGCTGAGGACAATGCCTGCAGCTTGTGGCCTATCCACCCAAAAGGTCGTATCAAGGCTGCCACCTTTAATGCCAACATCAGTTTGATCAGAAGTCGGTGCTTTAAAGGAACAGGTCCAATACATGTTTAAAGCCTAGCTGACCACAAGGCACACTATCTTAGTCAAGGTGCCAAGCAGATGCTATGGACTCGCATGCTGTGCGTTTATGTGTGTGCGTGCGTGTGTGCATGATGATTTGTGTTTATTTTTCTGTTGATTATGGTTATTCAGTTTATTGTTATTATGCATGTTGTAATTATGTTTATTATCATTTCGTTATTATTATTATTATTTTCTTAGTCCCTCCACCACCCCCGCCTTGGTATTTGGGGGGGGGGGGGGGGGGGGGGGGGGGGGGCTTTTGTGTTTGGCCGTTTATCCCCATTCTTTTTTGTTTAAGGCAATCTTTCTTATTACTGTTATTATTATTGTTATTATTATCATTGTTGTTGTTACTATCATTAGTTTTGTTATTGTTACCATTATCATTATTATTATTATTAGTGTTATTGCATTGTATTAATTTATGTTTAAGTTTTTGTTTATTATTATTATTATTGTGTTTGTTATGGTTGTTACCATCATTATGCTCATTATTATCATGTGTATTATTATTTTGTTCATCATTACTATTATTTTATCGTTATCATCATCATTATGTTTATTACGCTTATTATTAGGCTCAATTCCTTCGCTTCCACTTCAGATGCCTCCGGCGTATATTCGGTATCTCCCGGCGAAAACAGGGTAAGCAACACAGAAGTCCTGTCTTGCGTTAGCCTCCCTTCCATGGTTGGGCCATGTAATAATTATTATTATATTATCATTATCAGTAGTAGTGTTTATGTTTATGTTCACGTTTATCATTATTATAATTATGTTTACTATTATTGTTTGTTACTATAACCTTCGTTATGTTTATTATGCTTATTATGTTTGTTATGTGCATCATCTTACTGTAAATTATGTTTATTATTGCTGTTTATTATTATATTGATTAGGATTACGTTTATTGTATATTATGCGTTTTGTGATTAGGTGTATTATTATCATTACGTTATTGGTACTTTATTTTTTAGTCCCTCCACCCACCCCCGCCTTTGTAATTTTTTTTTTTGGGGGGGAGTAGGGGGCTTTTGTTGTTTACGCCATCCACCCCGCATTCTTTTTGTGTTAAGGCGGTCTTTATTATTATTGTTTATCATTAATATTATTATCATTATTAGTGTTATAATTGTGTTTGTTTTTTATCATTATGTTTATCATTATTGTTATGTTTATATTATATGTTTGCTATTTTTATGTGTTTGCGATGATTGATGTATTATTATCATTATTATGTTTACTATTATGTTTATAACCACTATTATGTTTATTTTTATCATTGTTCTGTTTGATATTAACAGGCTAAATTCCTTCCACCTCAGAGGCGTCAGGCGTATACTGGGCATCTCCTGGCGAGACAGGGTGACCAACACACAAGTCCTGTCTCGCGCTGGCCCTCCCTTCCATGTATACCCTGCTGAGACGGCGTTGGTTGTGTTGGCTGGGCCATGTCATTATTATTATTATGTTTTACTATGTTTATTATCAGGCTCAGTTCCTTCAACCTCAGAGGCCTCAGGCGTATACTGGGCATCTGCCGGCGAGACAGGGTGACCAACACACAAGTCCTGTCTCGCGCTGGCCTCCCTTCCATGTATACCCTGCTGAGATGGCATCGGTTGTGTTGGCTGGGCCATGTCATTATTTCATTATCATCATTTATATTTTCATGATTATTATTACTGTGTTTATGTTGATGTGTTTTATGTCAATGTTTTTGTTTCGTATTATATTGATTAGGATTACGTTTACTGTTGTTATGCATTTTGAAATGATCTAAATTATTACCATTACGTTATTAGTACATTTTTTTTTTCGCCCCTCCACCTCTTTTTAGCCTTTGCTATTTATGGGGGGCTTTTATTTTAGGCCTCCCCCCCCCCTTCTTTTTTTTGTTCTAAGGCGGTCTTTATTATTATTATTATTATTATTATTATTTGTGTTATAATTGTGTTTATGTTGGTTTTTATTATTATGTTCATTGTTATTGTTAGTTTATTTTTATCTTATTATGATTGTTTTGATTATTATTATTATTATTATTACTATTATTATTATATCATGTTTACTTTCATTATGTTCATAATTACTATTATGTTTATTGTTATCATTATTATGTTTGTTATTATTAGGCTTATTACGCTTATTATCAGGCTCAGTTCCTTCCACCTCAAGCCTCAGGCGTATACTGGGCATCTGCCGGCGAGACAGGGTGACCAACACACAAGTCCTGTCTCGCGCTGGCCTCCCTTCCATGTATACCCTGCTGAGACGGCGTTGGTTGCATTGGCTGGGCCATGTCATTATTATTATCATCATCATTGTGTTTTATGTTCATGTTTTTGTTTTTTATTATAATTATTATGACTATTATTATTATTATTACTATTGTTTTATTATTGTGTTTTGTTATATTATTATCATGTTTGATATTAGGTTTGTAGTTACTATTATGTTTATTATCATCATCATTATCATTATGTTTACTATGCTTATTATCAGGCTGAATTCATTCCACCTCAGGCGTATACTGGGCATCTGCCGGCGAGACAGGGTGACCAGCACAGAAGTCCTGTCTCACGCTGGCCTCCCTTCCATGTACACCCTGCTGAGACGGCGTTGGTTGCATTGGGTAAGCCATGTCATTGTTTTATTACTATTATCATTATTATCATCGTTATTATTGATGTGTTTGTTTATGCCTTTATTGTATTATTATTACTATGTTTGTTATATTTGTTATGTTTGTTATTATCATGTTTATTATTATGCTGATCATTATTATGTTTGTTACCATTATTATTATTACCGCGTCAGTTGCGTTGGCTGGAGGATGGTCGCATCCCAAAAAGACGTCCTCAATGGAGAGCTTGTTGCAGAGCAGAGAAGCATTGGCCGCTCACATCTGATATACAAAGACTTTTGCAAAAGTGACATGAAGGCGCTTGAGATCAACACCGACTCCTGTGAGGATCTCACAGCAGACGGCAACAGCTGGAGAAAGCACTCTCAAGAAACAGCTGCATATTGGCGAAGAAGAACTGACAGCTGCTGCAGCAGAAAAACGAGCCCGCAGAAAGGGGATGACAGCCAACAAACCAGTGTCAACACGCAGATGCGACCATTGTGTCAAGAACACAACTCTGGCATCTGTCTCTATAGCCACAGGCCACGCTGTTGGTGTGAGCAGACAGTCCGGACAAACAAATATTAGGTCGGATAATATATACTCTATCCATAGTCAGCTATGACCGACAGAGGCCTACTGATACTGCTTATTATTTACATTGTTATTATTATGATTATTATAATAATCATATTATTATTATGTTTATTATCTTTCTGTTTGATATGCTTACGATCATAATTGCTTATCAGATTTATGAACGCTGCCCAATGGACACACGTCTTTTACGCAAAGCGGCAGTGTGCTGCAGATCCACCAGGCAACCAGACAGCTTCCTCACCACCTGTGTCTCCCAGTGTGCAAATTCTTTTTTTCTTCTTTTTTTTTGTGGCCACCAACCTCTGCTTTTTTCCACATTCTCTCTCTCTCTCTTTTTTTTTTTTTTTTGAGATTCTCTTCGTCTTTCTTTCTTTCTTTCTTCAGTTGATAAGTGGGATCCTCCGTCCTCCTATTTTTCCACCTTCTCACTGTACTTCTGTCCTCCAACAAACCCTCACATACTACGCAAGTCTGTGTGCTCATTTAGTAATGGCCATCCACCGTCGGATTGCGTCAATATCTGGCACGGTCAGATGCTATCCAGTCACCCATTTATTTCACTCTTCCCTCTCAGTGTCTCCCTCGTGTGATGGCAGTCCTCAGCAAAACGCCTTCTTCATCTGCCTATTGGCCTTTTCCCCTCTTACTTCCTTTCTTCAAGGGTGTCTAATGGACAAAGCACGTTTTTTAACGCAATTGCATCATTCATGGGCCGCACGCGTGACCGTCAGCGTGTGGGACTCTAAAGAGACAACAACAACAACAACAACAACCACACACACACACACACACACACACACACACGCGAGCAGATAGACAGAGATGTATGACACCACTTATCGATATTATTGAACTTACACGTTTTCCAAAGGATACAGGGCAGCAAACAAAATGGAAAATTCACGCTCAAAGTAATGCAATTCGGCGCGGCACACAAAACGGGAAATACGCGCCAGATTCGCGGCACACAAAACGGGAAATACGCGCTCAAAATATTACCACGCAGCAGCAAAAAACACGGGAAATACGCGTTCATTTTTCTCACGATGCACCATCGAACAAAACGGGAAAATACGCGCTCAAAATCAAACCTTCGGCAGTCAACAAATCGCTTACCCCCTCCACTCTCCCTTCACTTCCGTGATGCGCTCTCTCCCTCTGCCAAATCAGAGAGAAGACCCCTAACCCCACCCACCTCTTCTACTTCCACCCCTCCCCTGCATATTCACCACCTACACGTGGACAGTCGTACATGCGGCCCTATGAATGATGCAATTATGTTAATCAGTGCTTTGTCAATTGGCATGTGTTGATAAAGGCGCTGCAATACAAACCCCAACTGTTATGGCGCCTGCTCGTTTTCAATGTTTGAAATTATTCCCTCCCTTTTCTTTGTCTTTAGTGATACAAAACCAACTGCAACAGGAACTGGAATAGACAGTTTAACCTGTAAAAAAGGGAAAGACAATCCTTCCCTTCACCGCTCTCACAGACCAGCTGTAACAATACAGTGTAGCCACAAAGACAACAGGGGGGGTAAACCAGAGAGAGTGCATGGTCATCTCATTCTAGTCCAAATCTCCTTCTCTAGGATTACTGATCTCCCAGAAATGTAAGTTAAGACTATGTTTCTAGATTTTGAGTCTGTGCATTGAACGTATGTACGCATGTGGTTTGACAGATACGATAATGTTGCTTATAGCCCAGACGACCTTAAAGGGCCATATCAGGGCTGTCACCACGTTTAAAAATCAACAGTTCACAGGTCATTCCTTCGCACAATTCTTTAAAATACATCGTCTAAAACTCAACCAAAAGTTTTGTTAAAAATCTTTCCACTGTCAAATCTCAGATCCGATGAAAAAATGTTAACCTCTTTTCAATGTTGGCATCGGAAGGGAATGTGGTTTGACAGTTATGTAACTTTGTGCTAATGCTTGGTGACCATCTAAAGGAAGAAGGGTGGCAAAGTGTATCACTAAAAGACGTTCGCCTGCCAACTTTTAACGTCGTGCGGGTGTGAGAAGTGCGCGGTGGGTTCGAGCCCTGCCTTTCTCGTCCTTGCTTTCCCAGTTGAATGGATAAATCAACTGAATGTCAAGTCCAATCGTGATGGGGACTATAAGCGAGTCCGGACCTGTGGGCCTTCATGGCCCCCTGCACACGTTAAAGAACCCACGGCAGCTGAAAATCGAAAACAGCAGGGGGGTTTTGCCCGCTTGCCTGGCAAAAAACTGATGTAGATGACGCGATAGCCGCCTGGTATTTCTTTACCAAGACACAAAAAAATTGTCACTGTTATCGTGTGGCCATCGTGTACCGGTGGAAAACGACGGACACCGATAATAATAACATCGGCATGCATCCTATGTGAGAAGGAAACTGAAGGAAAGAACCTGAGATATATGGAAAAGAGATGTTGTTAAGTGATGATATGATTATGGTACGGGAGGGGGAAAACGAACCCCATCCGGAAATGAACGCCAAAGGCGC
>JADBJO010001242.1:447500-461753 GCA_016801955.1 Conus betulinus | reverse complement strand
CCTACCATGGTCTTCACTTTCATGAACAACACTGCAAGTGCCTGTTTCTCTTAGGCCTGGTTGACAGCAGAATATAATACTGTCTGTGATGTGTGTAAAAAAAAGCATAAAAATCAGCCCTGTCACAGAGTCCCACACTGAAATTGAACTCCATAGCACTGAAATCACTATCATCATTGCATTTAGAAATATGTCACATGATCTTTGGTGATACTTATTGGAGCATGGCTCTGTAGCAGCAATAGGGGAAAAAAGGCAAAAAAAGAACCCCAAAACAACTCTGACACATATCCATCCAACTGGGGCTGATCACCGGCGATAATACTTTTTTAATTTTTGACTTTTTTTTTTTAATAACCTGTGTATGTAGAAGAGAAAAAGACATTTGTCTGAATGAAAATCTGCGGTGTACACTCTTAATCTCATTACTCATTGTCAGTTCTTTCTTTCATGCAGTTCACTCTTGAACCTCATCCACTGAGGCAAAGTCAGAATGTAAATACATTTTGTACAGCCTTAAATGAAAAGAACAGACACAAACTACAGTTTTAAAACAGTGGATACATGTTTATTTATCAACACAGCACATATAAAATTAACAAAGCACAAACACAAAAGAGTAGGTCAAGTACAAGGTATCTAAAATCATACACGCCAGTACTATGAATCAATAATCATGTTGATAGAGAATCACTGAATTCACGGGCAATACATTCCACACACTTCTCATCACAGCTATCGCTGTCTGAAAGCACCCCTCCCATCAAACTTTCAGAAATTGTAGAAGTGGCTACTCTTCAATCCAGCAATCCCACATAAATGCTCACAGTCTGATCTTGGATATAAACACACGACAGCTTTGCTGTATCTGTACTGATTATGTTTGCACAAAAAAATCACTAGAAAAGCCAAATATTGGTGTGCATTAAAAACTTGTGTCTTCTTATTTCAGGCATAGCCATGACACCGACTACCCGTGGTGTGAAGAGGAGATCCGATGCATCAGAGAAGCAAATGAAGTATGATGCTGGCTTACAACAGCTAAGTGACAGCCAGGTGGAAACCGACAAATGTAGGAGAGAGTTTTACAAGAGTGAAACTGCTCTGAACAATGTCCGAATAGAGAGAGAACAGAGTGCAACTGCTCTGAACAATCTACGAATTGAGAGAGAACAATTACAAATTCAGAAACCTAAACGAGAGCTTAGTTTAGAGTAACGCTTGATTTTACGATTTGCACAATTGTAAGATTGCTCCTCCTCCCATTATTTTTACAGAGAGTTGTGACACATTTAGTTCTCAAGTAATGCTTGACAGAAAGTTTTATGTCAGTAATTCTTGATGTGGTTTAACAAAATTCTTAGTTTTATTTCTCCAGCAACTATGGATTGCACCTAATTTCTTGTTCCCTCATGTGCCTGAAGAATCATTATTTCTTCTAGTGTTCCACTGTTTCTAGCTGTTGGTATCGACTGAGAAATAACACTGTCTGAAACTATGCAGCCGTAAAATATCGCTCGATGAACCTCTGTCGAACTAACTGACCCGCAGCCCGTCGCCTTCTTTCAGTGGGGTCGTGCGCCTGTGGGTTGGCCTGTTCAGCCACTTCACCTTGAGCATTCACTTCTGGACCTCTGTGGACGTCATCTTCTGGAGCGTCTGGTGGCAGGTCAATGTCGTCCGGTGGCAGGTCGATGTTGTTGCTTCTTGCAAAGTTGTGCAGGATCAGGCAGGCAGTGATGATCTGGAAAACCCAACAGAACATGTACATGTTTCCATGAAATTTGCACATTTACATGTATGGCAATATGTGTGAATCTGCAGTCAAAGATTTAAAAAAGCCCCCTTAGCTTTTTATCAAGGCTGTAAGGACAATGACTTTTTTCTTGGGTCTAAGGCTTGGCATAGTGTGGGTGGGGCCCAGTTCTCTCCTTTCAACATTTTAACCTCCCCAAGAATAATTTTTCAGTCAAGCACCCATTTGCGCCTGGTTGGATTTATGAAAAATTGATTACACTGCCTTTCCTATGGATACACTAACAGTGCCATAAATTTCAAACCCAGGACTTCTTGCTTGTAACCCCCCCAATGCTAAACACTGAAACTGTGGCAGCTCAAAAAAACAACAGCGAAAGATTCATTTGTTCATGAAAAATGTTTATCCGTGTTTTTAAAATGTGGCTCCTCGGGTTCAGAAATTTAGCTCGCAATATAGTGAAATTAGGACTACAGTCTTGTAACATTAATTTTTCACAGGTTTTTTTGTGCATGTAATGATTCTATTTTTGTTCCACATATTCTTCTTGGATGCCCATTACTACATCCATTGTATCATGCTGAGGGTGTATGCACGAATATGGCAGTGTCGAAAATATTCTGTACACAGCTATGTTTTCATTTTTTTTATATGGGTGCTGTTCTTAGCCAGTCATATACTTATAGCTATGCTATACTTACAAGCTATGGTATTTTTCTTGATTAAGGTAGTTACATTATTATTTTGTTAAGTATTGCATTCTTTTTATTTTAACTCTTTATTTAGGTGAGTTTTCTGTTTGTTTCTTTGTTTAATACTTTTCTTTCACTTCAGTCTAATATCATGTTTGATGAAAAGGCTTCAAATACACTGCTAAACTGAACTGATTATGAGTTTGATCCTGGTGTTGTGTGTTGCTGGCTGTGCATCTGTAATCTTGTGCCTGTGCCTTTCAAACTTGATATGTATGTTGGAATGGTGTGTGTGTGTGTGTGTGTGTGTGTGTGTGTGTGTGTGTGTGTGCATGTGTTCCTCATGCATGGCCACAGTTCTCAACCGAGAACCACCCTTTTTATGTAAACTTAAAATTGTTTTAATGAACATTAGCAAAAAATACTACTTGCTCTGTTCTAAACAACACAAGCCAAAAAATAAGAAAAATACCAAAAGCTTGTGCAGTCATCTATAACGGATTTGTAATTCTTAGTCTGTTCAGCTCAGTTGCATTTACATTTCAAAAACCAAAAACAATCTTACCTGCACATTGATTGAATTAAAGTTTTTGCGGTTGACATATTCCTGTTCCCCCTCCGTTGGAGCCTGAATCTTAACATGGGTTCCATCAATGCACCCGATGATGTTTGGAAACTGGGTTCATCCTGAAAAAAAAAAGCAATAAAACATTAAAAGCATCCTAACACTTAATTTCATGAAAGGTCACACACACACACACACACACACACACACACACACACACACACACACACACACATCCCACACTCAAACAAATGAATAATTGAACTGGGTCCTTTTTTGGCAACTGTCCCATAATGGACGCATTAAAATAATTTAAAAAAGCTCTTGTTTTTATGGAATGGCCCCTGGACCAACACCGATGGTGATGTGGACGTTAAACCCGAAATAACAACATCCCAACCCATACTCTCTCACACAGTGGCACAGACACATACACACTGACACAGACTGAAAAAGCAGCTTAACTGAAACAAGTTTGATACAACTATTAAAAGGCCATAAACATGATGAAGTCACACTCACACACACACTGACACTACGCAACAGTGATACATACAGGCACGAAGACAGATTTAACCTACACACACCAAGAGCTAAGCCAACTATCGTAGCAGACGAACTTGGGAGCTAGATCTATCTGCTTGTCCGGGAATGAACAGACGTCAGACTGATCACGCACACACATGCACATACTGTGACGCACACAAAGTGGCAGTCACAGACAGACACAAACACACACATCACACATATATTTTGGTCACAATTTTACGAGCTATTCTATTGTGTACTAACCCGTAGAATTTCTGGCTGATCGCAGCAGCCTCGGCATCAGTATCTGGCATTTTCACTTCCACTGGCAGGCGACGCAACGAGGCCAGTGTCACTCTCCTAACAATTCTTGATGTTTTCTGAGATACGCCGATTGTTTCACCAACATCATCTTGAAATGTGCCAGTGGCAAAAAAAAAAGCGCCAGACACACACTTGTAGAGCAGGGGGCAGAGTTCCGTGTCTCCGTCTGTGCAAATCAAATCCAGTGTCTTCTCAAAGGGTATCTGTCAGCTGGATGATGTTGTGACGACGAAATCTTAACTTCGCGTGACTTTCTCCATCATTGAACGTGTCGAACGGATTCGTACTGTCCCGTAAAATACGGCTCTCCGCAATAGTTGCCTTCGTCGTGGAAAAACATAACGTTGGCAGCCATCTTTGTTTTCATCTAACCCAGGGCGGACTCCTGCCCTCTCCTCGTTGTAGCTTACTCGACTGTCACCCACTGCTAAACACGAGGTTAAAGGTTACTCTCGTCATATACATCCCTAAGTAACGGCCCTTCGAGCCTACAACGAGGTGGGGAGGTCACTTCCCCGCCACCCACGACATGTAAATACGGCCCAAGGTTTGTACCCTGGAGAGTGATCTTGTTGTAGAAGTAAGTTTACCGACGACATGTAACTACGGCCCCTGGTGACGGCACCACTGCTGTACAGCCCGGGGGTGCCGTGCCTCCGTGACGGCACAACTATAAAAAAAAAAATCCCCTGTTATCTGGTCTACGGTCCAACGGAAGCAGCTGCCATAAATATTTAGAACAGGGGTCCTTGCCAGTGGGAGGGTAAGTTTACATGCACCTAGTGATGATATTTGGGACCCCAGAGAAGTCCAGACAAAGAGACCTGTCTGGCACTGGAAATCTCCGCAAAAGTCACGTGAGAGATTTCCTGCTTCGCCAACATGTCGGACAGAAGGAAAAACGTGGCGCTACGTGAGGTGTTAGAATGAGTTCAACAAAGTGGTTCAGACAATGAAGGGGGTGAAGAAGATGTACAAGTTCATCGAAAAGAATCTGAGCTTGATTTAGTTGAGGATGTTGTCGACAGTAGCGACGAGGAAGATGCTCAGGCCAACGAAGGAGCGGTGCTCGTGGTTTCATACACGGTGTTGTCTGACTCGGATTCAGACACACTGGGCGCTGAAACCTCCGCTCCTTCCGTGGAATTAGAAATGAATGATTCGGGGTCTGATGGTGGTGACACTGTCGATTACGAATTCAATAATGAGGATGCTGAAGACCCAGAGTATCACATGGATACAGACGTGGATGAAGATGCAGTGGAGCAAAACACCGTCTGGGTTTGAAACGTACCACGAGATTTTCCCAATGTCCCCGAATTTGAGGGTAAATGTATTTTATAAGGTGTCTGAATGTTTGTGTTACATTTCTAAGTGGAGGGAGGAGTGGGAAAAGAAGGGAGGGTAGAAGCGTTGTATCAGTATGTGTGAGAGAGAGCGCGAGCGCGCGCGCGCGCGCGCGCGTGTGTGTGTGTGTGTGTGTGTGTGTTTGTGCAAGCGTGAGTTCAAGGCACTCCTCTCTCTCCCTCTCCCCTCAGGCTGGCTGTCTGTCTGACTGACTCTCTCTTTCTCTCTGTCTCTCTCATTCTCTTCCCGTGAGCGCGCGAGCACGTGTGTGTGTGTGTGTGTGCGCGCGTTTGTGTGTGTGTGTGTGTGTGTGTGTGTGTGTGTGTGTGTGTGTGCAGGTGCGTGCCTGCGTGCGTGCAGGCGAGCGCGCGCGCGCGCGCGCGCGCGCGCGTGTGTGTGTGTGTGATAATTATAGCATACTAAGCTTGACAATAAAGATTATTTCTTGCAGTTGCTACGGGAATACAAGCGGACCTAGGAGATGACCCACAACCGATTGATGTTTATCGACTGTTCATTAATGACGTCCTTCTCCGCAAGTTAGTGGACGAAACAAACAAGTATGCAGACTCTTGTATTGCTGACAAACTGATACAGGGCCCGCCTACACCAAGAAGTATGTTTGCCACGTGGGAAAAGTCACCATGACAGACATGCAGAACTTTCTGGCAATCTGCCTACACATTGAGATTGTCAAAAAAAACCCCAGATTTCCAATTATTGGTCGAAAGATCCCGACATCCACAGCTCTTACGCTGCCCCCAGATTATGACAAGAGACAGATTCAAATCCATTCTGGCCTTCCTTCATATTGGGGACAACGCTACCTTCATCCTTCTGGGTTAAGAAAATCATGACCCCATCCACAAGATTCGGCCCCTTGTGGATCATCTTCAGAAGAAGTTTGAAGAGGTGTATGTACCATCAAGAGAGATCTGTGTGGATGAAGCCATGTGTCTTTTCAAGGGCCGCTCCAGGTTCAAAGCGTACATGAAAGATAAACCTACAAAGTGGGGAAATTAAGTTCTATGAGCTGTGCGAGAGCAAACCTGGATATGTCTTTCGTTTTGAGATGTTCTGTGGTGACAAGCGCTACAGCAACAAACCTACAATGTTGTGATGTGCCTGATGTCTCCCCTTCTCAACAAGGGTTATCGCTGTACATTGATAGTTTTTATTGTGAGCCAAAGATCTGCGCAGCCTTGGCTAATGCTGGGACGATGGTGTGTGGGACAGTACGAAAGAACCGCATTGGGATGCCCCGGGATCTTGGTGAGCAGCCAATGCAACGAGGGCAGGCGGACTTCAGAAGACAGGGGGAAGTGATCGCCTGCAGGTGGAAAGACAAAAAGGACGTCTTCACCCTGTCCACCATGCACAGACCACAACTGGAACTGGCTCAGTGCAGGTACGAGGAGAAACGAAAACCAACGTCCATCATTCACTACATCAAGAACATGGCTGGGGTTGACCAGAGTGACCAAATGGTTGACTATTTTCCTATGCATCGGAAAACACTCAAATGGTGGGGGGGAAAAAAGCCATTCTTCCATTTGCTCACTCTCTGTACAATTCAAACCATGGCCATTCTGAATCATCATTGCAGGGAACGCCGCCTGAAATCACTGCGCCTTGATGAAGTAATCCGGTCCATCTTGATTGGTCTGCCCACCACTGGCGTCCAGGTACCAGACAACGCGCCCGAAGGACCTCAGCTGCCAGTCAGTCGCCTCACCGGACGCCATTTCCCTGATCTGTTGCCTCAAGTTCCAGGGAGTGAAGGGAAAACAACAAAAAAAGAAAAAAAACTGTGTTGTTTGTTACGCAAAGATGGTTTGCATCAGGCGCGACAAGAAAACAACTGAAGTCGGTGCCTCGCAGTTCTTACTGGTGCCAGCTGTGTCAAAAGGTGGTGTGTGCTGCTCCGTGTTTTCGGGAGTTTCACTCGAAAAAAAAGTATCAAATGGCATAAATCCAAAACGTGAACTGTGTGTACAGTGACTTCTTTTTCTTTTTGCTTTTGTGCTTGGCTGTTTCTTGATTGCTCTGTGTATTTCATAGTTTTATACGTCGTATCGTTTGAAGCGAAATCAGTGAAAAGTGTGTACAGTGTGAAATGATTTCTTTTCTTTTTTTTTTTTTTTCCACTGGGATTACACATAATGGATACCTCAGGCTTTCTCTGCATCTATTCAAAGTAAGAGTTATGCCCTTTCCCCATTTTTTGCTGTTGTCATACTAACCAAACAAACGTAAACAAGATTGTGTTCACCTACGTTGTAGTTATGTTGTTTCTGTAACTGTAGCGCTGCTATTTTAGTTAAAATGTGTCTAAGTGTATAATCATTGCAAAGTTCGCGTTTTACCCTTTCGGTTGATATATAACAATTGCTTGTTTACCTGTATATCAAAGCGCGTAAAATGAAATCAAAAAGTGCGAAAATCACGCGTCCACAACGGTTGTGAGCACGTGCGGTGCACGCGCATGCAGGGAGGTGACGTTGCTCTGCCGTGGCCGTCGTGAAACCATTTTTTTTTTTTTTTTTTTTTTTGCAATGTTTGTTCCTTTTTCTTTCGTATAGTAGGTATGGTTTTTGCACAATGAAGGCACTCAGGTTGTTTCATGTGCTGGAAACTGTTCGTTGACGACAAACAGATAAGATCAAGATCTAGACATCTGATGCTCATACATAATGCTATCGATTTTTTGTATCGTATACACACAATTTATAAATTGAAAGAAACTTCTGTTGCCTATAATTTAGACAAATTGTTAGTTACGTGACTTTTATTCGCAATGATCAGTTCCTGATTAATGGAGGCTGAATATGTGGAGAGGGTCACAGTCTTCATAAAAATGGTGAAGTTACTGCAAACTACGCTATTTTTTTTTGCTGCAGAGCACACACATTTTTGGAATACACATTCAGTGATTCTAAAATGACTCGCTAGAAAGCTATATTTATGATGGCTCTGATTTGCAGTAAACTGCGCCATGAAGAAGAAGAAAAAGAAGAAGAAGAAGAAGAAGAAGAAGAAGATGATGATGATGATGATGATGATGATGATGATGATGATGATGACTGCTCCAGGGAATATGTTAAGCATTTATAAGTATGCCCATGGTGATTTGCGTATCACAGCCCATCTTTGAGCATGTGTTTATATGACGTCACGAATCCCACCTGTCTAACTCTTCAGAATCTCTCCTGAGGCTATCATGTCAAACGGATGAGATTCAAACCACAATGAGGGCCAAACCCACATCACAGTTTATGTCTCAAAATAACGCAATAAATCAAAAAGTGCATACCTTATTACCAAAGTGCAGGAGTTAGCAGAATCCTGATTGGTCGTAATTTTATTCATTATTAAAAAAATAAGATTTGAATACAATTTATCAGTTACTAATAGATAGCAATTTGCCTATCATATAACCCATCTCCAAACAGATATTTGTCAAGTAACGAAGCCTCAAATCCACCTACCTATGAAGTCTTGTGGAGGTTAATTTCTTGCCAACAAGTGCCTCAATTTCAACAAAAAAATTGCCATTAAAACCATGGCACAATCAAGATTTTCCCCAAACTAAAATACTGAAAAAATACGTGTCTCTACGCCAAAATCCCAGAATGTCATTCTTGTGGTTTTAAATAAATAAAAACCCAATTATTGTTCTTATGTTGCATTTAGAAACATGCGATATACGGGCCCAGAAATACCATAAACAATGTCTCTGTAATATCCCATCTTTGAGCATGTGTAAAATAGTAAAAAACCGTGTCACACTACCTAATATCCCGCCATTGAGCGCATGTAACGGGTAAAAAAGCTACGTAAAGTAGGAGAACTGTATGATGCTATCCAAAATCCCACCACATAAAATAGCAAAACTATTATGCTATCCAATATCCCACCATTGAGCACATGTTGCACGTAAAATAGCAAAACTATCACGCGCTTTTCAAAATCCCACCATTGAGCACATGTTTACACGTAAAATAGCAAAACTTTCACGCTGTTCAAATCCACACCATGAGCACATGTTACACGTAAAATAGCAAAACTTTCACGCTATTCAAAATCCCACCATTGGACACATGTTACACGTAAAATAGCAAAAACTATCACGCTATCCAATATCCCACCATTGAGCACATGTTACACGTAAAATAGCAAAACTATCACGCTATTCAATATCTCACCATTGAGCACATGTTACACGTAAAACAGCAAAACTGTATCACGCTATCTAATAAGCGATAAAGCATTCTGAAGGTGTCTTGCGCCAGAAGATGACACAATGTCTCGGTAAGTATGCATGCCATCACGGAAATCTTGGAGATTCTCCATCAAAATGATAAAGTAATGGGAAGTACCATTTTTTTTTATTTTCCGTTTAGTAAGGACAGAGAAATGCATTACTCTCTCTCTCTCTCTCTCTCTCTCTCTCTCTCTCTCTCTCTCACACACACACACACACACACACACACACACACACACACACACACACACACACACACACACAGAGAGAGAGAGAGAGAGAGAGAGAGGAGAGAGAGAGAGAGAGATGGTTCATCTAAAGAGCCGAAAACATTGCTGCGTTAGCGAACGCACAAACGTTTTCAAACTTGCTCAGATGAACCCATCCTATCCCATGACAAAGAGTTATACTATTGCGATTTTCAGTACTGCTCTGGCATTGTTCAGAGGCCAGCTGCCCGCATGCCCGCACGGACTTTCATTGTTATTTGATTGATTGCGTTTCTCCTCCTGTGCATCTTATTTTATGTGACAACACGAATGTGATTCCAGGCTGTCATTATGTGGGTTGCTATGGCAACCACATAAGATTCTCGAGTGCTACTTGAAAGTTCAGCCTTCCTCATCTTAAATTGTATTTCCATCAAAATCAAATATTATCTTCAAATTATATGCGGTAAGATTGTAACTGGAACCATCTGACACTCCGAATGTTGCAGACAAATAATGAATAATTATATTTTCAAAAAGGAAGACGTCTGGGATAGCTTTGAATAATAATAATAATAATAAAACGATTGTGTCCAAGAAAGAGCTTGTTCTTGATGGATGTTTCCACCCTGAGATATGAGGGGGATATTCAATTCCCCGGGTGAAGCAGGGACTATGTACAGATCCTGATTTTGCTCAGGGATTTATATACTCCAAAACATATTTCCTGTGGCGTTTAATCTGTTCAAGTAGCTGTCTAAGATTTATGTATTTATGTATACATTTTAATCTATATCTACCTGTCTATATGTATCTATATATATCTGTTTATCTATTTATCTATCAATCTGTCTGTCTGTCTGTCTCTCTGTCTCTATCCATCCACCTATCTGTCTATCTATCTATCTATCCATCTATCTATCTATATGTCTGTATGTTTGTCTGTCAGTCTATCTTTCTATCTATGTATCTATATATCTATTCGTCTATCCATCCATTCATCCGTCCATCTATTTAAGTCTCTCTCTCTCACTCTCACTCTCTCTCTCTCTCTCTCTCTCTCTCTCTCTCTCTCTCTCTCCCACGTGTGTGTGTGTGTGTGTGTGTGTGTGTGTGTGTGTGTGTGTGTGTGTGTGTGTGTGTGTGTGTGTGTGTAAATTATTATTTGTGTTTATTTCAGCACTATCTTCCAATGGAAATGTTCACACAAGCAAGTACCATTTCACTGCAGTGTGGAGCAGAGGACCAATCCACGCCAACTGAAATCTTGCAGAATGTGACGACAACGGAAGCACTCAGCATGACCTCACACCCATTCTACAGAGCGGTCATGTGCCTATGGGAGATCTGTTTACCTGTCATCTTCCTTCTGGGTATGTTTGGAAACATCATGATAGTCATCATCGTAGAACGCAAAACTTCAGGGGAATCGATCATCAACATCTACTTCATGGGAATAGCAATCAAAGACACACGGTTGTCCTGTTCTCCAAAGGGATGTCAAAATGGGTGACCTACACGTTTGGCATTGACCTAACCCATAAATATGACGAGATCTGCAAAGTCAACGCTTGGATGGTCACAGTGACTCCTGCGGTTACCTGTTGGTTCTTAGTCTGTATGTCTGTCCACAGAGCTATGTCGGTTGTGTGTGGCCACATCGTATCAAACTCTCTGGTCACACGTCGGAAAGTTCTGCTGCTGCTGTCAGGAATTATTGTCTTCTTTCTGATTCTCTACTCACACTATCTGATTGGTGTTACTATCAAAACGAACGAAAGAACATCTTTCTCCTTGTGATCATGAATCAAATGACTATGCATTCTTTGAACAGAAAAGCTTTTACTACATAGATATGCTGTTTAACTGTATAATACCATTCCTGTCTATAGTCACCTCCAACACATTGCTCTGGTTGGGAAACTCACCGTGTCAGCCAAAGCAGCCGGCAAACACCTCACACAAGGAGACTCTGGGCAGATTCGGGCCCGTGAAAAAGCAGCCAGCTCTGTGACTGTCACTGTGATCACAGTGTCCATGTTTTTCCTTCTGATGACTTTACCGATGTACATTTACGTCATCTGGATAAAGGACATATGGAGTCGGGAAATATACGATAAACTAGACCCATACGAAAGGACCAAGGTGAATTCCCTTTTCTGCGTGTTTGATTTTCTTATGTCTATAAACAGTGCGGCGAATTTCTACCTGTACTGTCTGACAGGCAGGAAGTTCAGGGAAGAGTTCCTGGAGATCGTATGTTGGGGGAGGTACAGACGACGACGGCGTGCTGCTCCTTCAGTGCTAGGAAACGTCCAGTAGTAGAGATGACAAGATGTTTGATCAAGTGCACGAATATCTTGTTTGTCATTCGCTTGAATTGTTCTTGTGTGAGACGTGCACCATGACTAAGTGAACGATTTGGATAAATGGTCAGAGGTCAGGCAACGTTGTCATTGTGTCCGGAATTGTCCTGTCTGACAAAGGGTCAATAGGGAGTTGGTAGTTCAGCCAGCCAGTGTGTGTCGGACATTGTCCTGTCTGACAAAGGGTCAATAGGGAGTTTGGTAGTTCAGCCAGTGTGGGAAGTGTGGGAACTCTTCTATGCGGGAGTCGACGAACTGAATTTCACTAAGGGAAGTTATGGAAACTGTCGGTGATGGTGACCAGCCGAACTTCACATTAGGTTTCCAGAATGATTAATTATCAAATCGAAAAAGAAGAAAGAAAAAAGAAAGACAAGAAAAGAGAAGCCCGTTGAGTTGATCACGCAAAGACACACACACACACACACACACACACACACACACACACACACGCGCGCGCGCACGCGCGCGCGCGCGCGCGCGCGCGCACGCATGCACGCACGCACGCACACGCACGCTTGCACGCGTACACACAGAGACACACGCAGACACACCCAAACACACACACACACACACACACACACACACACACACACACACACACACACACACACACACACACGCACACGCACACACACCACCACCACCACCACCACCACCAACAACAACAACAGTAACAACAACAACGACGACGACGACGACGATGATGACGATGACGACGACGGAATAATCTTGATGGATTCTTCATGGATCCTTCTGTCTCTTGTACAAGTTTGCGATTTAGACAGATGTGTGTGTACGCGCGCGCACGCATTTGTGTGTGTGTGTGTGTGTGTGTGTGTGTGTGTGTGTGTGTGTGTGTGTGTGTGTGTGTGTGTGTACGTACGCGCGCGCTTGTGTGTGTGTATGTGTGTGTTGAGCGAAATCATGTCGCCTCGACAGCTTCGATTAAGTGATATGTTTCTTTTTGAAAATCTTGTTTTTGTCGGAACAAAACTTGTTTTATGTTTTTCTTTCTTTCTTTCTTTCCTTCTTTTTTTCTTTTCTTTCTTTCTTTCTCTCACCTTCTTTTTTTTCTTCTTTTTCTTTCCCTCACCTTCTTTCTTCTTTCTTTCTTTCTTTCCTTTTTTTTTTTTCTTTCTTTCTTTCTTTTCCTTTTTCTTTTTCTTTCTTCTTTCTTTCTTTCTTTCTTTTTTTTTCTTTTCTTTCTCTTCCTTTCTCTCTTCTTTCTTTCTCTCTTTCTCTTCTTCTTTCCCTCACCTTCCTCTCCTTTTCTCTTTCTTTCATCTTTCTCTCTTCTCTTCTCTTTCTTTCTTTCTTTTCCTTTTTCTCTTTCTTTCTTCTTTCTTTCTTTCTTTCTCCTCCTCCTTCCTCCTTCTGTTTGTTTATTTTTTTTCTGGTTTATAAAGATCAAACAATCGCCAGGAGAAAAAGAAACAAGAAAAACTATGGAAAGTGTACTACCAAGCTTACATGACCATTCGTATAAATGGGACGAAAAGCAAAACAAAATGGACAATTAAATGAATAACTAAATCAGCAAATGAGTCGTCATAGGACAATTAAATGAAGAACTGAATTGGCAAATGAATTAAGTCATAAAGCTTATAGTTAGCCGATGGCAGCTACCAGATCATGTTGTAAAGAAAATGAAATACACTTTTTTTTAAAGTGAAGGTATCCAGACGCACGATAACATTCCAAAAATAAAAGACAAGCCCGGTTCTGATCAATGCATTATGAAGTCATACCACCCCTGATCAGTTTATATAAGTGAGCCATAAAAAAGTAACTAAACAAACGAATTAACGTCTTTTTTTTTTCTTTGGTTTTTCAAAATAGACGACCCTGTTCACAATCTCTAGATTTTCGTAGATTTATTGTTGCCAAGGGATGTTTATGTTATACTAAATAGTGATGTAAATAGCAGGACCTCTAACATCTCACAACACATATTTGTAAACGATGTTTTTTGATGAATCGTTTCACAGCCATCCTCTCAGTATCAATAAGACACGCTGAAGACTGTACATTGAATGATTAATGAAAATCATTACTGAATGTATGCACAATTTTAGATTGTACATCCCTTAATGGCCGTGTAAAGGAAACATTGAAGGTCACTATACATACATTTCTGACACTGATTGCATTGTTGGACAATTAAGTGGTGGGGGAAAACACTGCCTTGTATTGTTGTCC
>JADBJO010001242.1:422500-432500 GCA_016801955.1 Conus betulinus | reverse complement strand
CCATCCAAACAAGAATTAACCTTTTCCTTAATCCTCCAAACACTGTGAGCGGCTGATGTGAACAATTAACCTTTCCCTTAACCCTCCAAACACTGTGAGCAGCTGATGTGAACAATTAACCTTTCCCTTAACCCTCCAAACACTGTGAGCGGCTGATGTGAAGAATTAACCTTTTCCTTAACCCTCCAAACACTGTGAGCGGCTGATGTGAACAATTAACCTTTCCCTTAACCCTCCAAACACTGTGAGCGGCTGATGTGAACAATTAACCTTTCCCTTAACCCTCCAAACACTGTGAGCGGCTGATGTGAACAATTAACCTTTCCCTTAACCCTCCAAACACTGTGAGCGGCTGATGTGAACAATTAACCTTTTCCTCAACCCTCCAAACACTGTGAGCGGCTGATGTGAACAATTAACCTTTCCCTTAACCCCCCAACACACTGAGCGGCTGATGTGAACAATTAACCTTTCCCTTAACCCTCCAAACACTGTGAGCGGCTGATGTGAAGAATTAACCTTTCCCTTAACCCTCCAAACACTGTGAGCGGCTGATGTGAAGAATTAACCTTTCCCTTAACCCTCCAAACACTGTGAGCGGCTGATGTGAAGAATTAACCTTTCCCTTAACCCTCCAAACACTGTGAGCGGCTGATGTGATCGTGAAGAATTAACCTTTTCCTTAACCTTCCAAACACTGTGAGCGGCTGATGTGAAGAATTAACCTTTCCCTTAACCCTCCAAACACTGTGAGCGGCTGATGTGAACAATTAACCTTTCCCTTAACCCTCCAAACACTGTGAGCGGCTGATGTGAAGAATTAACCTTTCCCTTAACCCTCCAAACACTGTGAGCAGCTGATGTGAACAATTACCTTTCCCTAACCCTCCAAACACTGTGAGCGGCTGATGTGAAGAATTAACCTTTCCCTTAACCCTTAAAATACTGTGAGTGGCTGATGTGAACAATAAACCTTTCCCTTAACCCTCCAAACATTGTGAGTGGCTGATGTGAACAATTAACCTTTCCCTTAACCCACCAAACAAATTTTCTCTGTCAACTGTTCATGTCCCGTGAGTTTATCCTCCTTACATCTAATAGTATGTGCGTGCTTACGCGCGCGCGCGCGCGCGCGCGCGCGCGCGCGTGTGTGTGTGTGTGTGTGTGTGTGTGTGTGTGTGTGTGTGTGTGTGTGTGTGTGTGTGTGTGTGTGTGTGCTGCTATGTGTATGTGTGTGTGTGTGTGTGTACGCGCGTGCGCGTGCGCATATGTGTGTGTGTTTGTTCATGCTCCTGTGTGAACTCTTCTGAGGACTGGAAGAAAAAGAAATGCATACACAATCCATGGGAATGTATTCCCCCGATACGTTAGCGGCGTTTTGCTCCACCTGTCTGTTGGAGACTAGTCAGTGGCACTGATTCCTGTGTGTCGGTCTGTTGGACAGGTGAAGGCTTGTCACTTGGGACAGTTGCCGACCGAGTTCATAGTCTTGAGCGCCGTTCTGTATATATGGTTCATTGGCTGTGACTGGTTCGTTGGTCTGTCAAATGTTTTCCATCATAAATGAATAAATAAACAGACACGCACGCGCGCACGCGCACGCACATGCGCGCGCGCGCACACACACACACACACACACACACACACACACACACACACACATATATACATGTATATATATATATATATATATATATATATATATATATATATATATATATATATATATACATACATACATACATACATACATACATACATACATACATACATATACTTAAAAGAAATCATGAGACTTGAACAAGCTTCCGCCTGAGGCAATATCAGCCTCGGTGGAGAGCCTCCAATCCTACTTCTGAACCCCCCCCCCCCCCCCCACACACACTCCCCTTCCCACTCCCCCACCCCACCCCACCCCTAACTCCCAACGTCCTTCCCACCCAGAACAAAGTATGGCCTATCAACACTGTCTAGAGGCCTGAAACACAGGGGTGGGTGGCCCCAGCCCCTTTTTAGTGCAGTCCCCTTGGTTAGGCACTGACTACCCAAACAAGCCCCACAACACACAACAGCAAACTGGAATCTTGTATATGATGCCAGAATCTTCAACTTGATGAAGGCGGGCAGATACGAAAGAAGAAGAAGAAGAAGAAGAAGAAGAAGAAGAAGATGTTTACTCTTATTAATTCTGATCTTTGTTTTCACAGACTCAGCTCTTTTCAAACAGTTGTTGAACTTGCTGAATGTTCAAGGTTAATATCCACACCTATGAGATCGACTGCTGCTTCAAGTAAAGATTTCGTATCTTCGTTGCTTATCAGACCATGCAGTTTTACAGCCTTCTGTTCCCCGTGAAACAAGCTTTTCTATAAACTTACAATTTTCATTCACATCACCTTGACCCTCACCAAGCCTGCTGCCTTGGTAACACGTCACCTTGACCCTCACCAAGCCTGCTGCCTTGGTAACACGTCACCTTGACCCTCACCAAGCCTGCTGCCTTACCCTCACCAAGCCTGCTGCCTTGGTAACACGTCACCTTGACCCTCACCAAGCCTGCTGCCTTGGTAACACGTCACCTTGACCCTCACCAAGCCTGCTGCCTTGGTAACACGTCACCTTGACCCTCACCAAGCCTGCTGCCTTGGTAACACGTCACCTTGACCCTCACCAAGCCTGCTGCCTTGGTAACACATCACCTTGACCCTCACCAAGCCTGCTGCCTTGGTAACACATCACCTTGACCCTCACCAAGCCCGCTGCCTTGGTAACACATCACCTTGACCCTCACCAAGCCTGCTGCCTTGGTAACAGTTGAGATGAGGTTCTGAGGACAACTGGTCCGACCCAATGCGTTCTTGTACACACAGAATACAAGATGACAGAATACCTACATACAGATCAATGGAAGCCAAAAGTAATCATTCACGCTATTACCTGTGTGAGAAATGTATGTGAAATGATCTTAATGGCCGCCATTTCACATTGCGCATAGAGTGCATAATTCTATAGCTGTACACATGCTGAGTAGATTCTTGCCATATCTGTTCAGCGTTTTGTCTTCAGAGCCACTTATCACACACAGAGAATAATGTTTTGAAACGATTACTGTGAACAGTGTTGCTAAAGGCTATACCCTGACCAACACCAAACATTCGACCGTTGAGGTCTCCATTTGCATGTATATAGGCCTACATATTAGGAAATTAAAAGATTTTAACAAAGGGAATATCTTCCAGTGTACACATACCATTATCAGAAACCTAAAAGAACTTACCTTTGAGAACATGTTCCAAAACCAGTACGAATACATTATCAATATCAAAGCGCGAATACTACAGTTTTCCAGAGGTTCATACGTACATATACAAAAATATATTTGGTCAAATGGAATACATTTGTAGAAACCACAAATATAAATAGCATTGTTGTAATCAACATCAATCGCTTTAGAATTGTAATCTCCCTGATCGTCTCCCTTAATGACAAAAGTGTGCAGCGGGTTTGCAGAATATTCATGAGTCTGAAGAAGGGAAAAAGACAGACAGACGTCAGCAACAAAAGTGTTAAGAAGCAAACGATGTCGAACGATGTTATGTTACTATCACTAATGTTCTGCAGTAACCCGTTGACATTTCCAGGAAACAAGACAGAAAGTACACACACACACACACACACACACACACACACACACACACGTCATGCCTTTCACATCCTCGCTCGCTCATGCACTGTGTCCTCACTGTCTACAGTTCTCACTGCCACTCTCAACACACATCACTGACTCCACTGGAGCCGACATAGCTGCAGTGTCATCATCTTCTGTCACACGTTAACCACGAACGAAGTCACTTGCACCTTACTACATTCGGTCACACTGTGTGTGTGTGTGTGTGTGTGTGTGTGTGTGTGTGTGTGTGTGTGTGTGTGTGCGTGCGTGCGTGCGTGCGTGCGTGCGTGCGTGCGTGCGTGTGCGTGTGTGTGTGTGTGTGTGTGTGTGTGAGAGAGAGAGAGAGAGAGAGAGAGAGAGAGAGAGAGAGAGAGAGAGACTTACAATTCTGCTTACAAAATGTTTTCTCTGACAGAATTATTCATATTTCTTTTTCCGTTTTCCGTCCATAATCAAGTGTTCAAAACCCATTGTCGTCCTTTACTTCCCTTTCTGGCTGTCTTTGCGTCGAATGTCCCATGAGGAGAAATCTCCAATGTATATACTGCTGCCCCTAAGGTCCTCTTTTTCCCTAGAACTTACTTTATTGTACATAGGCCTTTCATTGGAGAATCTGTTGAGTCTCTGGAGTCCTGATTCCTGTAGTACTAGCAGACAAATGGGAACTGACACAAGGAATGAGAGAGAGAGAGAGACACACACACACACACACACACACACACACACACACACACACACACACACACACACACACACACACAGCACTAACACTGACACTGACAGTTTATCAAATAAGCATATGCAAATGTTCATTTCAACGGAATGGAGCAAAGTAACACACATCTACACCTATCGCAGTCCCACGCATACTTATACTAGAGTGCTGGCAAGCAAACAATAAATTATTGAACATAACTCATTCTGTCTGCAGGCTACACTCGGATACATACATCATTGCATCTCTAACATTTTGCCCCCGGCCCCAATATTTCTGAGTACATTCCACCAAATGTCGCGACTAGCTTGTCAAAGGCATTGTCAAAGTCTTCGCTTTTCGAACACTTTCATCCAGTACGTTTTGCATTATACCATACAGGACAAATATGTCATCGAAAACAGAGTAGCATGTTCCAAAACCGCCTTGCTTGTGGGCAATCTACTCGTTGTCTTCTGCTCAGTGCATGAGGTAGATCTTTAATACCCTGGCAAACACTTTCTCAGGTATACTACCAGACCTTCATCGATAATTGTCAGGATTGTCAGTATCTCCGGTCTTGTGCAGATGTAAAATAATGGCACAATTCCATACGCTTGGGTAATCGAGTGTGGGAGAGAGAGCATGTGTATGTGTGTGCATTCATTCACATGAAAGACGGAGAGAGAGAGAGAGAGAGAGAGAGAGAGAGAGAGAGAGAGAGAGAGAGAGAGAGGGAACTAATCTATCAGAAGAAGGAGTTACAGCTAATATTGGGCAGTTCATAGTATCCACGAAGAAAAGTGATCATACTCTGCTAGGGGAAAAAAAAAACACTCCAAGGCATGTCCCCTGGCCATTTATATAACAGCTGACTCATGCTTTCTCGATTTACACGCCCGTGTGCGTGCGTGCGCGCATGTGTGCGTGTGTGTGTGTGTGTGTGTGTGTGTGTGTGTGTGTGTGTGTGTGTGTGTGTGTGTGTGTGTGTGTGCGTGTGCGTGCGTGTGCGTGCGTGCGCGCACGTGTGTGTGTGTGTGTGTGTGTGTGTGTGTGTGTGTGTGTGTGTGTGTGTGCGCGTGTGTGCGTGCGTGCGTGCGTGAGCGCACGTGTGTGTGTGTGTGTGTGTGTGTGTGTGTGTGTGTGTGTGTGTGTGTGTGTGTGTGTGTGTGTGTGTGTGGTGTTGCTGCTGCTGCTGCTGCTGTTGCTGCTGCCACTGCCGCCGCTGCTGCCGCTGTTGTTTTCCATCTAAGTCAGTGGCGCCGTTCTGTGAGCTTTGTCAGTACGAACTATGAGTGAAACTCGTCGTGCCAAAAGATTAGGAAGGCAAACTTCATCGATACCATTCTAGTGATCTGTGCAGTTTTCAAACACCTTCAGCAGGTGGGTAAGTTGCAGTGCTTCGTTAACAAACTGTTTTTCATGACAAAAATAACACTAGGTGACATCAACACAACTAAACGTAGAGACAGGTTACATAATGCACTAGGGACAGGAGCAGACCAACACTATGAGCCCTGTTACAGCCCTGAGGACAGAGCTGAACCCTGTGGACATCTTTCAACCTGGTGGCCCTAAAATACACAACACGTCCTCCATCAATATTTCTGCTGTGACTGGATGCTTGGAACACCCAGCAGTTAAAGAATTTCAGCGTTGAAGGCTCCACCGGACATCTCCATGCTCAAAATGCATTTGGGGACCCTATATGGAAGTGTCACTTTCTACTCCACGTACAATCTTTCCAAGTTGTGCAAATTCGAATCAGCGAATGCATTGGGAATATCGTGTTCTGGTTTGCTGAGTATTACAGCGCCATGAAAGATAATTTTGTCGACCTACGCTGCGTGCTTACTCCTTCGATCCCTGTGCTGTACAGCATGACGGACACTGTCATGGTCAAGGTGTACGACAGACCTCACCTTGGCTACCGTGATGATTGGGGGCCATTGTGCGTGGTGCACTGTACAGCTAGAAACCTGTCCGTGTCGTTGTCCTTTTCCGCTGTTAACCGCACTGAGAGGCAACACAGGGATCTGCAACTTGTGCGGCTGTCCGCATCTGCCGGTGAGTGGCGCTGATTGTTTAGACAAGGCAGTGAACGAGGATCACGTGCAGGGTGAAGAATACACGTGTGTGTATGCATGTATAGCCTGTCTACAGCTGTGTACATTGTGCGTCCCTATTATGAAAAAAATCCCCCTCCCCTCCCTCCCTCCCTCTCTCTCTCTCTCTCTCTCTCTCTCTCTCTCTCTCTCTCTCTCTCATTCACCTTAAGTGTCCCCTAGGCATATATCTAATACTTTGCTTTAAAGCGAGCAATTATTTGTTATAAAGCTGTAAAATGTAGTAGCAAAATACCGATGAAATGTTTTAAAATCTGTTCATTTTAAAACTTTTTACAGATCTCTTGCTCAACAATTATGGTTTATCCGCTGTCTTAGCCAATTGTTAACAGTTATGAGTGGCAGTGTTTTATAATGACATTGTAAATCATCTTGTGAGTACATTCTTATGATATTTGCAAAAGATCTGAAGCGTGTCATTGACAGGAATGAAAACAAATATACTGATGGGTACAACCATATTCCCCTCTCAATAATGTGTATTTAGTGGGGATGAAGTCTTCATAAGGCAGTCATCATTGTGCAGGGTACATACAGACGCCAGGATTGGATGGATCCACCCCATGTCAAACAATATTAAGAAGCTGTGTCACTCTGACCAGACCGCCTGGTCACGTCATCTTCCTGACAACGACGAAGTGGCAGACTAAGGGGGAACTGGCCGTCTGTCTCGGTCCGTGTGGCACCAGGCACCAGGCTCTTAAACCTCTCAAGACCTTCTCCTCCCCTTTATTCATGTTTCCTGATCTCTTTGGTCCCGCAGTAAGCGGAGAAACTCATATGTCTCTGTACTTTTACGAATGTTCCGTACTGCGTGTAAGTTCCTATAATCAGTGCCAACAATTCAGACTTCGTTTTTCTATCCACTCGGAACGCTTGAAGCCCCAGGCAATCAACCACCCGTTGCGAAGACGGACCAACTGGAACTGTTCAGTGTCAGTGTGTGGCCTGACCTGTTCGAGCACTTTCCCTGTGACTTTACCAATCAGTGTGAAGAGTACGAAGATGAGGCCCGCTGTCCCTACACCACCGTCACGTGTGGACTAGGGAAGGTATTGTGATACAGACTTTCAAGAAAAAAAAAAATTAAGGCCTTTTAGGGCCTTTTTTAGGGCCTAAAATTACAAAAAATAGGGCCACCAGGGCACACGAAAATGCTGAAAAGTGCTCACCACTGCCTCCCACAGATGCCATTTTCTCCAATACAGACCTCCATTCAGCAAGCACCTAATCACTTTCTGGTATGAATCTTGTCAATTCCATGTCCGTACGAAAACAAAGAAATCTTTTTTACAATGGCTAGAGTAAACACAGTGTTCTTGCAGCACACACAAGGCGGAAGTCTTAAGAATACAAATCACAAGATGAAGAAAAAAAAAGTAGGCCTATGCTTTCTTTCCACCTGACTAACACTAGCAGCTGCCTTGTCCTTGATTGACTAGCACACACTGCCTCTGGTTGAAGGAAAGAACAGTCCAGTGAGAACAGTCCAGTGCTCAAGTCATCCTCCTATTGTCCCCTTGGAAATACTTTTGATTTATTCCCAGGCTACCTTTTACAGTTGGGGCTGCTGTCCTCATCCTTTGTCAATTGGGCAGCTTTTTACAGTTGGGGCTATATGTCCTCATTCCTTTGTATAATTGGTCAGCTTCTTATATTTCCATATATATATATAGTGCAGTATGAAGGTGTTCACTGGATGGGAGTATTTTCAGTAACCGAGAAATGGTAATCATTTTAGATCAGTAGTACCATAGGATGATGACTATTGTTATATAAGTGGAAAAAATATAGTGGTGATGGTGCAAGTTGGGGGGATAAAGGAAAATATCAATGACCTGTGGGTGATGCTCATTGGCATGGGTGGGATCCATATAGTACTGTAGGATGATGGTCATTGTGGTAAGTGGAATAATAAGGTGGCATTAGTATAATATTGCAGGTTGAGAAAGAGGGTGGAGGGGGGTAGGGTAGATGACTGATGGGTGATGATCATGTATGATTTGAGATAAAAAAGTACTGTAGGATGATGATAATTGTTGTATAAGTGGGATAATGTTGTGGCATTGGTGTAAAATGCTGGTGGGGGAATGGGGGAGGTGTTCAAAGATGGGTGATGATGATCATGGTCAAGGTGTAGGTATGATCCACAGTGGTGTAGGATGATGGTCATTTTTGTAAAAGGAGTAGGATAGTGTATTGGCAAGTACGATAATGCCAGTGGGGGAATAAAGGAAATGATCAATGACTGATGGATGTTGATCACTGAGATGAGATCTACAGTACTATAGGGGTGACCATTGTCATAAGTGAAATACTGTGGTGGCATTGATGTAGTAATGCCGGTGGGGGGTGGGGGAGAAAAAAACAGAGATTCTTCACGAGGTTCAAGGTTTTTATGAATCATTGTACAAAAAATGTGAAGTTGACGACTGTGATTTGGATGAACTCATTGTAAATATTCCACATTTAGATCGTGACGATGCAAATAATTTAGATGGTGAAATCACACTGGAGGAGTCATGTATTGCATTAAAGAACATGAAAAACAACAAAAGTCCTGGCACTGATGGTTTCACAACAGAATTTTTTAAGTGTTTTTGGAGCAGAATAGGGGTTTTTGTTGTCAGAGCTTTAAATGCCGGGTTTAGAAGGGGGGGGCTTTCTTGTGTTTCAAAGACAGGGACTAATTGTATGTATACCAAAGGGAGATAAACCAAGACACTTTGTGAAGAACTGGAGACCAATATCGTTGTTAAATGTTGTATATAAAATAGGGTCATCGTGTATAGCCAACCGTTTAAAAAGTGTGTTAGCTGGTCTCATTAATGAGGATCAAACAGGTTTTGTTAAAGAATAGATACATAGGGATAACATTAGGCTCATTTACGACACTATTGCTTATTTAGAAGAACACAACTTACCAGGGCTTTTATTAAACATTGACTTTGAGAAAGCATTCGATTCAGTGAGCTGGGATTTTATGTTTAAAGTATTGAAAGCGTTTGGTTTTCAACAGGGCTTCTGCAAATGGATTGAAACATTCTATAAAAATATTAACTCATGTGTCCTTGTTAATGGTCAAGTTTCTAGTTGGTTTGAGATAGACCGCGGATGATGCAGACAAGGTGATCCACTATCGCCATATCTATTCCTATTATGTGTTGAAATTCTAGCATTAATGATTCGGGAAAATGAAAACATACGTGGAATAGTTATAGATACAGTCGAACATAAACTTTCTCAGTATGCAGATGACACGGAATTTCTTTTAGCAGGCGACAGAAAAATCATTTGAAACATGTATAAACGTATTGGAAATGTTTGGTCGAATATCGGGGTTATATATGAATCCTGGAAAAACTAGCGCTGTTTGGTTGGGGAGCTGTAAAAATTCTGCTGTTCGTTACATGGACCATTTAGGTATGGAGTGGAACCACAAAAAAATTCAAAATTCTTGGAATCTGGTTTACCAACGATTTGCAAAACTGTATAGATATTAATTATTCT
>JADBJO010001242.1:290000-417500 GCA_016801955.1 Conus betulinus | reverse complement strand
CCATTTATTTATCTATTTATTTGTTACTTTTTTTAAAAATTTATTTATGTATCACTTTGTGTGTTTATGTATTTTTATTTACTATCATTACTATCATTTTGTTTTCTTTTTTTTTATTAAATCATTATTATTATTATTATTATTATTATTATTATTGATATCATTCTCTGTTGTGTTGTGGCAGATACATGTCGAAGGGAGATGCTACATCCTGGCCATGGGCCCCAACATTGTCATCACCCAAGCAGGAGCTGAGGCGGTGTGTAGGAAGCACGGGGCTCATCTGGTCAGTCCGGAGACCACCGAGGAGTTGCAGACCTTCAGGGAATTCATCCAACTGGTGCCTCGCAAAACAGCCGTCTGGATCGGCTTGAAATCAGTGCTATACGGCAGGGAAGAGTCTCCTCTGACTCTTATGTAAACCTTGTTCTCTGTTCTTTCTGGTGTTATAAACCTTTCTTTTCCCGTGTCAGTACGTCAATCACGCTCTCTCTCTCTGTCTCTGTCTCTGTCTCTGTCTGTCTGTCGGTCTGTCTCTGTCTGTCTCTCTCTCTCTCTCTCTCTCTCTCTCTCTCTCTCTCTCTCTCTCTCTCTCTCATGCATGCATGGTCTACATATTTCTTTTTTTTCGTTTTGTTCTGATTTTCCTTTGACTTGACAGCTGTAGTGAGTGGTAATGCGAACAAACGATTTTTTTCTGTCTCAGCAAATGTTCAGCAACAGATTTCAAGGAAAACAAGATGAATAAAGAAAAAGACGGGGATTATTGAAAGAGAGAGAGGGGAGGGAAGGGGTGAGAAAGAGAGATAAGGGGGGGGGGGGGGGGGGGGGCAGAGAGAGAGAGAGAGAGAGAGAGAGAGAGAGAGAGAGAGAGAGAGAGAGAGAGACAGAAACAACTTGATGTCGGTGTTTAGTTTGTTTTGTTTTGTTTTGTGTTTGGTGGTTGTTTGTTGTTGTTGTTGTTGTTGTTTGCTGTTGTTGTTGTTGTTGTTGTTGTTTCCGTTTGTTTCTTTCTCTTCTTTCCTTCTGGCATCAATTCTTGGAATAAAATCCTATTCCAGGTACACGGCTGCTTTGATCTGGCACGGTGGCTCTGTGGCTTTTTCTGCCGTGGTTTGATTCAATAAACAAGGACTACTCTGATGACACGGAATGTTTCAAACTGGATCTGTACAGGGGCGTGGAGGAAATGCAGTGTGGCAAGACACTTCGTGGCTATGTCTGTGAACTTCCTCGCCTTTCGGATCGTCACAACATCATCGCACCTGTCACGCTTCCTGTCCCGAGCAGCACGACCACGTCAGGTGTTCACCTGGAAACCTGTCCCCTGCAGCACCTGATTCTCCAGCTCCTGGCCTGTGATGTGACCAGTCGGTGCAGGGAACTGGAGAACACGGAGACATGGTACAGGGCGACCTGCAGTATGCCCCGGGGACTGTCACAGCCCTATTTTTACTGTGACGCATCCAGGGAGTTTGTGCCGTATAGTCTGGTGTGCGATTTTCAAAAACATTGCTCAGATGGACGTGACGAAGACTTCTGTGAGCATTCCGTGTGTGAGGGAAACATGTTGGACTGTGGACTGGGACAGGTGGGTAGTGTCACGTTTGGGACAGGTGGGTAGAGTCACGTTTGGGACAGGTGGGTAGTGTCACGTTTGGGACAGGTGGGTGTCACGTTTGGGCACAGTAGTGTCACGTTTGGGACAGGCGGGTAGTGTCACGTTTGGGACAGGTGGGTAGTGTCACGTTTGGGACAGGTGGGTAGTGTCACGTTTGGGACAGGTGGGTAGTGTCACGTTCAGAAAAAAAAAAACTTTCCCTTTTGTTTACTTCTGTTCCTACAGATCCCAGTGCCAAGTACCCCGGAGGGGAAAAAAAAGAAGAAAATATGGGTTTTTCCTTTTGTGTGCGCTTTGAACCGGCACTGGAAACTCGCTATTACCTGCCCTGATCTTCAGGCCTTCACTTGTTGTTTCCCACTAGCAAATTGTTCAGCACGTCATAGATTGGTCATGTCACTGTTTACACGTGCGGATGGGCTGCACGTGTTGTTCGGTTTTCAGGTTTTTTACAGTTCAGGGTGCGTTTGCTGACAACGATTTCCATTTGTGCCTGCAGTTGTTTACTATTTCTACTTTAGTATTTAGAGTTGCTAAGTGTGGTTTGCATAGTATTAACCATTTTACTGTTGAACATAGTTGCATCTTTTAGAAATGTTGTTGTATGGTGATGCCCTTTTTTATGATTTTCCAGGATATGTTATAGTTGATTTTTTTGTCTTTAAGTCTCCAAATATATTTGCTCAGTTCTGTTTGGATTTTGTATTTTTCTTTGTTGAATGACTGTTTATGGTTTGCGTACCTGGTTTTGATGTCACAGTGGCTTGGTATGCAATGTTGTTATAGAGGCATTTGTTGCTTAATGGACACTGTTCTCTTTTAGTACAATTGCAGGATTTCCTTTCTTCACCCTTCAAACTATCATATTCATGCATGCCTAACCTTAAAAATATAATTGATTCATCCAACAAAATGAAAAGCAACACAACAAAGAAGGGTGTGCGTGTGTGTGTGTGTGTGTGTGTGTGTGTGTGTGTGTGTGTGTGTGTGTGTGAGTGTTGTTTCATAATTTTCTTTTGCTTCTTAAGTGGCACCTTTGGTGGGTGTTTTGAAAATTCAACCAACATACTATGGTGTTGCACACCAGCTTTTTCTGGGATAGCTTTCTACTTAAAACCTATATGGCAAAGGAGCCAACTTACGATTTGCCCGAGGTCACTGAGGACAAACAATCAGGTTTCGAAATACCGCCATCTGACCAGGAGTAGATTAGTGAGTTTCCTCCCCCTTGGAGACTATAAGCTTGCCAAAAGCTCATTTTGAGAAGCAATTGTTATTCCCCGTTCACCACTGAAGCACATACTGTTAGTTAGGCAGAATATCTACCACTGCAGATATGAATGCTTATCATCCCCTATTTCTTCAATCTAAGACATAAGAGCACATTTTGTTTATATATATATATATATATATATATATATATATATATATATATATATATATATATATATATATATATATATATATATATGTGTGTGTGTGTGTGTGTGTGTGTGTGTGTGTGTGCGACATTGATAGACTGCCTTCTCTACCCCCATCTCTTCTTTCCAAACCGCTTCTCTTCTGGTGCCATTTTGTTGTTGGTTTGCCTGCATTAAGTCTGCCAGTGACTACTTACGTGTTTACTTATTTATTCGTTGATCTATTTATTACTTTTATTATCCATTTATTAATTTGTTTGTATGTTTAATCATTTACTTATTTATTCTTTCATTTATTTGTTCATTGAATTTTTGTCTAAGCTGGCATTAAGTGAATAGACAGAAAGTACAGGAACACACACATACACGCACGCACACACACACACACACACACACACACACGCGCGCGCGCGCGCGCGCGCATATACACACACACACACGCACACACACACACACACACACACACACACACACGTCGAGGATACTCGAGATCTGTTTTCATTGCGTTTTGCTCAGTGTGTCCATATGGGGAGAGAATGTGATGGCGTCTCAGACTGCATGACCAGCCTGGATGAAAAGTGCATGGCAATGCGGTATGTTGATTTCAAAGAGCCTCCCCCAGCCGTCATCAACTTTGACAGACCCCAGACAATTCGCCATAACCCCCTACCTGGCAGCAACACGCAGTGCCCAGACTCTCATTTCCAGTGTCACAATGATGGCTATTGTCTCCCTGTCTATACCAGGTGTAATGACATCACTGACTGTCCGGGTCATGAGGACGAAGCTGACTGTAAGAATTACAAGACGTGCCCGGGGTATTATCGATGTCGTGACAGATACAAAACAATCTGTCTGCACGTGAATCACCTGTGTGACAGTGTGCCACAATGTCCGCTGTATGATGATGAACTGATGTGCAACATCCCTTGTCCTGAGTCATGTGTGTGTCACGGTTTTGCCTTCACCTGTAACCACACGTTTCTCATCAGCTCTTTCCCACAGCTGCGCTACCTTGAAACCGTGGGTAGTGGAATACGTATGAGTGACGTCACTCAGAATACTATGCTGATCCATCTGAGTGTACGGGCGTGTGGATGGAGGAAATTAGAGGATACCCGTTTACCGAATCTCCGCAGTTTGGATTTAAGTGAGAATCTGCTTCATTCTGTAAGTTTCAGGGATTTCGCAGGCATGCCTCAACTTCGAAGATTGAATCTGGCAGGTAATCCTTTGTCTGGCAGTTTTTCTCATGGCCATGAACAGTACGCACATCCGTCTCTGGAGATCTTCAATATTTCCCACCTCCAAACTAATTCTTTAAATCTAACTACCTTGTCAGACCTTTTGCCCAACTTACAACTTCTCGATTTATCGTGGACCAAAATGAAAGAACTGCAGGGGCAAAACGTGTTTCCCAATCTTCAGTTCTTCAATGTGAAGAATTGTTCCATCACTGACTTCACCCCAGATTTCATGAAACACATGACAAATCTTATGTATGTTTTTGCTGACAACTTCAAACTATGTTGTCCTATTATCTTACCAGACAATTTCCAAGGCGAATGTGTGGCCCCATCTAACGAGATCTCCTCATGTGATGACTTGTTGAAGTCCACTGCTTACCGTTGTGCTCTTGTGACCTTTGCTGTGCTTGCTGTTCTGGGAAACACGGGTAGTTTTGTGTGTCGTCTATATTTTGTATCAAAAAGCAGCAAGACTGGTTTCGTAATATTTGTTCTTTATCTGTGTGCTTCTGACTTTCTAATGGGAGTGTATTTAGTCTTTATTGGTGTAGCAGACTGGATTTATGCAGGACGTTATATCTGGAACGAAACCCACATGGAAAAACAGCCCAGCTTGTAGCATTGCAGGCTTCTTATCTTTGTTATCATCTGAAGTGTCAGCATTTCTTATCTGTATCATCACTTTGGATCGCTTCCTTGTGCTCCGTTTTCCGTTTAGTCAGATCCGGTTCAGATCCAGATCAGCTCACATGGCTTGTGTCATCATTTGGTCATTGGGATTTACTCTGGCAATGGTGCCTCTGCTCCCTGTCACCTCACGGTGGGAGTTTTTACCAGCAGACAGGGATTTGTATTCCTCTGCCTGTCACCAGAGCCGACTTTCCTGGTCATCTTTACTCATTCAGTATCATGATCATCTGCAACCTGATCCTCTTTCTAGTGATCGGTGTGGGTCAGTGTCTTATCTACTGGTCAGTGAGGAGTAACACAATGTCTAATCAGTTAACAAAGACCCGAGACATCGGCACGGAGATCACACAATCCAAGGAAGCATCTATTGCCAGGCGTCTCCTATCTGTTGCCATGACTGACTTTCTGTGCTGGTTTCTATCGGTCTGTGTGGGGTTCTGGCAGCCAATGACGTCATCATTCCAGGAGAGGTCAACGTGGGAATTTCCATTTTTGTGATGCCACTTAACTCAGCACTCAACCCGTTCCTCTACACCTTGAGCATGATCCTGGAGAAACGGCGTAAGGCACAAGAACTGCGTTTCCAGAAACTGTTACGTGCGCAACTAAGTAGGTAGCATTTCACAATAATACATTGTACCAGATGGCTCTGTCAGCCTGGTACAGCATGTCCAGGCTACGACATTAATGTCTGGCGTAGTTTGTCAGCACTGAAGCTGCAGTGCTCTGAAAGCACCACACAGAGAAATGATGTCACGTGTGTGTGGTCCAGATCACCCTCTTCTTCCATCCCCTTCACTACCCTACCTCATATTCACCATTCAAGTTCCCTCCCTCTAAACACACACACACACACACACACACACACACACACACACACACACACACGTATACATACACACACACACAGACGCGCGCGCGCGCGCGCGCGTATATGTGCGCACACACACACAAACACACACACGCGCGCGCGCGCGCTCGCACACACACACACACACACACACACACACACACACACACACACCATGTTATTCTACACTGTCAGCATTTGAAATCATTTTTACCCACTTCGATTTGTGATTCAACGGTTTCAGATTCATCTTTTAAGAATATTTTATTGAACGATTTGCTTATGCTAGATGTTGTTAAAGGCTTAAAACGGAGCCCAGTTGGCTCACTGATTTAATGTTTACAAATGTTTTGAGTATGTTATTGTTGTTAAGATTTCATTTTTGAAGGAAATGGTACGGAGGTTCAGAGATAGGAAGACCGGAGTTTTGTTGATTGTTGTTGATTTTTTTTTTTTTTTTTCTAATATCACAACATTGTGAAAAGACGTTAAAGAGAAGAACGAAGTTTTAGTCAATCCGTCTAACATACCACACACACACACACACACACACACATATATATATATATATATATATATATATATATATATATATATATATATATGTATGTATGTATGTATGTATGTATGTATGTATGTATGGACCATAAATTAAAGAGAGAAAACAACACTGAAAGCAAGCTTTAAATCTGAAAAGACATCACACAAAGACATGCCTATCAATGGTGGTAAATGAGGTTGAAGACGTAAACAGTCAAACAGCAGACGCTTGCTGGTTATTCTTCGTTCTCCACAAATACATTCTGCTTTGTTTGTATATTTAGTTTTGAAGGCATCAAGTGTGTGTGTGTGTGTGTGTGTGTGTGTGTGTGTGTGTGTGTGTGTGTGTGTGTGTATGCGCGCGCGCGCGCGCGCGCTCTCCTGACTGCACCTGTAAATCTAATTGGATATTTTTTTTTATTATGTTGATGTTTCCAGTCTACGTGAGTTTGCAATATATTTAGTTGTGAACGACATGTTGATATTTGTATGGAACTGTAATAATGGCATTAACTTCTATTTGTATTGTCTTACTGGTAGTAGGCTGAGAGCAGAGTTTTGGAAGATGATGGTCCAGTTTCTCAGCGTGTTTCATAGAAAACAGACAGTCACTTCTGAGCAAAGTCAAGCCGTGGGTGTGATGATGATGTCAGTCTCAGGAAGACAGCCGCCAGTGACAGTGATTTCTGACATATGTCCACAGCTAAATCATGAGCTCACGACCCGAATGGAACAAGCACGACTTGCTGAAATCTATGTATCAACAGCTTGGAAACAGGACATACTAGACTCTCCCTAAAGTGCATGTAGGTATGAATAGGCAGGGAAAAAAAAATGAACAGGAAATTGATGGATGAATGGTTAGAAAAAAAAAGTACACACACAAAAGAACATACAAACTGAAAAAACATAATGATGACACAAAAGAAAAAAGCAATGCAATCAGTCTTAAAGACCTATCTAGCGCTGATGGAGCCTTGGTGTACATATCACACAGTTATGCCGTGTTGGTAAGTTCCTGTCTCGGTGTGGTACTAGCGGTTGATGAATAGTCTGATGTCTTTGACTTGAAGTGAGGGCCAGTGACTTGGCTGGTCTGGGTGGTATATTTTAAGGAAAAACATGGTTTTGTCTGGGTTGTCTCCAGATCCTCTCGAACAGTTTCTGTTTCCTATGTTTCTATGTAATCAAGCAACGATAGCATATGTTCAAACAATATTTTGATTACTTATTAATCTCAGCAATGGCTATAAACAGCAATTGTCTGTATGAGTTCAGATGAGCATACTCTGTTAAGCTGGCTAAATTAGAAGTTACGTGACTAACAACCAGTTAATAATAAACGAATACAAGTTTGTTTCAGAAGCTGGTTTATGTTTGTGAACTGCCTACACAATGTCGTTACTTTCGAGGAACTCCAAGAGTTAATAGTTCATAGTTCAGTTTATTGGGTACATTGGGACCGTTATCATTCATGGTCTTTACACAGATACTTGATGACCCGAAGGCTGTCAGATTGAAATGCTTCGTGTGGGTAAATGGATGCAGGGCCTGCTGTCATGGTGACCTCAGTTTCGATGTCCTCTCCACGTCTATGGCTTTGGTTTAGTTCCGTCGGGGTCACCGGTATCGGCGAGTCTATGGGGGCTATCGTTAGACGGACGTGGTGGCGCCCTCCGGAGGGAGAGCTCACTCACGTCGGCTCCGCGACTAAGCAATTATTGTCGTCAGCAGGGGGCTAAGTAGGTGGTGTCCTGCGTATATTAGATCAGAAGATCAGAACAGGCGCCACTGAACACCACCGAAGTGACTCGGCAGCAGTGCAGTGTCTCCTCCGGTGGGTTGCCTCTTGACGACTTGACATTGACTGCTCCTTGCGGATTGCCGGTGCCGGGGCTGCGGCGGGGCCGACCGGGCTATGGCTGTAGACGGGGTGTCGGTCGGATGAGCGGCGTGGGTGCACTGCCTCTGAGGTGGCGCAGAGGTTGGGACAGCAACAATTAAAAAAAAAAAAAAAAAAAAAAAAAAAAATGGATGCAGGGTCCGTAACTGATGTGTCAGGTATAGATAGCTCTTTCTATAACCCGACTGGAAAGGTGCAGCATGGTCTTACAGCCTGACTGGAAAGGTGCAGCATGGTCTTACAGCCTGACTGGAAAGGTGCAGCATGGTCTTTGTACATCCCACTGGAAATCTACAGCATGGTCTGTGTACATCCTATTGGAACATGGTCTGTGTACATCCTACTGGAAAGGTGCAGCATGGTCTGTGTACATCCCACTGGAAATCTACAGCATGGTCTGTGTACATCCTATTGAAACATGGTCTGTGTACATCCTACTGGAAAGGTGCAGCATGGTCTGTGTACATCCTACTGGAAAGGTACAGCATGGTCTGTGTTTATCCTACTGGAAAGCTAAAGCATGGTCTGTGTACATCCTACTGGAAAGGTGCTCTGTGTACATCCTACTGGAACATGGTCTGTGTACATCCTACTGGAAAGGTGCAGCATGGTCTGTGTACATCCTACTGGAAAGGTGCAGGATGGTCTGTGTACATCCTACTGGAAAGGTGCAGCATGGTCTGTGTACAGAAACTCTTTCACCAATCTGACCACAAAGCTACAGTTCTTTCTGCAGACCGACCGCTAGTGGAAGGTTGCAGCAAGATCTTTGTGCAGACTGCCAGTGGAATGTGCAGCAATATCTTTGTGCAGACAGTGAAATGTTGCAGCAATACCTTTGTGCAGACTGCTGGTGGATTGTTGCTGCAAGATCTTTGTGCAGGCAGACTGCTAGTGGAATGTTGCAACAAGATCATTGTGCAGATTGATTGCTAGTGGAATGTTGCTGCAAGATCTTTGTGCAGATTGACTGCTAGTGGAATGTGGCTGCAAGATCTTTGTGCAGACTGACTGCTAGTGGGTTCCATGTCACTTCAGCGCCAGAACTTCAGCACCAGAACTTCAGCGCCATACACTTCAGCGCGAGGATACTTCAGCGCCGTACACTTCAGCGCTGGGACTTTTCAGCATCGTACATTTCAGCGTGGCGAAATTTTAGCGCCGTACATTGTAGCGCCGTACATTATAGCGCTAGAGGAAGAAGAGACAGAGAGAGAGAGAGAGAGAGAGAGAGAGAGAGAGAGAGAGAGAGAGAGAGAGAGAGTGTGTGTGTGTGTGTGTGTGTGTGTGTGTGTGTGTGTGTGTGTGTGTGTGTGTGTGTGTGTGTGTGTGTGTGTGTGTGTGTGTAAAAGTGTCTGCGAAACTGCAAAACTGAGTGACTAATAGGCTTGATTGAGTTTATCCCACAAAAATCTATTCTTTATCTTTCTTTCTCCATAGAGCGTATCAGACACACACACACACACACACACACACACACACACACACACACACACACACACACACACATGAACACACACACACACACACACACACACACACACACACACACACACACACACACAGAGTTAAGTTCATTTTTCTAACAATTCGATTTTTATTGATATATGTCATATAACATCCGTTGTATGAATTAAAACCTGAATGCATCATCCCACGTTCTTCCACAAAACCCGTAATGTCCAGTTGCTAAGAACTGAATAGCTTGTCTCTGAAGACGTCAACACTAGAACATGAAAGCAAAGGCGAGTCCTTCCATTGTTTCAAGCAGCCCCCGACCTCCGTCATTGTATTGTGTAACGATCGTCTTTATCCGTTTCTGTAAGTCTTTGTACTTGCGCCTTTTGGGTGCTGGAGCCTGGCCTCCCAGTAGACGTGTGACGTCCGCCTGGACTAGTGCCTGTTCTTTTCTTGAGGGCCTCTATCAGCCTCCAAAGATTGGGGTAGCACGCCCCGACCACGTTCTGAAAGGCGTGATGCCACCCTTCGCAGCTGTTGTTGGACTTGGCAGCATCAGTGAGGACGCGGTCGTGCACGTTCCACATGTCAATGGAGAACATCGGCGGATGACGAGGACCACGACGGCGAGGTCTGCCAATATACGTGTCCTCAAAATAGTCGAAGATTGGTTGCCCACGTGCATCATACACCGGAGATGCAGGATCGAACACAGTTTCGAAGGCCTGTTCAACGTGCAAGGGAGGAAGGTATGCCAAGCCTGGCAGCATGCGCATCAGTTTTGCGAAGTTTTCGTCGTGTATGTAGTCATGTGAGAGACCACTGTCCTGGATGTGGCGCCACACGTTTTGAGCCAAATGAAAATGACAGCCGGTGACTTCTAAACCCTGATAAGCTTCCCTGAATGCCGAGATGGCAGCACTTTCAAAATCTGTCATCAATGTTGTGGGTGCAAGTCCTGGTCGGAGTGTCTCCAAAGCTTGGAGAAGACGGTGTACGTGGCACGTGACTTGCTTGGGAGCAGGGCAAAAGCTACAGGAATTGTCTGTTCCAAGTAAAGAACATGAATTGTGTAGATTTGGCTGAAGATCCCAGGGGCAGTCTTAAAGGTGCCATCAGCAAACAGTCTCCTTGTTGACACAGCAGCTGCAGACCACCGGGTGTGGCAAAAAGGAGGATCCTGTCAGCCCCGGGGCCTGAGTCGTATGCCAAAAACGGCGTTCCATCAGATAGAACCTGTGACACACAATAAAATGTTTTCATTCTCTGCCTTTCTGCAACAACAACAACACATCGACGACGACAACGACACCAACAACAGACAGGCAGACACACAGACAGAAAAGGCGGACAAACAGACAGGCAGACACACAGACAGGTAGGCAGGCAGACACACAGACAGGATTAATAGATCGATTTATCCAAAAAACTATGCATTCTTTACCCATTTTTCTCTCTAGACAAGTTGACAGACAGACTGACAGACTGACGGACAGACAGACAGACAGACAGACAGACAGACAGACAGACAGACAGACAGATAGGCAGACCGACAGACAGACCGACACACACATCAAAGTTTCACCTAAGATCTTGCGGGATGTCGCCAAGGTCTGCTAGGTTGGTTGGCAGTCGTGGGTGCTGTTGTTCTTTTGCCGCTGCCGCTGGATGGTCCGAACCAAACACATCTTGGAAGGGAGACTCACAATCGTTGTTTCTGAAAGGCCTTCCTGCGTGTCAGCCAGTATTTGCCTCGTACTGTCTCTTGTATTGCGGGCCTGGTCTTTCATGCGACTAACTGCAATTGCGGCCGCGATTTTGGGCTGGTTTGGGGCGTGGGACAGGGTGCTCCCCCACCTCCTGCACCACTGCCCCATCTCTCAGGTGCAGTCTGGCCTTACATGTACCATTGTCACATCGCCAAAAAGACAATTCTGGATCTTTTGTACTGTTCTTATCGAAGCGGAAGGAGTAGCCATTGTAGCTAAACTTTTCTTTTCTCCGTATGCTTAGGTAGGACTCTGCAATCTCTGCCATGTTTCCACGGCAAAGAACGTCAGGAGTAATGAACAGAAAAAAAACCCCGATTTCAACTCAACTCCGTCTGAATATCAATCACACCACTCACAACACCTCTCTCTCTCTCTCTCTCTCTCTCTCTGAATATAACTCAAACCACTCATTCAGACCTGATCTGTAACTCACGAAGTGATATCTCTCTCTCTCTCCACGACATTCCCTCCTTTTCCCCCATCATGGCGCGGAGATGTACGGCGCACGACATTCCCTCCTTTTCCCCCATCATGGCGTTGAGATGTACGGCGCTGAAGTCTCCCGGCGCTAAAGTGTACGGCGCTGACATCCCCCCGTGCTGAAATGTACGGCGCTAAAAAGTACGGTGCTGAAAAGACGCCGCGCTGAAATGGTGGCGCTGAAAGGTATGGCGCTGTAGTGCTGGCGCTAAAGTGACGTGTCACCCTGCTGGTGGAATGTTGCTTCAAGATCTTTGTGCAGATTGACTGCTAGTGGAATGTTGCTGCAAGATCTTTGTGCAGACTGACTGCTTGTGGAATGTTGCTGCAAGATCTTTGTGCAGAGACTGTTGTGGAACTCTGCAAGATCGTTGAACTCTGGGTCTCTGTTGACTGACGGGCCTGCAAGATGGACAGGGCGTCGGTCAGGAAGACAACATTGTGGCTGGCGTAGGGGTTGACCTCGATGTGGGCTGCTGCTGTTTTCAGGGCTTCTGCTTCAGCTCTGTAGTTTGTGGAGTACAGGCCGGTAGCGAGGCAGATCTTTTTTTCTCTCTGCATCCTGGATATTGGACGTAGACTCCTGCCCCTCCATTTCGAATGGCGTTAAGGTCATTTAATGCAGTACTTGAGAAATCGGACTGAGAAAGGGGGGGAAAAATACGCAAAATCCAAATACTCCCAAAAATATAAATACATTAAGAGCACATGCTTCAGAAACTGGTCTGCATGAAACCTAATGGAAAACTGACCATTGGAAATAAAGATTTGAAGATCTAAATGCCAAAGCCATCATTATTTTAGAACATTTTTATACTCGGGTTTTTAAATAAATTATGATATTTCTAGGCACCAATCATCTCAATGCATGAAACGCCATTTTCACTTATTTGTTTTCTGCTGCATCAAAACGTTTGGATATCATGCTAGTTATATGTACAGTTTAACTCGAGTTTCAAACAGATACGTCACGATTTGATCTGAAGCAGATGTGAAAAATCTCATCATTTTGGAGGGGGAAAGTTCATAGACCAGTTACCTCCATGTGCATTTTGTGTATATTGAAAAAAAGCGCGGATGAATGGGATGAATTTCTCCCTAAATAAGCTGCATTTTCTCTTTGTTTCTAACACACTTTTCTGTCTTACTCAATACTGACAAATCAGAGAACATGAAGCAGGTTACATTCAAAACAAGCAAATAAAGAGAAGGCTCGATGAATTTTAAATCAAACCAACTGGACCTACAGAGAGTAGGCATACAATACAGACAACACTACACTTCAATCCTAGATGAGGAAACTGAAAACTGAATTCAAGACAATGCCTCTTCTTCTCATTGCATGCGTGCATATAACAAAAATAACAAACATATAAATCAATGCATCAGCGTGCTTCTGTTGGGTAGTATTTTCTGGCACTGCTGACCACAATATTCAGTAAGCTAAAAGATGACGCCAGTGTCTGATCACTGCGATCTACAGTGCTAAGTTAAAGAGTGCTCGGAAATCTCTTTGTTTCTTACGGATGCGTCTCCGGGAGAAGACCTGTGCAATACTTTCATCACGCCATGCAAGCATCACTTTGGGTTAAACTACATCTTTCCGCTGACAGTGGCATTTCAAGACCTGGCTCCACGGACATTCAGTCATCTGAGAATGACACAGTCTCAACCCTTCCCTACTTGGGGCAGCTATCACCATCACCATCACCACCCTTCCCTGATCAATCCCTTCCTCACACACAGTACATGCCAAACTTTAACTTGAACTGATCTTGATCCTTTTCAGATAACTCTATTGGTTTTTGTTATTGTTGTTGTTTGTTTGTTTTTAGCAATGCTTCTCCAGTGTCCTCGACCTGGGTTTTTTTTTTTTTTTTGTTTTTTTCGTTTGTTTGTTTGTTTTTTTTTTTTTTCAGCCATTTTGCCTGATCATTTTGTTTTTGCCTCCATTTTTTTTTTCACGAACTTCTGGTTGTGGACTATATCATGATCAGAGATAGGGATGTCTTCACCTCTCTATTCTCTTCACTGTATTCCTGACAGTAGACTGCATGGTCGGGAGTGAAGTTGTCTTCACCTCTCTGTTCTCTTCACTGTATTTCTGACTGTAGACTGCATGGTCGGGAGTGAAGTTGTCTTCACCTCTCTGTTCTCTTCACTGTATTCCTGACAGTAGACTGCATGGTCGGGAGTGAAGTTGTCTTCACCTCTCTGTTCTCTTCACTGTATTCCTGACAGTAGACTGCATGGTCGGGAGTGAAGTTGTCTTCACCTCTCTGTTCTCTTCACTGTATTCCTGACAGTAGACTGCATGGTCGAGAATGAGGATGTCTTCACCTCTCTGTTCTCTTCACTGTATTCCTGACAGTAGACTGCATGGTCGAGAATGAGGATGTCTTCACCTCTCTGTTCTCTTCATGTATTCCTGACAGTAGACTGCATGGTCGAGAATGAGGATGTCTTCACCCGTCTGTCCTTTTCCAAGTACTTCTGGTCAATGATGGGGATGTCTTCAATTCTTTGTCCTTTCCCTCGCACGTCTAATTGTAGGCTGGACAGTTACACACACACACACACGTGTGTGTGTATGTGTGTGTGTGTGTGTGTGTGTGTGTGTGTGTGTGTGTGCACGCAAGCGTGAGGTGCATAAAAAATGCATGGCAGATAACAAAGACATCCTGTCACACTGAGCACAAATGCATGCACGCCCTCAGCTCAGCATTCACTCCGTGCATACGCAGTCGCTCCGAACAACCAGAAGGCGCACTATAAAACTCTTCTTCTCCCCCTCCTCTCCGGGGAATAATTTACTAAACGATAATCAACTTTTCCAGCATATACAACAGGTTGTTTTTCCAAGAGTTCTTTCCGTTCCTCCTCTCCAGTGGAGGTACAAACATTGCACAGATCCACCAGCCATCTCCTTCCTATACTTTATTTTTCCTTCCTGCCTGCGCTCCTCCTGAAAACATATTCAGTGAGTACTCATCTAACTCTACGCACATGACACATCCTGTGGCACATGTCCTGTGGCACATGACACATCCTGGTGAATGAGGCATCAGGCAGGGCTACCCCCTGTCACCCTACCTTTTGTTTTAGCTGTTGAACCTTTAGCGATACAAATTTGGAATAGCAACAGATTAGGAATATTATTCCATCTCAAAAGAATGTACCACTTAAGTTTAGCGGGTAGAAGATACAATTGAATTGTGTTTTTAAGACAAGAACAATCATTATCGTCATCATCATCATCCTCATCAGAAGAAGAAGAAGAAGAAGAGCGGAGAAGAAGAACGGCAATGACGACGACGACGATGATGATGATGATGATGATGATGATGATCATGACGATGATGACGATGATGATGATGATGATGATAATAATGAGACTGACACAATGAAAGCATGTGATATACTTATTTTATTGCAGGCATGTCTGGACTGAAGCTGATTGTAGAGAAAATGAAAGCAGTCAGATTAGGATCACTGAGACAAGAAACAACCTACAATTTGCATGGGCGGGGGAAAAAAGATATTAGCGGTATATGTGTTTCAAAATGACCAAGCAGCAATAGACGTGGAGGAGAACAGGTCACTAAATACAAGAAATGTCTAAAGTATTTAACACACAGAGTAAAAGAGACCTGGATTGTGGTGCAAAATATTACAAAGTGATTTTGTTAAACTAGTTCGTGTTTGTAATGCAGGAAAAAAATCTAGGGAGCGCTTGACAGCACGTCTTCAGAGAAGAAAAAAAAAAGAAGAAAGAAAATGAAAACAATAAAATCTGGTGTTGTACAAGGACAGTTAATACGATCAACATCACTATCCTGCCGGCAGGTTTTTTTCTTTCTTTCTTTCTTTTTTTTTACAGTGGATCAGATTATTTCCAGAGACTAACGATAACATGATCTGCGTACTAAAGTGGCACTTGGTTTGCTGATAATGAACATGGGTGCTCTTGATAGAAATTGTGTACCGTAGGCACTGATCATAAATAACCATATTGTTAACAAAATTTTAAATGTAATTATAGCGAACCGCTAGGAAAACATAGGCAAAGGAGTCATAAGACAAAACACGATGCGTTTTGACGTCTTAGGCAAGATATAGAACATTCAGGACAAGGAAAATGAACAAGCCATCACTTATCTTCATTCACTTCAGCACCAGATGGGCGTTGAATGAAAACGAGGCTGTCAAGGAGTAAATGAAGATAAGTGATTGCTCGTTCATTTCCCTTGTCCCCAGTGTTTTGTATCTTTCCTGAAGAAGACTTGAGAGGTCGAAACGCCTCGTTTTTGCCTTGTGGTTCGTTTGTCTGCGTTTTCAAGGCGGATCGCTATTAATTACATTATAATGATACACAAAATGAACATGCGGTGATGCAGTTGTGTTTGTTTACGTGTGTACACAAATGAGTGGACATGTGTTTGTGTTGCTGTGTGTATGCGAGTGCATGGGTGTGTGCATGCATGCACGTGGGTATGTTTGAGTGTGTATAAACGCGTATCTTGCCTGCAAGATTGTACTGATATGTATGAGATGGAGGTGTGCTTGTGATGAACCTCAAAAACATGGCCACACAAGAGAGAGAGCGCCTGAGTAGTAGGAGTGACTGTGTATATGTATCCAAATTGATGTGCCTTTAGCACACTTAAAATAGATTGAACCTGCATTGAGATATTTACTCAGAGCATTCGAACAGTACGTCTTAGAGTGTAAAGTCTGTTCAGTCTGTAAGGGAAGAAAAAACACACACACATTTTTCTGTCAACACTGGTTTATTTATGGATGTACTAATTGCCTTCATTACAGACTGAATTTGTTCAGCAAGCTCAGAAATCACACACACACACACACACACACACACACACACACACACACACACACACACACACACACACACACACATATATAATGTAGTCATACACACTACAGGAGCACACAAGCAAGGGAGAGTTGCAAAAATCCGCACGTGCAAGTTCATGAATACAGCTTACAACTACAACTTAATACAAGACATGTGATGATGTATTTTATTTTCAATACATCAAATATGAATTATAAAATAAAGTGACCAGAAGTCAATACTGTGAACTTCATAACAGATTTCCAATGAACAGACATCGAATCATGCCTTGGTTCAGCAACTACTGTCTTTGCAGCCTGTCATATATACTATCCCATTACTAGTAGGGGCCACCAGATCAGGGATCAGCGGCTGCCCTGTTCCTCAGAATATCGCGATGCAGTGCAGTGCGATATATATGTAGAAATGGATATACTGCCACTGCAGAAGTTGGAGCACTATGAGGGTATTTATGTTCCCAGATCTGGTCTGCTGCTGATTTAAAAAAAAAAAAAAAAATCTGACCTGTTGAAGAACACGAGGAAGGCGGTGTTGAGAATGTCCTATAAGTTTGTGTCTGTGTCAACATCCCATTTTGACTGTTTTTTGACGTTTGTATCTCATAAAGTACAATTACATTTAGTTTGTAGGCCTATAACCCAAATTACAGTGCTTTGACTGCATCAGGCACTGCAGCTCCACTTTCCAGATCAAATTTTGCCTGTTGTACGATTCTCTCTTTCTGAAATATATGATGAGATTTCCTAGATATCGTTTTACGAGTTGTATGCAAAACAAATGATAAAACACCACACAAGTTGAAAAAAAAGATCTGATGAATTTGTCGTAAAACTTGCAGTCCCAGAGACATGTGGAGATAGAGATTCCACTGCGGGAAAGTACGGCCAGATATACATGCGCAGCAGTCGCATGTTTATGAAAGTGATGCCAGCCAGCGCTTTGTGAGAAACAGAATGCCAACTGGAGGTTCGGATTCCGTGTCTTTTGAACGCATGGGTCCGCTCAGAGCCTAATGTCAGGCGCTCAAAGTTTTTTCTTTGAAAGCATGGGTCCGCTCAGACCCACAACATACTGGGAAGTTCGTTTCTTGTTTACTCCTTTGTTTTCTGACTAAAATAAACACATATTGGTACAGATGTCGGGCTGTATTGACAAAGTCATAAAATGTCCTGGGGTTCGCCTAAAAACTTTTTCCGTTATCACAGGAAAATCATGACTATGGGTCTGCTCAGATTCTGGGCCTATGGTAAAGGTTGAACTCGTCATTACTAAAGGAGTATTTAGCCAAAACTTGTCATGAAATTTACTCACTCAACAGACTAGGAATACTTGAAAAAGTAAACAGAACCCATCTGAAAGTTAAAGTTTAATGAAGATTATTGCAAACAGCTGTAGGGTAGAGACATGCATGGGCCCACCCATCAGCAAAGTGAAGCAGTTCCATTAGACCCCTCCTTCTGACCATGTCTCGGGGATACATTGCTGAACTGTGGCGTGTGTGTGCCTAGGATCATCCTCTACTCAGCTACCTCTGCTGTACAGTAATAATCCCTGCAAAACCATAGCTTTCCTGATATGGTCAGCTTTCTTTTTCCATGACTCCTTTCACAACTGGCGTTGTCTTCACATCTTGTAGCAGTAAGAGACATCACAATTAGACGTCCCCACAGCTCTAAAACAACTGGGTCATGAGCAAAATCATGGTTAAAATTGTGTTCTGAACCAACTGCAGCAAATTCACCAACAGCTTTGAGTAAGCTTAACCCTATTCGATTAACACTTTTGATGGGCCCGCCTTTACATTTAAAGGCATGTAATCTCATCAAAATTCTAATTCCACACACACACACACGCGCGTGCGCACACGCACGCATGCACGCACACATGCACACACACACACACACACACACGCACACTCACATACACACTAATACTCATCATCATCATCATCGCAATCTTGACTATGACACTTCACATCGTGCACCATGATGTGTTGACAACTCTTATCATTATAATTCACACTGTACATTCTTCTTGTTGACAGCTCTAACTAAAGTACTTCACACTGTCTTTTCCTGCTGTCGACAGCTCTAACTAAAGTACTTCACACTGTCTTTTCCTGCTGTCGACAGCTCTAACTAAAGTACTTCACACTGTCTTTTCCTGCTGTTGACAGCTCTAACTAAAGTACTTCACACTGTCTTTTCCTGCTGTTGACAGCTCTTACTGTTATACTTCACGCTGTCCTTTCCTGTTGACGGTATTTCTTATCACTGCACACACTGGAAAACTGCCAACTGCATCAGTTGAAATTGCCAATGAAGAAATGTCCTTAAGGCTCTTACAGGAATCCCCACACACCGACAGACGGGTGAATGGACGCACAGACAGGGGCAGTCCCCAATCCGGTCCATGTCATGGTCAGGGTGAAGGGACGCACAGACCAGAGTTAGACACACACAGAGGGCAGTCCCCAATCAATCCATGTCTGGTCAGGATAAAGGGATGCACAGACCAGAGTACACACACATACACACAGGGGCAGTCCCCAATCCATTCCATGTCATGTTCAGGATGAAGGGACGCACAGACAGGGGCAGTCCCCACTCCAATCCATGTCATGGTCAGGGTGAAGGGACGCACAGACCAGAGTTACACACACAGGGGCAGTCCCCAATCCAATCCATGTCATGGTCAGGGTGAATGGACACACAGACCAGAGTTACACACACACACACACACACACAGAGGCAGTCCCCAATCCAGTCCATGTCATGGTGAGGATGAATGGACACACAGACCAGAGTTACACACACACACACACACACACACAGGCAGTCCCCAATCCAGTCCATGTCATGGTGAGGATGAATGGACACACAGACCAGAGTTACACACACACACACACAGAGGCAGTCCCCAATCCAGTTCACGTCATGGTCAGGACTTTTTGGCCGACTTGCTTCTGTGCGGGGCACGCAGAAGAGCGGGAGTGATGGGAATCAGACTGGCTCTCCCCCTGGCCTGAGCGCTGGTCACCGCACGGCGTCGCTTGTACGGTCTGCAGCCTCAAACATCCCCCCATCTCCCTCTCCGTCAGGTGGTGACTCTGCACCCAAAGACATGCTCTGATACATTCCACTGTCCCACTGTCTTGAGATGTTTGTTTCATCTAGGACTGGGGGCCCCTCTGATGGAACTGGCACAAGCGTCGCAGACGCAGTGCTGAAATGAGAGGCAGGTAAGGTCTCACTCTGAGCACGACTGGGGCTTGGGGTGGTAGTAGTGTGAGAACCAGAGATGTGGTAGGCCGCTTGTGGGTAGTGTCTGTGATTACTGTGCATATGTAAACCAGAACCAGGAAGGGAGCTGGAGACTACACCCTGAAGTCCATTCACATTCAGCTCATGGCCAACAGCACGGCGTTTTCCCTGTCCTCTGCTTTCATCCAGGCTGCTGACACTGTCACACTGCACCGTCGGCTGCCAAATGTGACCCCTCTGCTCTATGAGCCAAGACTGTGTGGGCTCATCTTTGGGACCTGGTGAAGGTGAGGGAGATGATTGTGATGATGAAGCAGTGGAGCTGGCCTGTCGGGGGACTGAGCTGGGGGCACCCAAGCCTCTGGAGGAGCGCTCCTTCAGAAAACTGTTGCCTGGCAAACACAAACACACACACACACACACACACACACACACACACATACAGAAAACATACTCAGGAAAGGAATCACTTTTTCACAGGAAAAAAATTCAAGGGTTTTTCAAGGGTTTCTAAAGGGGATATTTTAATTTTTAGGGGCAAATTTAGCCGTTCAATTGAAAAAAAAAAAAAGTGAATAATAACCTTACACATGTAATCCAGCCATGATGATAAGGTGATTACACTTCTGTAGTCTTTTCCACGCTCAATATCATATATATATTCAAAAAAATAAAAAACTGAGTCTTTATACAGAAATTGAGAAATCAGAAAAAGAAAACTTTCAATCTGCTTTCCGGACCAGTATCTGACATGAATGTCCAGCTGCTTCTGTTTCAAGTCCTTGTTCAATGATTCATCAAAAAGCATGACATATTCATTAATTCTCTACCGGCAGCTGCAGCAGAGGCCTCCTCTCTAGCATATTTCAGGAGGGAGCTCAGCAAACTTTACTTTTAAAATACAGCCACAGTATGTGCTGTCGTGTGGAAGTGTGTGTGAATGGTTGGCGGGCCTGGACTAGCTTATGCTTGTTCTGGGCAGGACAGGGAGCAGGGGGTACCCCTTTTGAAAAGGTGAATGTGGGTAGCCTTAATGCAGCTCCACACTTAACTTTTTTTTTTTTTTTTCATTTCAAAATGGAGTGACTGATGGAGAATGAACCAAATTTAGAGAGAGAGGGGGTTAGCTACCACCAAGGACATTGACAAACAAAGCACAGGACAAGACACAATGCAATTCAACCTCTTGGATCTTCTTCAGGAAAAAAAAAAAAAAAAAAAAAAAAAAAAAAAAAAAAAAAAACATTTAAACATTAGGACAGTACAAAGAAAGAACGAAGAGTGACTTATTTGTCCATGTGGTAGGAAGAATGGCCGCCAGACGGAAACGACAGAGGGGATATGGGAGAGGAAAAAGGGGGGGGGGGGGGGGGGGGGGGGGGGGGGGGGGGGGGGGGGGGGGGGGGGGGGGGGAGTGAAACGATGGGGTTGTGTTGCTGGTGGTTAGTGGGGTGGTGTGATATATTTGTGATGGTTGTGGTTAAGGTGGATTCATAATAATTCTAAGGGGGGCAGGGGGGGATTTTTTATATATATATTTTTATATTATGTATTTTTTTTTTATATATATATATATATATAGATATATATAATATAATATGATGATAGTGGTAGTGATTACGATAACTAGATGAATAAAATGAAAGTAACTGTAATAAAAAAAAAATTAAGTGAATAAAATTGATAATTTTTTTTGTTTTTTTTTTTTTTTTGTGTGTGTGTGTGTGTGTGTGTGTGTGTGTGTGTGTGTGTGTGTGTGTGTGTGTGTGTGTGTGTGTAGGCTAGCTGGTAGGTAAGTGAGGGGGGGGGGTGTGTGGTATGAATGCTGTCTTTTTGAACAAGAAAGTAGGATGTTTTTTCTTTTTTTTTCTTTTAACAAATGCGCACTTAAATGAGTCACTTAAAGTCTACGGAGACGACGTGACGACTGATTTGAAGATTCAGTCTGTGATTTCACACTCTTTTTTTTCAGTTCTGACAGAAAGAAGGAGCAATGCCAAAAGTTGCAAGATATCTGCTTTTGGTTTCCCCACACCGATAGTTCGTGGCAATCGAGGAATATGGAAACATTGCTGCAAACAGTTTCGCGTTGTCTTCAGCAGATCGGAAAACTGTTATGATTGTTGATGGGCATGAATCGTCCACAACACTTCAGCTTTCAAAACATCTGTCCCCCTTGCTGTTATTGTGGATTGGTTGACGATTCTTACTAAGGATAGGGTCTGACCCGATCTGATGAATTTGATGATTGCCGAACGAAGTCCGTAAGACTACCAACCGGCCTACTCGCTTTATCCAATTCCACGTATTTTTTTTCCTCTTTCCGTGATTTGCAACCGCCGATTCGCCCTTTGTCCGAACATCAACGGTCTTTTTGCACACTTTACAGAAAAAAAAAAAACGCATGTTTGTTGTCTCTGCATTCAGTGATACAGCTTCGATATTCTTCCTTCTGTAGCCACAACGGATCAAATGCGTAATTTCCCTTCGGCATGATGACAGACGCAACAGTATCGGACTTCGACGAAGATGAGGAGCATGGCGCCCTTTGTCGGAAGCGAACTGCGCATGCGCTAACGATAACCGACTATTGAATTGCTTCCCTTTACTTGAAAAGCAGACGACACGCAACACGAAAAGCAGACGACACGCAACACGATTCGAGAGGCGAAAATCGATGTCCGAAGTCTCGTTCGCGTTTGTTCTCCGATTCGTCTTCAAACGTTACGGTCAGTTTTGGTACGAAAACGATTTTTAAGGGGATTTCAAGGGATGGTAGGGATATCTGCAGTTTTCAAATTGTAAAACTCACAGTATTCCTTTGAGCAGTTTTTAATGTCTGTTCTTTGTGATGTCCGAACAAGTATTTGATAAGTACACATGCATTTTGTACTGCATATGAAATAAACCTAAGCAATTCTATGCAGAGCTGTTTTCGTTCGGCAATGCTGCACACTGTGAAGGTCTTCGGACACACCACAGGAACAGACACACACACGTTTATGACCCATATACACTGATACACCACTCTGGCAAGAAACCATGCTTAATACACTACCATGTACAAGCATAGACACCCACACCCACACACACACATACAATCATACCACAGCTGCCAACCTCTGATCAGTCTGTTTCGGACTTATTGAGCCGAAAACAGTTTTAAAGGCTACTAAAGTTCCTGAGGTTTTCATTCACTTAACATCTAATAATGGTCAATGGACACTGACATAATATCTAATAATTGTCGATGGACAGTGACATACTTGTCGAGATATGTCACACAGACACAATCATATATAACTGAAGTACCTTCTGCAGGGAAGGGTCATACAACCATAATCGTGTACTGCAGTTCTGCAGGAATGTGTCATACAGACACAATCACAAACAAACGTACTGAGAGTTGAGTCGTCGCCCGTGGTTCCACACCCGGCCAAAGGCGGGCAGCCACTGGACAGTGGTGTCCACCTTGTGGTTGAAGGTGGCTCCAACCCGGCCGGCTGGCAGCTTCTGCTTCTTCAGCCTCTCCACTGCAGAAGAGGCAAGTAGAGTTATGACAGTCTTCCAATGCCGTTGGTTTGAATGAGTATAGGTTGGAGTGTGTGTGTGTGTGTGTGTGTGTGTGTGTGTGTGTGTGTGTGTGTGTGTGTGTGTGCATGTACATGTAGGCGAGCATACGTATGTGCTGGCAGTGTCTACATTTTTCACTCTCAGCACATAAAAGTGTGTGTGTGTGTGTGTGTGTGTGAAATCACTTTACCTTAATTTTGATTTTCCTGTTTACTTTGACTGCCTACCATACAAAAAAGGTGGTGGTACATCAACCTCTGTACCGTTGACTAACAGACCTGTTTCCATGGCAGCCCCAACAGATCTGAACTCCCCCAGTCTGTCCATGGGCTACACAAGCACTTACATGGTCAGTGGAGATTCCCCCATGTAGACACACTTTTCAGACCACTTATACTGCAGCAGCACAACATGTTTGGTGTGGTTTTTGGTGTCGAGACATATTCAGACTTATACCACAACGGTTTTGTGAAGGTGTCAACACTTCAGTCAGAGATCATGATATCCAAGTGGATGCTATGCCGTATTTGCAACATTTGGTAAAGGTTTCTGCAGTCTTTTGTGCCACATTTAAAGTGGTTGGTGAAGGCTTTGAGAACTGAATCTTGAGCTAACAATGTCTGGTCAAGGTTTGGGACTGCAGGTCTCATAGTACCTACTATACTCATTATGTTTGGTGAAAATTTGGGTGAAGATTTGAGCTGCAAGTCATACACTATACTCCCAATGTTTGATGAAGATTTGGGCCATAGGTGATATACTATACAACTAATGTTGATGAAGATTTGGGCCTTAAGTCATACACTATACTCCCAATGTTTGATTAAGATTTGGGCCATAGGTCATACACTATACTCCCAATGTTTGATGAAGATTTGGGCCATAAGTCATACACTATACTCCCAATGTTTGATGAAGATTTGGGCCAAAGGTCCTATACTATACCACTAATGTTTGATGAAGATTTGGGCTATAAGTCATATACTATACTCCCAATGTTTGATGAAGACTTGGGCCATAGGTCATATACTATACAACCAATGTTTGATGAAGATTTGGGCCATAAGTCATACACTATACTCCCAATGTTTGATTAAGATTTGGGCCATAGGTCATATACTATACTACTAATGTTTGATGAAGATTTGGGCCATAGGTCAAATACTATACTCCCAATGTCTGATGAAAATTTGGGCTACAAGTCATATACTATACTACCAATGTTTGATGAAAATTTGGGCCATAGGTCTTACACTATACTCACAATGTTTGGTGAAGTTTTGGGCCATGAGTTTTATACTATACTCACAATGTTTGATGAAGATTTGGGCCATTGGTCTTACTGTATACTCACAATGTTTGGTGAAGGCTTGGCCATAAGTTGTATACTATACTCACTCTAATTGCAAAGTGAGGCGACTGCAGGCAAAAATCTGAACAAATCTTTAAAAGTTTAAGTGATACAGCCATCAAACATTAACAGACAAATCACGAGACAAATTGTGACGCATTTTGGCATCTTAGGTCTTCTTCAGGCAAGAAAAACAACACTCAGGACAATGAAAATGAAGAACAAGCAATCACTTCTCATCAAATTTGGCACAAGATGACAAGAATTGGACAAGATAAGTGATTGCGCCGAATTGGACAAGATAAGTGATTGCGCCGAATTGGACAAGATCAGTGATTGTGCCGAATTGGACAAGATCAGTGATAGTGCCGAATTGGACAAGATCAGTGATTGCGCCGAATTGACAAGATCAGTGATTGCGCCGAATTGGACAAGATAAGTGATTGCGCCGAATTGGACAAGATCAGTGATTGTGCCGAACTGGACAAAGATCAGTGATTGTGCCGAATTGGACAAGATCAGTGATCGCGCCGAATTGGACAAGATCAGTGACTGTGCCGAATTGGACAAGATAAGTGATTGCGCCGAATTGGACAAGATCAGTGATTGTGCCGAATTGGACAAGATCAGTGACTGTGCCGAATTGGACAAGATCAGTGATCGCGCCGAATTGGAGTCATACACTATACTCACAATGTTTGGTGAAGGTTTGAGCCATAGGTCTTATACTCACAATGTACACTACACTCACAATGTCTGATGGAGGTTTGAGCCATAGGTCTTATACTCACAATGTACACTACACTCACAATGTCTGATGGAGGTTTGAGCCATAGGTCTTATACTCACAATGTACACTACACTCACAATGTCTGATGGAAGTTTGAGCCATAGGTCTTATACTCACAATGTACACTACACTCACAATGTCTGATGGAGGTTTGAACCATAGGTCTTATACTCACAATGTACACTACACTCACAATGTCTGATGGAGGTTTGAGCCATAGGTTTTATACTCACAATGTACACTATACTCGCAATGTTTGATGGAGGTTTTGAGCCATAGGTCTTATACTCACAATGTACACTACACTCACAATGTCTGATGGAAGTTTGAGCCATAGGTTTTATACTCACAATGTACACTATACTCGCAATGTTTGATGGAGGTTTGAGCCATAGGTCTTATACTCACAATGTACACTATACTCGCAACTTTTGATGGAGGTTTGACAGGGTTCCCACTTCTTCACAGGAAAAAAATTCAAGGGTTTTTCAAGGGTTTCTAAAGGGGATATTTTAATTTTCAAGGGGCAAATTTAGCCGTACAATTGAAAAAAAAAAGGGAATAATAACCTTACACATGTAATCCAGCCATGATGATAAGGTGATTACACTTCGTAGTCTTTTCCATGCTCAATATCATGTATATACAAAAAATGAAAAATGAAGTCTTTATACAGAAATTGAGAAATCAGAAAAAGAAAACTTTTCAATCTGCTTTCCGGACCAGTATCTGACATGAATGTCCAGCTGCTTCTGTTTCAAGTCCTTGTTCATGATTCATCAAAAAGCATGACATTCATTATTCTCTACCGGCAGCTGCAGCCGAGGCCTCCTCTCTAGCACATTTCAGGAGTGAGCTCAGCAAACTTTACTTTTAAAATATAGCCACTGTATGTGCTGTCGTGTGGAAGTGTGTGTGAATGGTTGGCGGGCATGGACTAGCCTAATGCTTGTTCTGAGCAGGATAGGGAGCAGGGTAACCCCTCTTGAAAAGGTGAATGTGGGTAGCCTTCCTGCAGCTCCACACTTTACTGGGTTTTTTTTTTTTTTCCCCATTTCAAAATGGAGTGACTGATGGCAGAGAATGAAGCAAAATTTAGAAAGAGAGGGGGTTAGTTACCGCCAGGACACTGACAAACAAAGCACAGGACAAGACACAATGCAATTTGACCTCTTGGGTTCTTCAGGAAAAAAAAAAAATCACATTTAACATTTAGGACAGTACAAACAAAGAAAAGAAGAGTGACTTATCTGTCCATGTGGTAGGAAGAATGGCCGCCAGACAGAAACGACAGAGGGGATTATGGGAGAGGAAAAGGGGGGGGGGGGGGGGGGGGGGGGGGGGGGAGCGTGGTGGGGAAGGGGAAATGAAACGATCGGATTGTGTAGCTGGTTTAGTGGGGTGGTGTGATATATTTGTGATGGTTGTGGTTAAGGTGGATTGATAATAATGCTAAGGGGGGCAGGGGGGGGGGGGGGGGGGGGGGGGATATTATATATATTTTATATACAGAAGGGATAGTAATGATAATAATGATATGGTAGTAATTATAAACTAGATGAATAAAATGAAAGTAACTGTAATCACAAAAAAATTAAGTGAATAAAATAGAGATAAATTTTGATTTTGTTTTGTGTTTGGTGTGTGTGTGTGTGTGTGTGTGTGTGTGTAGGCTAGCTGGTAGGTAAGTTAGGGGGGGGGGGTGTGGTATGAATGCTGTCTTTTTGAACAAGAAAGTAGGGTTTTTTTTTTTTTTCTTTTAACAAATGTGCACTTAAATGAGTCACTTAAAGTCTATGGAGACCACGTGACGATTGATTTTAAGATTCTGTCTGTGATTTCACTCTTTTTTCAGTTCTGATAGAAAAAAAGGAGCAATGCCAAAAGTTGCAAGATATCTACTTTTGGTTTTCCCACACCGATAGTTCGTGGCAATCGAGGAATATGGAAACATTGCTGCAAACAGTTTCGCGTTGTCTTCAGCAGATCGGAAACTGTTATGATTGTTGATTGCATGAATCGTCCACAACACTTCAGCTTTCAACACACCTGTCCCACTTGCTGTTATTGTGGATTGGCTGACGATTCTTACTGAGGAAAGGGTCTGACCCGATTTGATGAATTTGATTATTGCCGAACGAAGTCCGTTAGACTACCGACCGGCCTCAGAGGTTCCGTTAGACCGGCATATGCCGGTTTTTACCGGTAAATATTGCCTTGTACGATAAAAATAAAAGTCACCGGTACCATGTACCGGCAGAAAAGCCTCTCTCTTGCATACACATTAATGCTGTTGTCATCAGAGGCACGCTCTTTTGATCAGCTTCCTTTTGCCCGGCGGCGAACATTTTCAACGGCATGCGGCAATGCCGCAAATAGGCCTAGATAAAGAACTGTTTAGTCTTCTGTGTACGGCCATGCACTGCGTGTAAATTTTTGTGACTGAGTACAATAATCTCTTTGCTGACGTATTTTTCTTGGTGGCGTTTTTTTTTTTTTTTTTTTTTTTTTTTTTTTTTAAAGTGTGACGTTTGTGTCAGTTACTGTGACAGTTGCAGACTTTTCTCTCTCCGTCTCACTCAATATTCAACCGTTCCTGCTGATAATTCTGATCTGCCTGACTTGATCAAAGTTGTGTGCGTGTCAGTGGCAGTAATCCTGCAGCCCATGGATTTTACATCGGCGTGACGCGTCAGATCTTTCCGGACAGTGACTATGTTTAACTTGACTGTTGCTGTGTCAGTCTCAAGTTACCTTCACTAAACTGTTGCGATGCTGATGATATCGTTCATTCATTTGGGCAAGTTGGGTTTTTTTCCAGTTTTCTACTTTGATATCTGCCCGTTTCGTGCACTGCAAAATGATTTGTGCTGTCATCGGTTGTTGCATTAGTCCGTCCGTGTAGCCACTTGCAGTTGTTTTGCATGATTGACCCCAATACTTTGATTTTATTTTTCTATGCTGCATGATTAGGATGGTACCGGCTGGTGCTTGGCTTGTACCGGAAATTTTTTTCTTTGCCGGTACCAAATACCGGCAAATGCTGTAGTCTAACGGAAGCTCTGGGCCTACTCGCTTTTTCCAATTCCACGTATTTTTTCTCCTTTCCGTGATTTGCAACCGCCTATTCGCCCATTGTCCGAACATCAACGGTCTTTTTGCACACTTTACAGAAAAACGCATGTTTGTTGTCTCTGCATTCAGTGATCCGGCTTCGATATTCTTCCTTCTGTAGTCACAACGGATCAAATGCGCAATTTCCCTTAGGCATGATGACAGACGCAACAGTATCGGACTTCACCGAAGATGAGGGAGCATGGCGCCCTTTGTCGGAAGTCGAACTGCGCATGCGCAAACAATAACCGACTATTGACTTGCTTCCCTTTGCTTGAAAAGCAGACGACACGCAACACGATTCGAAAGGCGAAAATCGATGTCCGAAGTCTCGTTCGCGTTTGTTCCGATTCGTCTTCAAATGTTACGGTCAGTTTTGGTCCGAAAACGACTTTTTAAGGGGATTTCAAGGGATGGTAGGGGATATCTGCAATTTTCAAGGGTTTTCAAGGGCCTTTTTGACCCAGTTGAAATTCAAAGGGTTTTCAAGGGTCTTCAAGGGGCGTACGAACCCTGTTTGAGCCCTAGGTCTTATACTCACAATGTACACTACACTCACAATGTTTGATGAAGGTTTGGGCCATAGGTCTTATGCTGTACTCTTAATGTTTAGTGAAGGTCTGGGCAGTGGATTTTACACTTACAATATTTATGACGAACTAGGCTGTCGGTCTTATGATATACTCCCAATGCTTGGTTAAAGTTTGGGTGGTAGGTCTTCTACCATGCTCACAGTGACTGGTGAAGGTTTGGGGCATAGGCCTTCTACCATACTCACAATGACTAGTGATGGTTTGGGGCCATAGGTCTTCTGCTATACTCACAATGACTGGTGATGGTTTGGGGCCATAGGTCTTCTGCTATACTCACAATGACTGGTGATGGTTTGGGTCACAGGTCTTCTGCTATACTCACAATGGCTGGTGATGGTTTGGGGTCACAGGTCTTCTGCTATACTCACAATGGCTGGTGATGGTTTGGGGTCACAGGTCTTCTGCTATACTCACAATGACTGGTGATGGTTTGGGTCACAGGTCTGCTATACTCACAATGACTGGTGATGGTTTTGGGTCACAGGTCTTCTGCTATACTCACAATGACTGGTGATGGTTTGGGGCATAGGTCTTCTGCTATACTCACAATGACTGGTGATGGTTTGGGGCACAGGTCTTCTGCTATACTCACAATGACTGGTGATGGTTTGGGGCATAGGTCTTCTGCTATACTCACAATGTTTGGCGTAGGTTTGAGCGGTGGGTCCTATCTCCCCACCCTTTTCCTCTCCCTCTTCCATCAGCCAGGGAGGTGTGGCCCCTGTGTAGATGTTGCCCTCACTCTCTTCCTTGGCCTGCACATGTTAAACATTGCTTACACTGACAACGGCTAACACAGACCATGCTTACACTGACAACGGCTAACACAGACCATGCTTACACTGACAACAGCTAACACAGACCATGCTTACACTGACAACGGCTAACACATACCATGCTTACACTGACAACAGCTAACACAGACCATGCTTACACTGACAACGGCCAACACAGACCACACAAATACTCATCTCTATCACATGTGCAACATATTGCTTACACTGACAACGGCCAACACAGACCACACAAATACCCATTTCTATTATATGCGCAACACTCCTCTTCAAAGACAAAATATGTTTAACGAATGAAGTTCACCCCGATGTGCGGAAGCTTTCTCAAGTAAAAGAAATATTTCATTTAGCAATTCTTCTTTTCTTTTTTGACCACATGATGCCTTGCAATATAAGGCTCAACCCCATGTCTTCCTTTTCCAGACATAAACAAGGCTTTTGATTTAAACATGTGTCTTTTCACTGCACATAGAACTATTGTGTGCAGTTGTTTGCCGAGATTACTGAAACAAGTAGATGTCACCAGAATAAAGCACATCAAGCTGAAGCATGCAGGTATACTGTGTGTGCTGAATTAACATACACACTGGACCACAGGTGTTTCAGATCAAGTACAACAAGATGCAAAGCATATAAACGTATTCCCAGTTTATCCTGAATACACGTGATATATTCATAAAGAGTGAAAACTGTATTGGGCTGGTGTAACCATTAGTAATGGCTATTCTGGTAAACATCGGCCATCGTCTTTGACCTATAATGAACATACTTACAAATTTTGAGAAAGATCAGCCAAGAACTTTCTGAGATTTTCCATCAAGAAGAAAAAAACCATTATCGGCCGTTAGTAACGGCTATAACGGTAACCTTAAACATCAGGCATCTCTGTGACCCATAATGAACACACCTACAAATTTTAAGAAAGATCGGCCACTTACTTTCTGAGATATTCCATAAAAAACAAAAACCGTTATGGGTCGTTATAGCCGTTAGTAACAGCCATAATGGTAAATTAAATGTCTGGCATGATCCGTGACCCATAATGAACATACATGAAGAAGAAAAAACCATTACAGGCCATTACAGCTGTTAGTAACGACTATAAGGGTGTAAACTAAAGAATCAGGTATTATTTGTGACCCACAATGAACATACCTACAAATTTTCAGAAAGATCGGCTACGTACTTTTTGAGATATTCCATGAAGAAGAAAACCCGTTACAGGCCGTTACAGCCGTTAGCAACGGCTATAATGGGGAAAACTAAAACATCAGGCATCATCTGTGATGCATAATGAACTTACCTGCTAATTTTCACAAAGATCAGTCAAGTACTTTCTGAGATATCCCATAAAGAAGAAAAAAACCGTTACAGGCCGTTAGTAACGGCTATAACGGGGCAAACTAAAACATCGGGCATCATCCACTACCCATAATGAACATACCTGCTAATTTTCACAAAGATCGGCCCAGCATTTTCTGAGATATGCCATAAAGAAGAAAAAAACCGTAACAGGCCGTTACTAACAAGGAGTCTGTAAAAGGAGGTTGAATGCCACATTCCATAACAAGGAGTCTGTAACAGGTTCAATGCCACACATTCCATAACAAGAAGTCTGTAACAGGTTCAATGCCACATTCCATAACAAGGAGTCTGTAACAGGTTCAATGCCACATTCCACAACAAGGAGTCTGTAACAGGTTCAATGCCACATTCCATAACAAGGAGTCTGTAACAGGTTCAATGCCACATTCCATAACAAGGAGTCTGTAACAGGTTCAATGCCACATTCCATAACAAGAAGTCTGTAACAGGTTGAATGCCACATTCCACAACAAGGAGTCTGTAACAGGTTCAATGCCACATTCATATCAAGGACATCCACCTGGTTCCGGTGCACACACAAAATACTGACCTGAGCTAGGGTGATGCAGGTCAGACCCTGGCCCACAGCAAACACCGTTTTCTTGCCAGCAGGCACAGCGGCTTCGGCGCTGGGGGCTTCCTGACGGCTGCTGGATGCGCTGCTGGACGCGCTGCTAACATGGCTGCCTGCCCTGGCAGTCAGCGAGGACTTCACAAGCTATAACATTCAGGAAAAAAATGGTGCCAAGGCCCTGGCAGTCAGCTAGGACTTCACAAGCTATAACATTCAGAAAAAAAATGGTGCCAAGGCCTTCTTTCACACCACCCCCCCCCCCCCCCCCCCCCCCCCCCCCCCCCTCTGCTGACAGTCTGCAGTCTCACTGCCACAACAGCCAGAGAGGGAGTGCAGGGGGGAGCTGGCTTCTTCTGACTGACCACGTCTTGATAGAGGGTTGAGAAGTGGGGTGCCGGCGGGGGAGAAGATGGGGAGGTGGGGGGGGGGGATGAGGAAAGCGAGCCTTCCACAATGTGGAATTGCTGGGACATGCTAAATAGTAAATACCATTTTAGTTCTGCTTGATGACACCTGTACTTCAAAACCAACTACAAAAAGCTTCCAAATCAACTTTTGTTTTCTCTTTGTTTTAAAGGAGACTTTAAAATTCATGACATGCCCCCCCCCCCCCCCCCCCCCCCCCCCCTCCCCTTCTCAGATCAGGACTGAAGAAATGACTTTCCAAACTAAAGAAAACTGGACAAAAGTTCTGAGGGACTGGTGCCTAAGAGAATGCTACATCTTAACACTTTTCCCTATATATGCTAAAAATTTCATTATTCCTTCCCTTTTTCATGAACCAATAATTTCAAATCTAGTTGTGATTTACAAGATTCTTCCTTTTTTCTACTACATTAAAAAAAAAACAAACAAAAAAAAAAAAAAAAAAAACAGGCGCATGCAACAAAAATTACACCAAAAATCCAGTAGCATATGTGTGTGTGTGTGTGTGTGTGTGTGTGTGTGTGTGTGTGTGTGTGTGTGTGTGTGTGTGTGTGTGTGTGTGTGTCCTGGAAGAATTACTGACCTGGAAGAATTACTGACCCAAAAAAAAATCATAATGTCATCAATATTAATTTTCCCAAGAGCAGATATTGGGGGTAAATTTGGAAGACTGTCACTCTTTTACCCTGTGTGTGTGTGTATTTTTTTTTTAATAATTTTTCTATATCCAACTTTGACGAAACAAAATTCTATCAATTCTATCATTTTAATTTCTTTTTGTTCTTTCTCAAAATTTAGAGACCAATATTCACTAAAGTATTTAAGTAAAGAAATTTTGTTATTGAAAATCTGCATAGATTTTCATGAACTTAAAAAAAAAAGTTTTGAATTATCAACATACTGTAAGGCCTAAATATCCTCCAATTCTATGGCATTATCATCAAAGCGCACCATTGTTTTTGTACAAACAATGACGAGACCCTCACAGAATTTGGGCATCTGAAAAGGGATAAGATAGACGTCTCCACAGGAAAATGGGGAGCAAACGAAAACCTGCCAGCAAACCATAGCCATTTATGTTGTGTGGCACACATCAAGGTACCATACTGTGAAAACAATACTGAGTTAGAACAGAACATTTCACTGAAAATGTTATCTTGTTTACTTCCAGAGCTTTTACAGTGTAGCCAACACCCCCCCCCCCCCCCCCCCCCCCCTCCAAGAAAAAAATTACAAAAAAAAAAAAATCAAGTAGCACATCATAATGACATGAACATTAATTTTCCCAGGAGCCGACAAATCATATCAAGGGGAGGTAATATTCAAGGCATCATTTATGATCTCCTTTTTTCAATGTATACCATCTGATGTTTATCGCTGTCCCATCAAAAAAAAAACACAAAAGAAAAAAACACATTAGATATAATCAAATACCCATGAAATCATTTCTGGAAATGTGATACCTGTCAAAACAATACCAAAAAAAAAGACACACTCTCACTACAGACCTGAAAAACTCCAGGTAAACATGCAAAAATTCTCTTATCTTATTGCATGGAAATGTGCTGTATGTCTTGACACAGGGCAGCAGTTCTTAACAGTGTTCACATTAAGTAGGTGCCCAGCTGATCCTCCATGGTGTTGTATGTCTGACAGAACTGTACTACTTTCTCCCCTGACAGACCTGCCCCTCTGCACTCCCCTACAGTATGCGGCCATGCCCAGTGTCTCCGACAGAACTGCCCCTCTGCACTCCCCTACAGTATGCGGCCATGCCCAGTGCCCCTGACAGACCTGCCCCTCTGCACTCCCTCTGCACCCCCCTACAGTATGCGGCCATGCCCAGTGCCCCTGAGAGAACTGCCCCTCTGCACTCCCCTACCTACTGCGGCCATGCCCAGTGCCCCTGACAGACCTGGCACACACAAACAATGTGAGCTCCTTTGTTACACCACCCTACAGAAACAATGTGAGCTCCTTTGTCACACCAACTACAGAAACAATGTGAGCTCCTTTGTCAACACTAACTACAGAAACAATGTGAGCTCCTTTGTCACACAGAAACAATGTGAGCTCCTTTGTCACACCTACAGAAACAATGTCAGCTCCTTTGTCACACCAACTACAGAAACAATGTCAGCTCCTTTGTCACAACCAAAACAATGTCTACAAAACTACAAAAATCTGAGCTCCTTTGTCACACCAACTGACCAGTCTCTCTAGAGGCACTTTTCTGAGTTCAAATGATCATGTTATTCTGGAAACAACAGAAATGTACACCCCCAAATGAGCTAATCTACAGCATTATCCCCTCTAGCTGCCATACTTATTTCAGAATGTATTATCCAACCAATTGTAAGAGGATTTATCAAGGTCAAGGTCTGCAGGTGAACATCCCAAGATCAGCAGCTTGACTGGTCACATCATCAAGTCATGGAATTCTGTGACTTACATTTTGCCAGAAACAAGTAAAGAATCTGACTGCACCAACACTCAGTGTGTTTGACTTTTTGTCAGTGTACCCAGCGCATTTCAGGGTCATCATAGCTGAGCTGACCAGTCCAGCCCCTTCCTGGACGATATCCAGCACGACTGACCACTGACCTATAGAGGCAGAACTGCCAATCCATAACAGCAGTACTGACATGAATGTAGATTACATCTCTAACATTAATGTGGACTACAAAAGTGATTTCAATAATTCAAACTTGGGTGACACAGATTTGGCTGTCTGATGTGTCCAGTCAACATGCATGTGCCAGTTCAAGGCAGTTCAGGTGGGGTGACCACAGTGGCCAGTCCTTAACATTACCAACATGCAGATTTAGGCATGTGTATATCAAGCTGCATTCACAGCTCAACTGTACAACAGATCTGGTGTGAGTTCCCGTTGTTTGTTGTTTGTTCTACTGTCTTTTGTGTCAGAACAGCAGGGAAAAAAAAAATCAATTAGCCAATCGTTCCACGGGCAGACTGTTTTCTGCTATGATAGTATGGTGTTTCCTGGCCTTTGATTTTATGCTGTAAACTGCCTCCAGTAGAAAATTAAACACTTTCAGCTGGATGTTCTCATACATAAAAAAAAGAGAAGCTGCATCTTCCCTTTAATATATACAAACACACACAGAAGAAATCCCTGTGATGTTTCAACTGAAATAAGTGAAGAAAATTAAAGTTTCCACTGAAAAAAATAAGGAAAAAAAGCTACCCATGTTTGCTTCAGTGCTAGTGTGAAGACAGCATGCCTGGCTCCAGTAGTAAGGGGAAAAAACCCTGACAGGTAATGTGCCGGCAGTGAAGAGTTTAAAGTGAACCGGGGAAATAATTCAAAGCCAGATCTTCAATCGAGGACAGGGGCAACCTACAGTCTGGGGGCATGGGGAGAAGGGAAGGTGGTGGAGGAGGGGGAGAGGTATCTTTGTTTGGAGGTTCCCTGTGATTTCCCATTCTGCCGCACTCCCTCTGAAATGATGGTACAGCACCCTGTAAAGAGCTGCCCTGTGCTAGCCAAATACCACCCGGACTCTGTGCCTCCCCATCATCATCACAATAGGATACAGTGCCGTGTCCGCTGGCCACACACCTCTTGTTGCTGGCCACACACCTCTTGTTGCTGGCCCGCCCACATCACATCCTGACTGCGACGCTCCGCAGCACGAATCCTTTCGGTTTCCTGAGACAAGACACCATAATGCTGGTGTTCTTCAATCAAATTACGCAATGTTCACAGATGCTGTCTGCAGAGAAACAGGAAACAACACACTTCACGCCAAACACAAGAAATTTCACATAAAAAAAAGAAAATTGTTGATCTCTTCCAGCTGCAATAAAAGAAAGACAACAGCGACACTCACTGTCCTTTGCCATTATTCTTGTCAGTTGTCAACTCCATCTCACAGTCCTTTGCCATTATTCTTGTCAGCTGTCGACTCCATCTCACAGTCCTTTGCCATTATTCTTGTCAGCTGTCGACTCCATCTCAGTCCTTTGCCATTATTCTTGTCAGCTGTTGACTCCATCTCACAGTCCTTTGCCATTATTCTTGTCAGCTGTCGACTCCATCTGACAGTCCTTTGCCATTATTCTTGTCAGTTGTCGACTCCATCTCACTGTCCTTCGCCATTATTCTTGTCAGTGGTCGACTCCATCTCACTGTCCTTTGCCATTATTCTTGTCAGTGGTCGACTCCATCTGACAGTCCTTTGCCATTATTCTTGTCAGTTGTCAACTCCATCTCACAGTCTGCTGTCCTCAAAATAATTCTGTCAACTCCATGGCATAGTCTGTTGTCATAAAAATGATTTGTACAAACTGTCACTTCTTATCACAGTCTTTCAAACAGCACTTCCATTATCACATTCAAGCTGGCCAAAATCACTGAGACAAAGGTGGCTGGTGGTGAGGTTTGTTACAATCACAAATGGAGCTGGAAAAAAAACTGCAACCCTTACTATCATTCTGAGAAATGTCAATGATCCCAAATACCTTATTTTTTCACACAGAACATGTATTTCCACCGATACCTAATCACCAAAATGGCTGTTCCAATGATGCCACACCAAGTACTTGTTTCCTGAAGTTATTTCTAATTCCCAGAGTTTCAATGATGAGGACCACAATTCCATGACAGTCAGTCCTAGAAAATTACTTATTTTAATTTAACACCTTTTCCTGATTTCCATGACCTGTGTGAACCCTGTGATACAAGCACAACTCTGAGGCCTGTATTCTATCATTTCCATGACCTCTGTGAACCCTGCAATACAAGCTCAATTCTGAGGCCTGTATTCTATTATTTCTGTGACCTATGTGAACCCTGCAACATCAGCATGACTCTTGAGGCCTGTCTTCTAGAGTTTGGTACACAATGCAGAGTTCTGTGAGGCCTGTCTTCTAGAGTTTGGTACACAATGCAGAGTTCTGTGAGGCCTGTCTTCTAGAGTTTGGTACACAATGCAGAGTTCTGTGAGGCCTGTCTTCTAGAGTTTGGTACACAACGCAGAGTTCTGTGAGGCCTGTCTTCTAGAGTTTGGTACACAATGCAGCGTTCTGGGTTGCTTGTCTTGAATCAGGAAAAGTTCTATGAACAATCATCTTTCTTCAAAATTACATCTTCTGAAGATGCAGTGTAGCTGTCTATATCATTGTACACAACATCCTCTATGCACACTCTTGCATCAATGACCTGGGTAGGGATGAATATACTGGATGGCAGACACAAACAAACATGTACAGTACATTGGACAGACCAACCAGCTTGAAACACAATACTCACCTGCACAAGTTTTTCTGTCTCTTTCCTCTGGAACTCCACCACTGCCTGCTCAGCATTCTCCATGAACCTGTCACACACCATTTCTTTGCTGCCTTCATTTCTCTTTTTTCCTTTTACTGTTTCTTCTTCCCTGCACCCCCCCCCCCCGCCTCCAACCCCACTTCCCACTGGCATTAATCCCATGCTACTGATTCTGGTTGCCCATGCACAGCCAACCCTGGTTTACCCTGTCAAAGCCCCCGCACTGGCAGTCCACAAGGAGCAACACACAGCATGTCATGAAGAGGCAACCCACCACAGCAGACACTGCGCTGCTGCCGTTTCACACTGGCCGTGTTCAGAGGTGTCTTTTTGGATGCAACATACAGCTGCTGCCGTTTCACACTTGCTGTGTTCAGAGGTGTCTTTTTGGATGCAACATACAGCTGCTGCCGTTTCACACTTGCTGTGTTCAGAGGTGTCTTTTTGGATCCAACATACACATGACACTACATTCTAAGCCCTTTGCTGACAGGAACAGTTGCCAACTTGCAAAGCCAATGTAAGTGTCATTTCTGTGAGGGTGCTACCACGTCCATTCAACGACCCCATGAACTCGTTGGTACAAAGGACTGTCATCATACAAACTTCTTACAGGCATGGACATGTACAGAAAATGAATCTGAGGTCACCATAAGTGTATGGCTTGAAAGGTACCAGTATGTACAGTACTGATGAAGGTGAATGAGGATGATGAAGAGGATGCTATGGACAGATGCGGCAGGAAGGAATGGGGGTGGGGTAGAGTGGGGCCTGGGGGAAAGGAGGGGTCCTCCAAGGAAGTCAGTGCTTGTTCATGTTAACACTGATGCTAATATTGATCTGCTTTCCCTTCATGTAAACAAAATACACACCACCGTTCTAAATAAACAAAGGTATCAAATTTATAAAAATCCAAGAGTAAAATATGTCAAGGAGACGCACACACACACACTTTTGTATCATGTTCTTCAGCGACAAGGCACAGCATGAGGTGAGTTTACCTTTGTCAGCTTTACCTGGGTAAACTGCACTGTCAGCAGTCTGACAGTTGGAGTATTAGCACTGACAGGCCTGAGTTCAAACCTCTTGTGTGGGGTCAGATCTAAATGGTTTAACAACCTCACTGCCCTCCAAGGTAGATGGCGACCTGATTCAGTTCAGTGAATGGTCTGAAAACCTCTCTGTCCTCCAAGGACTGCTACCTTCCATAATGCTACCCCCTTTAAAACTTTACTGCCTCTACCATCGTCAGACTATGACACCTTATCCTGTAATCTTACCCGATCTCAGCCTGAATTCAAGTACCTGTTCATATCTTGGCTGCTCACAAAGAAGCCATCTTTCTTGTCGGCTGGTATCAGATTCTCCCAGAAAAACGTGTGCATTTTCTGTGCGTGCTCTGAGCTGGAAACAACAATGAAACAAATTCAAGTTCATACTTGTGGATCTTTTGCGTGGCAAAGTCATACATAGACATTACTGTAATACTTTTTACTGACAACCAAGGAAAAAAAACTCACCTGTCAAAAAATTACAATGACCTGGATATACTACAAAATCAAGCTGACTTCCTTGTCATGAAAATTAGTCAGATTGATATCCTGTCAATAACACTTGCATTGAAAACACTTATTAGCTCTACATGGAAGCGGTTCAGTGATTTGGTGACCACTGATCATGGCTTTGAATGCAATGCAGCCTTCAAAAGCAGACTCACACCTTCAACCCTTATTCACAATTTGCATGTCTTATTCTCCAGACGTCCACATTTCTGTTCAGTAATCATGAAAAAGAACACGACTGTTTAGGCCACCAGTTTCCATTTCCACAGGGGTGTACAGAAGCATAACAACTGTCCATATTTGGTAAATTACTGTAACGAAATGAAATATATCTGGCATGCCACTTGAATGGAGGAATCACACATGGAAAGGACACATCCGTAAGACTAAAGTATGCCAGATTTGGCTGCAGTTTGAAGGAATCTGGTGGCTTCCTTACCCAGGTCCTCACCAAAGAGGTTGCACAGAATTCTGATTGAGTTCAATTTTTTTTTTCATTGTGTTTATTTTTTGAGTACAATCAGCCTGTGACAAACAATTTACTGCCATCCAGGAAATCACAGGGGAAAAAATCGTGGATTGGTGTGAACAGTAGGGATGGGTGGATTATGGTAAACAACTTAAGTCAGGAGAGCTGCAGGAGGGCCTAGGGACACCAATGACTTCATCCAACACTGATCTCTCACCTGGCCAGGTGTGTCAGGAAAGCAGCGCTGGCCACAACACACTCTTCCCTCCTCTGGTGCTTGCAGACCTCTGTCTGGCAGAAGTAGCACCACACGCGGGCCCCTGCCTCCCAGCCCATAGCGTGGACCGACGGCTTCTCCACACTGCCCCACGCCTCTGTGATCTGTCACACGCCACACAGCACACCTTCAGCATGGACACAACTTTGAAGTTGGTTACTTTTACAAACGAATTTGATGTTTACAATATCTGCTTGCTTACTTAAAACCTGCATGGTTGCAAAGCTACCTTCCTTTTAAAAAATAGAAAAACAAACAAACAAACCAAAAAAACAAACAAGCAAGAAAAATGAACAAACACAATAAATCATATTATCACTTTTGCAAAAAACCCAAATTCTCTCTCAGAAGACACATGGGTGAACATTTCTCTCATCATTCCTGCAAGGAAACTAGCTTGAAAAAAGAAAGACATGTCTTCTGTGTGTGTGTGTGTGTGTGTGTGTGTGTGTTTGTGAGTGCGTGTATGTCAGCATAAGTTTGTCTGTCTGAGAGTAATAACATGTGCGTGCATATGTGTGTGTGTGTGTGTGTGTGTGTGTGTGTGTGTGTGTGTGTGTGTGTGTGCGCGCGCGCTCCCATACATGTGCATGCATGTGCAAAAGTTACTTGAACTTGAAGGCGCATAGACTGATGCAGGCCATGCTAAAACACAGTAATAAATTGAATAGAAAAAACTTGGCCAAATGCCTTCATCTTCCAGAAACAAAAAGGGAGTGGAGAAAACATCAAAACATTCTCCTCAGCACTCCCTCAGTCACTTCATTGTTGCTGCTGCTTCAGTGTTTGTTTTAATCGTACTTTTTTTTTTTTCATACGAGGAAAGGCAGAACCACTGGACAGCAAACAGAGAGAGATATATATATGGAGAGAGAAATAATGCGGCCCCTTATTTCTGTTTTTTCCTTTAGCTAAATGTTTTGATTTCGGCTTGCAGTCACCCAAATTTGAAACCATTTTTGATTTGTTTACTAGATACAGTTACTGGAATGTGATGATGATGATGATTAGTCCTTCCCTTGTGAAGATTAGTGGGAAGTTCCTGCCAGGGACGGGTGGCATGCCCTTTGATGACTAATTAGTCCAATCATTATCTACACTCTCAGAATCTGTGGCATTGTAGGCAGGTATAGATCTGGCCTGTGTTATTGGGCTGTGGACCTGGGTCTTTCCTTCTCCTTCTCTTCTCCTGGATGTTCTGTCGTCTGGTTTCCTTGAAGTGTTGGGTTCCCCTGAGTGTTGAAGCTCTCCAGCTACCTGTATCTGATGCTGACTGCTGCCAAGTCTTGAGGTTGATGTCTGCTTGGGATACTTGCTTCTTCAGTTGGTCCTTGAATCTTTTCTGTGGTGCGCCTGTATTGCGTTTGCCTTGAACCAACACCCCCATAGATACTGTTTTTGGCATACGAGTGTCAGGCATCCGGGTGATGTGCCCAGCCCAGCGAAGTTGTTTTAGCATGAGCATTGACTCGATGTTTGCAACTGAGCTCTTTCTAGGACTTCTATGTTCGTAACGTAGTCCTTCCACTAGATGCCCATGATGGACTGGAAGCATCTCTGATGGAACTGCTCCAGTCGCTTTGTTTCCGGTGCAGTACCCATGCCTCTGATCTGTATAGCAGTACAGTCTTGTTATCTAACATGTATGCAGAATATCAACATTCACAACTGCCCTCTCGATCATCATATATGCCTAACTGCACTTACAACTAAAATGAAAATCGTTTTAGCTGTATTCAAGTAAAGGAAGAAGATGTCGCTTCTTTGATAGAGTCAAAAAACTCCTGCAAAACCATAACCCGCATAAGGCAAGCCAATCAGATGGCATCAGCCCCTGCATCCTGCGGGAGTTGGCAGAGGAGTGGCCCCGATACTGACGACCATCCACAAATCATCCATATCGACAGGCAAAGTACCATCAGACTGAAAAGACACTCTCGTGACACCAATTTTCAAGAAAGGAGAGCAAGATCTTGGGCACATTGTAGTCAGCACTCTCATGGACCACCTCCAGCAGAATGACATATTATGTCCACAACAGCATGGCTTTCACAAGAAAAGATCCTGCGAGACGCAACTGCTGGAGCTGACCGAGGAACTGTCCGACACAACACCGAGAGAGGGAAGCAGACAGACATTATAGTGCTGGACTTTGCGAAGGCTTTCGACAAGGTGAACCACAGCCTTCTGATCCATAAACTTCACCATTATGGAGTGTCACAGACAGGCAAAGTCAATAGTTGGGTAAAAAAAAACTTCCTCTCCGGCCAACATCAAGCGGTGGTAGTCGAGGGCAGCACATCAGAGTTCTGCAGTGTACTTTCAGGAGTTCCACACGGCTCAGTCCTTGGACCGTCGTTATTTTTAGTATACATCAATGACCTGCCAGAGCAACTCACTGCGCGGACCAGACTCTTCGCTAATGACACCGCTGTGTACAGGGTCAGGACATCAGACCACGATACCAACCGACTGCAAGATCTGCATCGGCTAGAGCTTGGGAGAGAAGCTGGGAGATGTCCTTCCATCCAGGCAAGAGTACCACCCTCCCAGTGACCCATAAGAGACAGCCCTTCACCAGCACATACCAACTGCACAGACAGACACTCCAGACAGTGACGTCAGCCAAATACCTCGGGGTGACCATTCAAAACAATCTGTCATGGGACAAGCACATTGACATCATTTGTGCCAAAGCCAATAAGACCCTAAGCTTCTTGCGGCACAATTTGAGGATCAGTGCCATCCACCTGAAAAAGACAGCATACATAAGCTATGTCCGCCCTATTTTAGAGTACGCCTGCACAATTTGGGACCCCTCCTCTGACACACATGTAAAAAAGCTGGAGGTGGTTCAGCAATGAGCAGCCCGCTTCATGGTTAATAGATATCACAACAGATCGAGTGTCATCGCCCATGCTTGACCGACTCCAGTGGCCTTCACTCCATCAACGTCGAAGATCCAGCAGACTGGCCATGTATAAAATACCCAATGACCAAGTCCACTTCGACAAAACCAAGATTCAACCTGCCCCTGTCAGACAGCGCAGGGGAAATCAACTCCAACTCCGCCAGCTGCAGTGCCGCAATGACTATCGACAGGCCGCTTTCCTCCCCATCACCATCACGGACTGGAACAATGTGCCGGCTGAGCCACCACTCGACACTTTTATGTCAAGAGTTCACTGATCCCCCTCCCCTATTAGACCCCCATCCCCCCCTACCCACCCTCCAATCCTCCCTCCCGCTGCATAGACCCAGTTTTTTGTATGCCAAAATAATCACCTTAATTTAATGATAGTGGGCATTACATCAAGAAGAGAAGACTTATGACAAACCTTCTTTCTGAATTTTAAGAGAACATTTTCTAACACAAGCTGATGTCTCTGCGAATAAACATGTTTCTTTTTTCTCTGTTTGTGGTTTACTTTGCACAGCGAGCAAAAGTGATATTGGTAAAACGATGTAGACATTTTTCAGTGTAGATTCGTAGCGCTCTTCTTCACTTATCGCTAGAGATTGGAAGGATGAGTTGTCTTTTCCTGGAATGTATAAAATATAAAAACTGCAAAAATATTATGCATAAAAAAAACACCCATGCAGATAGTACACTACGTTTTCTATGGTTACTGAAATAGACGAATAAGAGCTTCAAGATAGTTCCAATTATTTCCTTTGAATTTTCTCTCCATAGGCAGGCCTAATATTTCATTCACGGTATAGCTAGTATCTATTTACCTGAAACTACTAAAACTTAGTCATTTGCTAACTTTGCCAGAAAAACAAAAACCAAAACCAAGAGAAAAAATCATTAGCGCATTTTCGGTGCAATTGAAGCTGAACTCATTTAGACAGAATTTCCGTTTATATTCCGGAAATGAATCAGATTGCAGCTTAAATGAACAGGACAAGTTTCTCGTAAAACGATGTTGTGTGTGTGTGTGTGTGTGTGTGTGTGTGTGTGTGTGTGTGTGTGTGTGTCGTTTTTTGTTTGAAGAAGATGGGGGGGTGGGGGATGAGGGGTTGCTAAAACCCTACGATACCTTGAGTAACCCATCCAAAACCCTGTCAAACCTTGCAAAACTTTGTGAACTTCTGCAAAATCTACTACAGCTAATACACGAACATACATCCCAGATCTTTGTATTCTTTGCGTTAGCACTGTGCCTTAAGTGATGTGTGACTTTCTTTTCAGTGGACGTCCACAAAGCAGCAAAGGTCAATCTACACTGAGTTTAGATTGATCCCCTTTAAATGATCTCACGGTGCAATGAGTCAGTTGGCTGTGGTTAAATTGTCCCTCTCATGCTCACAAACACTCGTGGGACGTGAGAGACCGTTGTAAAAGCGTGTGTTTGTAAAAATACGCATGGGAAGGAGTGGGGAGCTATTCTCATAAGCTTTTCAAATGTTTACTGAGGAAGGGTGTTCTCTCAACTTCCAAATTCCGATAAAAGTGCTTGCGGGAGTGAAAGTGAAAGGGGGGGTGATGATGCATTAGCATGCCGTCCATGAAGCTGGCTTCAAATAGGGAAGAGGGCTGGGGGAGAAGGTAGTCTGCTCCCTCCTCCAATATTTTGATTGGGAGGGCGGTGCCCCCCCTCCCCTCCTTCCCCTTCGCCCCTCCATATTTCCGTCAGATCTTCACACATTGTAGCTGGAAGACATGACCTGATTACACTCAAAACCGTGAACGGTGTCGTCTTTTCAGACATATTTGCAGTATTCAGGTAGCAATATATTTGCAGTCGTCTCGGTGGATCTAAATCTTATTTCAAGCTTAACAGGGATAATATTTGAAATATGTGACAACAATAGCATGTGTGCGTGCATGTGTGTGTGTGTGTGTGTGCATGCGTGCATGCGTGCGTGTGTGTTGCGCGCGCGCGGCTTTTATAGGTTTTGCAATGCTTCGTGCAGTTTCATGCGATTACACAGTTCGTAAGGTTTCGGTAATAAGAATAAACACAGGTGCATAATGTAATAAATGTCGTTCGGCTGCCTACTGCTTTCATCATTCTGTTGGTCATAGTAGAGCACAGTGTCATCCAGTGGTCCACTGTAACGGTGAGAACCGTAAATTTTCATCCTTTTTTCACTTGGACATCTGGAGAAGGGTGGGCAGTGATTACTGTCGTGATGTGTAAAATTTCTCCTCTTTTCTCTTGGCTACCGTCTCCATCATAGTTTCTGTCATTGATTCGGGGGGGGGGGGGGGGGGGGGGGGGGGGGGGGGGGGGGGGGGGGGCTTTTAGTTTGAAATCGCTTGAGGTAGAGTTTGCTGAGCCGGGGGGTGTTAGGGGGATGAGTACAGGTGGGACTGGGAGGGGTGTGGGATAAGATTAGGGATTTTATGCCCTCCAGGGTGGGGTTGAGGGCAACCTCAGCAGGAAGGCTATTCCAGTCGGGTATGGTCCTGGGAAAGAGAGACTAATGTCTAGCGAGTCCTGCAGTTGCAAACGTGGTAGATTTGCTGGATGGAACCATCGGGTTCCTTTGGGTGCGGGGGGAGGGGGGGGGGGGGGGTTGTTGCACATGCTGATGATGAGGCTTCCGTTGTGGAATTTGTAGAAGTTTGCTAGTTGCGCCTTTTGCCTTCGTTCTGTGAGGAGGGACCACTGAAGGGTCTCCAGTGTGCCTTGTACATTGGAGGCTTTCTGGTGTCGATGGGTGATGCAGCAAGCAGCTGCGCGTTGAATCGTTTCTAGTTTAATGATGTCCTTCTCAAAGTACTATGTAGGGGTCCCACACAGAGCTGGCATATTCAAGGGTTGGGCGGACTAGTGATAGGTAGGCTTGTTGCTTGATGCACTGGGATCCCACCTTCAGGTTCCGTCTCAGTAGGCCAAGAGTCTTTGTTGGCACGGTTGGAGAAACTGGAGATGTAGGGGCTCCAGCTGAGATCAGAAGTGATGGTGACCCCAGGGTATATTTGGACTTGCTAAGTCCAGTTATAGTGTTGAAACACAAAAAAAAATAGATGCTGTTTCTTCCTGAGAATTGTTTACACTCACAGGTCAGTGCGACAATACTATCAAATCATCTAAATGCGCACGACTTGTCTTCGTCAGGGACAGGTCGCCCATCCCCCCCCCCCCCCCACCCCCTTGTGTGTGTGTGTGTGTGTGTGTGTGTGTGTGTGTAATGCTGAAAAATTTAGTAGTGAGGGGAAACAAGTAAAGGCTAACAATTCATCCGTCATTACATTCATGCTTGGTAAAGGTTTAAAAATAAAACAAACAAAAAAAAAATGGGGGGTGGGTGGGGGATGGGAGAGAGAGGAAGAAAATAAGAACATAAAATTAGGGAAATATAAACTAGTGAAGGGTTTAACGTTTATAATATATATATTTTTTTATTATATGTTCTCTCTCTCTCTCTGTCTCTCTGTCTCTGTCTCTCTCTCTCTCTCTCTCTCTCTCCCCCCCCCCCCCCTCCTTTTTTGTGATTTGTTTTGTTTTGTTTTATTCAAATCTTTGCCAAGTCATTAATGTAATGACGGAAGAAATGTTAGCCTGTCCTTGTTTTCCCCCACTACTACATTGTTTAGCATAATATTTTTGGGTCAGTCAGTGGGAGATTGCACCTGAATATTGATATTTATAAACTACTAACTTATTCATATCCATTTTAGATTTTTATTATTATTATTATTATTTTTTACTAATAGTGTTTATAACGTGTGGAACAGTCTGACTCCATCCCTGCCTTTGTTACCCCTGAACCTGACCAGATCAAGGTAATGGTACACAATACTTAACTAGGGTTAAATGTGCTACATTTGAAATCAGGTGCAGGCAGACATTTGAGTTCATACATGCTGATCAGACTTCGAGATAAGGTGCAGGGTGGAAAGAGTTGATTTATTGATTGATTTCTTTCACTGTTGTTCAGGTATACAGTGGGTACCCGCTCCTCCCCAGCCAGTGACGCAGTGTAGCACCTTGACAGTTACAGCAGACTGACTCGTGTTTCCCTGCCACCATGCCTGCCCTAGTGGATCGCCCCAAGATGACCCGCTCCATGTATGAAGCCCTCAAGCGGCACATTATGAACGAGAGGGCAAAGATCAAACAAGGTAAGTCAGTCTGTCGTGATTCCCTGCCCTCCTCCCCACCCCCTTGCCTTCCCCCTTTTTTTTCTGTCATTTCTTTCCTTCCTTTCCATACACTTGAAAGATTTTTGTGCAGGCATGAATTCATTGTTTGTTTACAGTGTGTTCACAGCTTTTGTTACTTATTGGAATAACCCATGAAAAAAAGATAGGGGCTGGAGGGAGGGAGGGAAGATGAGGAAGGTCTTTCACTTCAAAAAAATAATAGTTCATAACATGTGAATTTCATTGCAAAGAGGTCAGAGGATTTGATTTAAACTACATTAAAAGTGTACACGCAAATGTAAACCATCATTTTGCTTTCAAGTTCTATCCGTCTAGATGGAAGGTTGTTGAATAGATACAGTGGTGTAAGTGTAACAGTGAACATCATTCATCATCTTACTTCCATCCAGTACATAATGTAGCTGAATACACAGAACAGTGTATCTGCAAAAAAGAATCATCAGTTTCTTACATCCATATCTGACCTGAGGGAGACATTCACCTGTGTAAGCTCGCACAGTAGAAATGACAATCTTCAGGTCAGAATCCTGGGCCACATATGGATGAAAGCATGTGTAAACGTGTGTGTGTGTGTGTGTGTGTGTGTGTGTGTGTGTGTGTGTGTGTGTGTGTGTGTGTGAAAAACAGAGCAAGAACAGGATGCGATGATAGAGAGAATGAGGAAGGAGAGGGAGCAGCGCAAGAAGAAAGAGGCAGAAGAAGCGCTGACGCTTGAACAGACCAAAGAACAGGTGAGTGGTGTCCCCTGTTGCAGCAGCGCTCCCCCCCCCCCCCCCCCAGGTCAAGCCATGACCTTAATAGCCCATGCAACTACGGGGCCTCATCACAGCTGACTTGCATGGTCAGAAGGTCATAAGAGTGCAACAGACACATTACAAAGTTGTTTTTGTGTGTACAATCCTGTAAATTTGTCTCCCTTAGCTAAATGTGAGACGGTGGCTGGCTCTGTGGCCTGGGAGGTTATGGAGTTCAAATCCAGTCAGAAACATCTATCTGTCTTTTATATTATTGTTTGTTTGGTTATGTTGTTGTTGTTGCTTTTGTTGTTGTTGTTGTTCGTCCAAGCCATGGCCACTTTTCCCAGGATGTTGATTGCACTGAATTGGGATCAGAAGGACAGACTGGACTCGCACCAGGAAAATGTTATCCAAATGGAGTGATCATTGCCAGTGTCACTGGAAAAAGCCTGACCAAACGTGCAGGTGTCTGTGTCTCTCTGGGATCAGCCATAGTGACAGAACTTCTGTGGTGGACTGCACTGTGAAGAACATGATTGCCAGACGCTGAGATGTGTGAAATCAAAGCAGATAATTGTTTTACTACAGCAGTGGAAGTTACCTTCTGAGCTGTTAAATCACTTCTGAGCTGCTAAGTACTGCGTTTTTGATGTAGTATGCTGCTATGTCATGGCCAATGCTACATTGCTACACTGTGTGGCAAATACAGACAATAGAAAAGTAAGTACATCAATCAAAAATTAAAAGCCTGTCATCTCAGATTTAGCAGTGGTTTAAATAGAACTGAGAAAACATGGATCTTTAGACTCAGGATTTCTTTTTTACAATGGGTAAAGAGAGAAAGATAAGGCGGGGAAAAAAACCTACATACACTTGTGATTTTGATGCCTTATTGATTGGTTTTTGTTGTCAGCCGTTTTGATTTTTTTTTTTTTTTTTTTTTTTAGGTTGAGTCAAAACAGTGCAATAACTAGCAGGATTTCTGTCTTCTTAGTTGACCATCATTTGATATTTGAAGTGAAGTGTGACTGAAAGTGCTGTTGAGTCTTGACATGTCAGACATGGGGATGCCCTGAGAGTGTTTAGAAAAAAGAAATCATTGGAAAGGAAAATCCCCACTACACCTTTGGTGATATTGCATAAGAGACACTACATTTGAATTTGGAATGCCACTCATAAAATGTCAAAATGGTGCACTTTGTGCCTTCAAGGCCACAGCAGCTCTGTACCATGATTAGGTATTATTTATTGTGTATCCCTCTCTGCTTCACGTGTTATTTCCTTTCATATCAACCATAACAAAATTATCTGTATTGATTTCTGTTTTTCTCTGTGACTGGTCAGGATAAAAAAAATCATAGGTCAGTCGGGAATAAGTGTTGAATTGTCTTTGTTATTTGATTTGTCTGTGTGTGTGTGTTTAGGATTCTATGGGCACATGTCGATTTTTTTTTTCTTATTAGGAAAATTTCTTGTTAGTTCTGTGTGCCTTCTTGTCTGTGTGTGTGCGAGGTGGATGGGAGCTGGAAGTAGCATGAGTTTGGAGTTATTGATGTTGTTCTTTTTGTGAGAAAAGCTTTTCTGGTATGCTGAAAAATGACCTTGATCAACAGGTGAGGTGGGAAGTGACCAGGTAATTGATATTGGAGATGTTGTGATATTATAACATACATACATATGTGCGACTCTGACTCAGAAAATTCCCATGTGATGTATTAAGTCAGGCCTGTGTATCACTAGAATGTTCGAACATTTCCTGTCATGCAGTGATTTTCTCCTTGACATGTTACAGCTTTGTGCTGTGCATGACATTAAAGCACCTTTGTCCAATCCACCCCAGTTGATCAGTGAAAAACAAAAGTAACTTTCCTTGGTGTGAGGGAACATTCTGAATGGATGCAGCTTCTGCTTGAGAACACTTCTCTACTGAGAACTGACAGGAGTCATCAAAATGGACTGCCCAGTCTATAATTAGACCACAAAATCATGTGATTTGGTGAAAAGCTTAGCTAACCTTATTATTTAGCTTTTCAGAATCAAAATTGACTGTTCAGTTTCGATTGCTGGTGGTAATACAGCAGTGGAACAAAAAAATGAGCGATTTAGGCAGCATGACCAGTTCGGACAGTGGAAATGGCGCTGTTATGGATGTATAAATGTATTGTGTGCAGCGCACGAGTGGCCAACTACAGAGTTTCCTCAAAGTTCCTTAAACATTCATCACTCACCTCTTGTTTGTCACCTGGCTTTCAGTGATCAATGTACGGCAACTGGAAGGTGGTCAAAAGAAAACTTTCATCACTGACAAAAATGCCTGGTGTAGTGGAAATTGTAATGGACACAGCTGTGAATGTGATGATAATGGAAGAGGACATCCCACATCTCAAGTTTCACTGTTAAAATCCTGATAGTGTATGTGCTCACAGTTATTCGTTTTAGTTGAAAACACTTCACTAACATTGGAACATGAATCTGGATAAGTAACCTTTTGCATAATCTGAAGAGTTCATGAACTTTGTCATTAGCGTCTCTCTTTTCTTATCCATTTCTGTCTCATTCTTTCTCCGTGTATTTGTGTGTGTGTGTGTACCAGTCAGCATGCTTGTGTGTGTGTGTGTGTGTGTGTGTGTGTGTGTGTGTGTGTGTGTGTGTGTGTGAGTGTGTGTGTGTGTGTGTGTGTGTGTGTGTGTGTGTGTGTGTGTGTGTGTGTGTGTGGTGTGTGTGTGATTTTCAGTACATTTTCTAGCAGTTATAAAATTTGACATCCAAAATATCTTTGTGACCACCTGAAAATTTGGAATTTTTTTTTTTTTTTTTTCCACACAAAAAAATGATTATAACTGGGATGGTTTGTATTGCGGCAGATCTCCCAGTTGGAGAAGAGGCTGGAGCATCTGCGTTCCAGTAAACATCAGCTGTTTCTGCAGTTGAAGAAGGTGCTGAACCAGAGGAAGAGAAACGAGGCGAAGGGCACAGCTCAAAGAGCAAAGGTACATCCATATCCCCACCTCCATCCCTGCTCCCTTTCTTTTTCTTTAATCATTGCATGTCCTAGAGGGAAACTGAATATTGTCCAGTGGGAAGAGGTATGTGTGAGAGGAGTAGGATTTAGGGTGGTGTGGACTGTGCAGACCTGCCAACCATTGCGCATTTCGCGCAATTTATTATGCCAAGTGATAAATCTTACACCCTTGTGCATTTAGGCAAAAAATTTACGCATTGAAAGTTTAAAAAGAAAAAAAAAAGAAGAAAAAATCAGCTTATGTACAGACACGCATGGGGCTGTGCGTATAACCAGTAATCTTCAAGAAACGTTAACGGTCATGCGCAGTTCGTTTCACCATCTTTACCATTCAGCGAAGTTGGCGTCCTTTTGAAGTTTTAGCTACGAAAATGTCGAAACATGGAGCAGAAAGTTCTGGACAAGATGTGAAAAAGAAAAAACTTGGTCAAAAATTCCGAAAAGAATACTCGGAAAAGTTCTCCTCCTGCATACGACCTCCGGCTAAAAGTGTAAATTGTGTACAGTTTACCACTTGTGAGTCGGACTCCACAATTTCCCATGGTGGGATGGTGGATCTGAACAGTGGGCATGCAGGAAGTGTTGGTGTACAGAATTTCTAGTGTGTTATAAATTTTGGTGTAGGGGATTTATGTGTGTTTCCAGTGTATTCTACATTTTCATGATTTGTAAACATTTCTTGTGACACTTAAAAGAAAAGCTTGTTTTTGAAGAAAAGTAAAGTTCACATAAATTGTGCAAACAATTTTCATCGCATCGTGTTTGTTTGAAAAAAGGTAAGTGTCATGCTTGATTACTCTTAGCTCTCTGAAATTACACATTTCTGCCTCACTGAGCTTCAGTTCTTACTCATTGGTCTCTTAGGGGGTTGGCAGGTCTGACTGTGTAGGTGTTTTATAAGTGCTAGCTGGTGGCAGACATTATTATGCTTAAGTTTGAAATCATTTCATCTCAGGGACCACTGTGAGAACTAAAAGATTCATTTAGTGCATCAGACGCAACACTCTCAGAGACACATCCGTTACGTGGAAGTCTGTAGCATCATCTTCACCATCCTCATTCTCTTCGATTAGCATATAAAGAAAAAGAAATAGTCTCACTCTGTGGCCTTTCATGCCCTGCTCTTGTGGTAACCTCAGTTTCAATTAATTGGATTTAAAGATGATCCAAAGATGATCAACAGGTATTTTATACTTATATGGAAAAAATTAGACTGCAGATTGTAGCATCATCGCATGCTTTTGTTAATGGAAGCAAGTAGCCTTTGTGTTCTGAAGTACATGTAAGGTTATAAACGTGTTTGAATCTTGTGTGACCCACAAGTCGTATTTGGTATATACTGAGATGGTAAATGTGGGACAGTTGTGATTTAAAGGTGTGCAAACAGTTTGAAAATGTTGTGCCCTTTTTTGAGTGTGTCACCAGCCTGTAATGATTAACTCTCTTGTCATGTGGTACAGGTCTTTGAAGACAGAATGACTAGAACAAAACTGATACCAGGGAAAATGTGGGTGTGTGTTGAGGGTGGTTAGGTCTGGTTTTTGTGTTATGGCCCTTTACTTTGAGCACAGAATCACTGGATCAGAAGTGACAGTAGAGAACATGTAGAGCTTTGTGTGTTGAGCATGGGCAGGCCTGGTGTGTTGTGCTGTGGTCCTGTTCTCTAAAAACAGAATGACTAGATCAGAAGTGACAGTGTAGAACATGTAGACCTGTGTGTGTTGAGAGCAGCCAGGCCTGGTGTGTTGCAGTGAGATGCTGAGTCTTCAGCAGCAGGCGGCCTTCTCCCAGCATGGTTTGGGCCCCTCAGGACACCCCGTCATGCTGCAGGCCTCCCACATGTCCAACAGACCCACCCTCTACAAGCCGGTCCAGATGCCAGTCAGTCTGTCTGTCTGTCCATCTGTCTGTCCCTCTGTATCTGGTTTCTCTATCTGCTGTCTCAGATGTGCATATGACTGAAATTTAGAGTTCAGCTTCAAATAACTTGTCAGTCTAGTTAAGTTTTTAACTGCTGTTCCGAGGTATCATCAGTTCATCTATAGCAGACAACTGTCATGATGTAAAAAAAATTGAATTTTTTTGCGTATATTCTTAACTAATTTATCACATCTCTTTGTGCCAGAGGGCCCACTGTGATTGTAGATATTTGGGACAACAAGTGATGTGTTTAGAAACATTTCCATATGTCTATGTAAACACATTTGTTCAGCTTCAGTATAATTAGTATGAACTACTGATTGAAATTAGTCAAACAGTGGATGAGGGCATGCAATAAAGAATTTGCTGGGAATGTAAAGTGGGAACTATTTGAAATGAATTTCCCTGCTTTTCTAGAATGTCTCTTTTACTTGAAACTGGTCCTTTTTGAGGTAACATCACTCATCTCTGTTCATTTAGGGCTTGGAATAAAGCACAACTTCAGTGAGCTTTAAGTCGTGTTTAAGACGTAGGTATCAACATGTTCTTCTGGACGGTCACTGAATGGTGGTACCCTCTGGGGCTTAATCCTCATCCACACTGATTCTGATATTGAGCAGGTGTTGTTTTTTTGTTTGCTAAATTATGGTCCAGGTCAGGTTGTGTGTCAGCAATCACTTTCAGTTCAGTAGATGAACAGTATTATAGCACAAACCCCAGCAGTTAATCAAAGCGTGACAAGCATCTGTTTGTGTACCATGAAATCTGTTGGACCTACAAGAACCAGCATCACTGAGTGTGAGTGACAGTGGAATCTAGCATGACACTACAGTGTGTATAGATGACCTCACAGGGTGTCCCTAAGTCTCCACTTGAATAAATGTCTGTGTCTTCATAGCCTGACAATGCAGTGTGTACAGATGAAGACCTCACAGGGTGTCCCTAAAGTCTCTGTTGGAATAAATGTCTGTGTTTTCATAGCCTGACAATGCAGTGTGTACAGATGAAGACCTCACAGGGTGTCCCCTAAGTCTCTGTTGGAATAAATGTCTGTTTTTTCATACGCTTCTGCGTGTGTTGTCATTTTACTTGTCAGCAAGAGTCCTTCTGTTCATGATTTTCAGCAGGCACCAATGAAACGTCCACGGTCGCCATCACCACCTTCCTCCTCCATTACCAGAGCACTTACCATAGCGACAGTAAATACGCTTACACTGCGGGCAAGCCAGGGCCCTCTTCTCACCTGTATGCCCAGCATGCATCAGCATCTGACTTCAGTCAGTTCCATGTTGGAGTATTCTGTACTTTTGAACATTCCTTTACTTTTCAACATCTGTGCGCTCTTTAAGATCATATTTACATGTACTTTTGCACTTTGGAGGCAAGAGAGAGATTTACTCTCAAGTGACTCTGTTGACTTGTAATTACTTCATAGCATGCCTGTACATTTACAGTACATGCTGGCTGTGGTAAAGCCATATATACACATGTACATATTTTATTTCATCAGTGTACAAGTACAGGTCTTGCTCATAATGGAGTATGTTACTTTGTAAACATAGCACGTAAATGCACAAAGACTTGAGTTTTGGCTCTTGTCTCTGTCGTCCCTCTTTCACACATTCAGTTAAAGTCGGTGAATGGAAAACTGGGTGGGTGCCATGGTCGGTGTGTGAAGGTGAAGGGAAGGATGCTACAGGTTTGAGATGATTGACATTCGGTTCAACAGTGTTGTCAGGCGTTAAATCACTAAATGGAAAACTGGGTGCTTCTTGGTCAGAGTGGCAGGCAGAAGGCAGAGATTATAAAATCATACTGTTGCCATCAGTGTTCCATGTCCACATTGTAAAATGAAAACAATTTGAAGAGCATGTTAACATCGCCAGTATCTGAAGGATTTTGATACAGCATCACCATTCCACACAAGACCACTGATCTTGAAAATACCAGCTCTACTTCTCTTGTCCACCAATACTGAAGTTGCATGAATCAAAATTCACAAATACCATGAACCTGTCCATATATACTGCTTATTACAGAAGGTATGCATTTTCAGGATGGTTTTGAATGTAGCGATAGAATTGCATGGGAGATGTAATGTGTTCCGTGTCAGTGGTACTTGAAAGAGAAAAGTTCTGTTGTGTAGCTTAAAACCAAAGTGGAATTCAGTCACAAGTGGGGACTCCATGAAGACCTTGTTGTGAAATGTTGTGTCTAATGTAATTTTTAGATTTTTTTGTTTTTAAGGAAATTATTAATTTTTTCTTTTATCTTACTTATACGTAGTTGGGTGTAGATTGTATTTTAGATTAATCAGACTTTATTTTAGATCAGTCATTTTATTGATGACTTCACTTGTGCCTGAATTGTTCTCTGGACATATTTACTGGAACATAGGTATGTTCTTTACTTTCTTGCAACCCCCTTATATGTGGCCTCTGTGGTCGGCTTGGCTATAGACATTAGGAATCAGCTTCTTCTGTGTCCTAATGTATGTCTGTGTATGTGTGTTTGTGAGAATGTGTGCGTGTGTGTGTGTGTGTGTATGTATGTGTGTGTGTGTGTGTGTGTGTGTGTCTGTCTGTCTCTGTGTATATAACAGAGCTGGGCAGCTACCCCCAGTCTCAGAGCGGTCAGCCAGTCTACGCCTCGCAGTCGGCCCACTCTTTCGTTCCCCAGCAACAGCAGCAGCAGCCGGCAGTCACCGCCTTCCAGCCAGGACAGGCGGCCAGCGCCAAGTACTCCAGTGGCCAGTCGGCGTTCAGCAGCTACCCTGGTCACTTTGGCAGCCATCAGAGCAGCAAGACAGAGGGCTTTGCTCCGTCCTACGGCCTGCAGAGGATGCCCCAGCCTGGTAGGAACTGTGGTGTCTGCACTGTTCAAACTGGTTTAGGGCTTCCTGAAGGTGTTTAACCTTTATTGCTTGAAGAGGTTCATGAGAAATTCTTCCTACTTTTAAAAAGTGTTCATACTTTATAAGCACGTGAAGCTCCATAGCTGTGTAGTGCTGAAACCAACACCATTCATTCATTGGTTTTAGCTCAGCCTAGGTAGAAAGCTTCATTCATGGTTGTCATGTGAAAACACATGCTGGAGAATCCCCAACATGGGTGAGAGACAGGCGGGGGGCTGGGGTAGGTCAAAAGGGTTAAACAGGAGCAAGAATTGTATGGTGGGCATATGTGGCTGAGCTTTTTGTCTTCTGAAGTCCTTTAATCTGAGGTAGGAATTGTACTGTTTGTTCTGATGAGGTAGTTTTGAAACCGACTAAAATCATTGAAGAAGGTCAGTATTATACTTGTGTTGTGATGAGGTAGTTTTGCATCAACTAAAATCATTGAACAAAAGTCAGTATTATACTTTGTGTTGTGATGAGGTTTTTTGAGTCGACTAAAATCATTGAACAAAGGTCAGTATTATACTTTGTGTTGTGATGAGGTAGTTTTCAGTCATCGAACAGAGGTTGGTATACTTGTGTGTTCTGATGAGGTAATTTTTTTTTTTTCTGATGAGACAGGTTTTATCTCCCGCAGGCATGCAAGCAGGTAGGTACCATACTGTACATCCTGATGGGGTAGTTTTTAATCTCCTGAAGTCATTGAACAGAGGTAGGAATTGTGTGGTGTGTGCAGAGAAGGTAGTTTCTGTCTCCTGAAGTATTTGAAAATGAGGTAAGAATTGTATTTGTTCACAGATGGTGCAGTTTTTAATTTCTGAATCCTTTAAACAGATTATCAGAGTTGGTGTGTGCACTGATTAGGCAGATTTTTGCCCCCTCAAGTCAGCATTGCAGGATAGATTCCATTATAGTGCAGTGTCTGTGTGCAGGGTTTCTGTGTTGGTCATTACTATCATGTGCAGTGTGTGTGCAGGTTTCCGTGTGTTGGTCATCACTATGATGTGCAGTGTCTGTGTGCAGGTTTCTATGTTGGTCATCACTATCATGTGCAGTGTCTGTGTGCAGGTTTCTATGTTGGTCATCACTATCATGTGCAGTGTCTGTGTGCAGGTTTCCATGCTGGTCAGCACTATGATGTGCAGTGTCTGTGTGCAGGTTTCCATGCTGGTCAGCACTATGATGTGCAGTGTCTGTGTGCAGGTTTCCATGTTGGTCAGCACTATGATGTGCAGTGTCTGTGTGCAGGTTTCCATGTTGGTCAGCACTATCATGTGCAGTGTCTGTGTGCAGGTTTCCATGTTGGTCAGCACTATCATGTGCAGTGTCTGTGTGCAGGTTTCTATGTTGGTCAGCACTATCATGTGCAGTGTCTGTGTGCAGGTTTCTATGTGGTCAGCACTATCATGTGCAGTGTCTGTGTGCAGGTTTCCATGTTGGTCAGCACTATCATGTGCAGTGTCTGTGTGCAGGTTTCTATGTTGGTCAGCAGTATAGTGCAGTGTCTGTGTGCAGGTTTTCCATGTTGGTCAGCACTATGATGTGCAGTGTCTGTGTGCAGGTTTCCATGTTGGTCAGCACTATCATGTGCAGTGTCTGTGTGCAGGTTTCTATATGTGGTCAGCACTATGATGTGCAGTGTCTGTGTGCAGGTTTCCATGTTGGTCAGCACTATGATGTGCAGTGTCTGTGTGCAGGTTTCCATGTTGGTCAGCACTATGATGTGCAGTGTCTGTGTGCAGGTTTCCATGTTGGTCAGCACTATCATGTGCAGTGTCTGTGTGCAGGTTTCCACGCTGCTCAGCACAGCGCCTCCCTGCAGCATCAGCTGGAGCAGGCCCAGAAGACAGGGTTCCCTGATGACAAGTATAAACAGGTGTGTGGCCACTGCTAGTGTTGTTTTATGTGTGTTCCCCTGGTCATCACCCCTTCCCCCCCCCCTCCCCGACCCCTTCTTCCCCCATCCCATCTTTCCTTCCACACACACGTATGACTTAAGGCAAAGTTTCTCTGCATGGTGCTTACTCTCCAGTGTGTTTGGACTCCCAGAAGCGTATGTGCGAACATACTTGTATGCATGTGGATAGAAATCAAGCATTTATGTATTTGGGTGCGCACGCACACACACACACACACACACACACACACACACACACACACACACACACACGACATTTTTAAACTTGGCATATGATACACAAATACATACACAGTCACCCATGTTGGCATATATACATACAGACAAGCATGCAAGCACATGTGCTTATAAGCTCATGCATGTGTGTGTGTGTGTGTGTGTGTGTGTGTGTGTGTGTGCACATGTGTGTGTGTGTGTGTGTGTGTGTGTGTGTGTGTGTGTGTGTGTGCACATGCGTATATATGTGTGTGAGTGTGTGTGTGTGTGTGTGTGTGTGTGTGTGTGTGTGTGTGTGTGTTTTAATGCCAAGCTTTTTTTGTTGTTTTCACCATAAATGCAAGCATTACATCTGCTCGTACAGATATTTCCATAGATGTCAGTAGAGTTTAAATAAAGAATTTGCTTGAAATGCTCTTGTGTGCCATCGACACAAAGAGTTTGCCGAAAAGACCTTTTGCACAGTTTCAGACCAATTTTCCCATACGCTTTTGCTGTATTTTGTACACATGTTTGGCAAAAATAATTTGAAGATGATGAACTGAATGAAAAAGATATCTCAAAAAAAAAAAAAAAAAAAAAAAAAAAAAAAGAAAAAATTTCCAGTGTCAGAATTTTTAAGCTGTAACGCACTTGAAGAGTATAACCAGTGTCTTGGTGTGCTGATTTGGGTGCTTCAACCAAAGAGTGACAACTCTTGGCTGTTGTGTGTGCGAAATGTGTCTTCCTGTGCCTGATTCTTTGACAACATGCAGATTCAGAGGAAAAATCACAGGGATTACAGACTGTAATATATGGGGGACAGAAGCAAAACAAAAAAGAGTGTCAAGGAAGCATGAATTTGTGCCTAAGCATGCTAATGAATCGGGCCTGATACTAATTTGTGCTGGACAAATACATTTTTACTGTAGTTACTACAAGGTCAGGTATCCCCATACATGAATACATAGGAAAGCGAAATCCCCCCTTCCACTTCTGTATGCGTATATTGAAACTTAGAACATGAAACTCCACACACTCTGTCCTTCCCCCCCCCCCCCCCCCCCCCCCTTTTCCCTTTTTTTTTTTTTTTTTTTACAAAGTTTAACAAATTGTACACTCTGTGAAAAATGCTCCCATTTTGGTTGAAAAGTACACAAATAACAGTTGTGATTTGAACAGGTCCGTGGTTTCCACTGTTGGTCCAAGATTTCACTGTGTTCCTTTTATACAGGGAGTTCACCCAAGGTGTAGTGTGTCACTTGCACAGTTTCCAAAGATGTCCATTTGTGCAGTACATTCTCTGCCCGTCTGTCTCTGTTGCTGTCTGCCCTATTATTCTGCCTGCCTCTGTTTGTTCTTGTCTGCTCCATTCTTTGCCTGTCTCTCTGTTGGTTCTTGTCTGTTCCGTTCTCCGCCTGTTTCTGTCTGTTCTATCTGCATTATTCTCTACCTAGTCTCTGTCTGTTCTATCTGCATCATTCTCTACCTAGTCTCTGTCTGTTCTGTCTGCATCATTCTCTACCTAGTCTCTGTCTGTTCTGTCTGCATCATTCTCTACCTAGTCTCTGTCTGTTCTATCTGCATCATTCTCTACCTAGTCTCTGTCTGTTCTGTCTGCATCATTCTCTCTACCTAGTCTCTGTCTGTTCTATCTGCATCATTCTCTACCTAGTCTCTGTCTGTTCTATCTGCATCATTCTCTACCTAGTCTCTGTCTGTTCTGTCTGCATCATCATTCTCTACCTAGTCTCTCTCTGTTCTTGTCTGCCTTATTTTCTGCCTGTCTGTCTCCGTCTGTTTTGTCTGCTCTGTTCGCTACCTTGCTTCTGTTGGTTCTTGTCTGTTCCATTCTCTGCCAGTCAGTCTCTGTTCGTTTATGTCTGCTCCATTCTCTGTCTATCTCTGTTTTTGTCTGCTCCATTCTCTGTCTGTCTCTGTTTTTGTCTGCTCCGTTCTCTGCCTATCTCTGTTTTTGTCTGCTCCGTTCTCTGCCTGTCTCTGTTTCTGTCTGCTCCGTTCTCTGCCTATCTCTGTTTTTGTCTGCTCCGTTCTCTGCCTGTCTCTGTTTCTGTCTGCTCCGTTCTCTGCCTGTCTCTGTTTTTTGTCTGCTCCGTTCTCTGCCTGTCTCTGTTTTTGTCTGCTCTGTTCTCTGCCTGTCTCTGTTTGACCCTCCCTGTGTGTGCGCTGTGTGTGGGGCGTGCAGTCCTCCATGCGGGGGCTGGGGGGGAGCCAGCAGACCTCCCTAATGTCGCAGACCATGATGCAGCAGCAGCAGCAGTCCAAAGTGAGTGCTGGGCCCTGATCGTGCAGCGCCGCCTGTCGTAGCCCTCTGTGATGTTGTCGTGCTCGTCTGTGTGTTGTCACCTGCATCATCTTATCTGCCCCTGTCGTTACTGGCGTCAGTGTTGTTGGAGTGATCTCTGACTCAGCACTTTTTTTATTTCAATTTTCAGATTCTGGTGCTGTTGTATAGATGGAGAAGGTGTAAGAATTCCTTATTTTGGAATATGTTGAATAATGAATTCACTGACCCTATCATTGTTATTTTTCAATGAACATGTTTATGTAAAGTTGAGTAGTGTTTAGAAGCAGCAGCCATGACGCAGTATGCAGCTGGACAGACTTGGGAGCTTGAAGGTTGTGGTTTTGATTCCATTATAGTATTTATTTTCGAGGTGATTTGGCCTTGGCGCCACTAGCCCAGAGTTGAACATGGTATGCACTCCAACGGAAGGACTGGAATACACTCAAACGGGAGGACTGGAATGCACTCAAACAGGAAGACTGGAATGCACTCAAACGTGAGAACTGGAATGCACTCAAACAGGAGAACTGGAATGTACTCAAACAGGACTGGAATGCACTCAGACAGGACTGGAATGCACTCAAACAGGAGGACTGGAATGCACTCAAACAGGACTGGAATGCACTCAAACAGGAGGACTGGAATGCACTAAAACAGGACTGGAATGTACTCAAACGGGACAACTGGAATGCAGTCCAACTGGACTGGGATGCACTTAAACTGGAGGACTGGAATGCACTCAAACATGAGGACTGGAATGCACACTAACAGGAGAAATGGGAATGCATTCAGACAGGACTGGAATACACTCAAACGGGAGGACTGGAATGCACTCAAAATGGGACTGCCAGCACTAAAACAGGACTGGAATGTACTCAAACGGGGGGGGGGGGAATGCAGACCAACTGGACTGGGATGCACTTAAACTGGAGGGGGACCGGATGCACTCAAACATGAGAACTGGAATGCACACATAACAGGAGAAATGGAATGCATTCAAAGGGGAGACTGGAATGCACTCAAAAACTGGCACTCTGGAATGGAATGCACTAAAAAGGAGGACTGGAATGCACTCAAAGAGGAGGACTGGAATGCACTCAAACAGGGGGGGGGAATGCACTAAGACAGGAGGAATGAATGCACTCAAATGGGAGGGGGACTGGAATGCACTCAAAGAGGAGAACTGGAATGCACTCAAACGGGAGGACTGGAATGCACTCAAAGAGGACTGGAATGCACTCAAAGAGGAGGCCTGGAATGCACTAAAAAGGAGGACTGGAATGCACTCAAAGAGGAGGACTGGAATGCACTCAAACAGGAGGCCTGGAATGCACTAAGAGAGGAGGACTTGAATGCACTCAAACGGGAGGACTGGAATGCACAAAGAGGAGGAGGACTGGAATGCACTCAAAGAGGAGGACTGAATGCACTCAAACAGGAGGCCTGGAATGCACTAAGACAGGAGGACTTGAATGCACTCAAATGGGAGGACTGGAATGCACTGAAACGGGAGAGGACTGGAATGCACTCAAAGAGGAGGACTGGAATGCACTTAAATGGAAGGACTGGAATGCACTCAAGCAAGAGGACTGGAATGCACTCAAAGAGGAGGACTGGAATGCACTCAAGCAAGAGGACTGGAATGCACTCAAAGAGGAGGACTGGAATGCACTCAAACAGGAGGCCTGGAATGCACTAAGACAGGAGGACTTGAATGCACTCAAACGGGAGGACTGGAATGCACTGAAACGGGGAGGACTGGAATGCACTCAAAGGGGAGGACTGGAATCACACAGCTGAGTGTCCCACTCTTCACGGATGGGTCTGTCGGCATTGCTGAGATTTCTTGAGGAACGCTGCAGGCCCTCCAGACCTGATTAATGCCAGGTCATGTGATGAAAGGAAGGCCAGGTACCACCATGTCATCATGTTTCTGAGCAAAATGGAAGTCTGTGGCATCATCTTCGCCATCGTCATCCATGTTGATCACCACAAAACAAGTCTGTTTCTGCAGCCAGTCATGCCTGTTGTTGTCATGACCTCAGCTGCGATTCCTTCTCAGTGTCTATGTCCATGTGGGTTCATGAGAAAGTTGTGGCTATCAACAATTTCATAAGAACTGTTGTTAGGTGGTGGTGCTCTCTGGAGGGGGAATATTTATTCGTGATGGCGTTGTGACTAATCAGTTATTGTCATGAGCAAGCGCATGGTAGGTGGTGTCATGCATCGTTTGATCAGAACAGGCACCATGGAAGTGACCTGGCATTCAGTCCTCAGAAGTCTGTGCAACATGAGCCAGGTGCCCTGACTGAGAGCCAGGTTTTTAAAGATCTCCTGGCAGACTGTGTGATGTTGCAAAATTGGACGCTTCATGCATTTTAGTGTGGTTCAGGTATTTGGTAATACTGGCAACTTTATGCATTTTAGTAGTGTGGTTCAGGGGGCATCTGCGCGGGTGCGCGAGGGTCCCGCCCTGGTTGGGGGGGGGGGGGGGGGGGGGGCGGGACCCTCGTGACTCTATGCTCGGCAGATGGGCTAGGGTGGGAGAGCCCGGACTGCCGATCGGACAGCGCCCGAGGTGGGAGACCCAGGTCGACCCAAGTCTGCGAGGTTGGGTGCCACAATCGACCAAATAGTTGTTCAGGTTGGGTGTGTGTATTGAGCCACTGGTCCCTCTCGGGGGCATAGAGCCACTGGTCCCCGGGGAGATAAGCGGGCTGTGGCGGCCCAGAGTACTGTGCAGGGACTCGCCGGGGACTGGGGTAACCTTGAGCAGCAGGGGGGGAATAGTAATCGACCATGGTATGTGGTCCCCCCCCCCGGGAGCGTGCCGGGCCCCAGTGGAATAGGGCAGGTTACCCGTGGTCCCGCGCTGGTAGATCCTCCCCCCGGAGGAACGGGACCGAGGACGTTGCCCAAATGGGGGGCTGAGTAAGTCGGACCCCCAACGTCCTGAACCCCTAGGGGAACCTGCGACGGGCGGCGAGCGGGGTTGGTCGGCCGTCTTTGTGTATGTTCACAGCCGTGTGGAGGCACTCGGTGTTCCCATACGCCCAGAGTTATGGTCATGTGCATGGTCGTGCCAAGACGTGGCCATAAAAACTGTGTCCGAGATAATGGGACGCTCCTCGTGCAGGGCTGTTGGCTGCACCTGTGCACGGTGGGGGAGAGCGTCGTCGTGAGACGGCGAGTCCAGATGGGGGGAAGAAGTGGACCCGCGCGTCTCATAAAGGCGAGTGACGGTTGGGGGTTCCAGCCCAAAGCCGTCACCCGTGCCTGTCCGCGGCCCGGCAAAGGTCCCCGGGGGCCGGGGGTCGTGTGACTCGGCATAGTAAGTGGATGTCTGACTATGCGCAGGAAAGCTAGAAGGCAGGGTGGCTGGGGGAGAAGCAGAATCCCGCTCGGATGTTTTGGCTAGAGGGGGTCCCTTAAGGGGGGCCTTGCCCTTAGATTTCCTGGGCAGGTCGAACGAAAGGCACTTAGAAATCGCAGCCGGTTGCCTTTTAGCTTTTGAACGCAACGGTCGTGCGTCCGTCGGTCGGGTAGAGGAGGGAGACTCCCGCGTCCCCTCCACGGGAGGGTCGTCTCCGTCTACCGCGGCGGCCGTTCTCCCAAGGAGAGAACGGTTTCGCTCGGGGTTGGAACCAACTCGTGGGTCCTCCGGGAATGTGAGCGAACCCTGAACGTCAGAGTTGTTGCTCTCGACCCTGCCGAGCCGAGTCCTTCACCATATTGGGCGATGGCGCCGAGCGAACCGGAGCACACGATCGTAAACGGGAGACACGACGGTCGATCGAGGAGGATAATCAGGTCGATCGATCGACCGTGCGCACACAATAGAATATAAATGTAAACAACGCACACAGTGGAATATAAAGGTAAACAAGTCCGTACAGGGACACAAAGCGCAGCAGCAAATGAGCGAAACCGTGCGTGAGAAGCGACCGTGGCGTGGGCCCAAAGTGCTGAGTAACGCCACGTGTAAATACAATGACGACGGTCGATCACGATCGTTAAGGACACGAAGGCGAGCGAGAATTTGTGGACAAATGAATGGGAGGGGTGCAAACCATTGAAGGAAGCAAATTCTGGACGAAAAACCAACTAAAATACCGTGGGTTAGAAGTTGGTGCGACAAGAGGGGGAGACCGGCGCAAAACAAGATGGCGACGAGACCGGCTCACGATTGTCGCACAGGAGGTTGTGGGATCGTGGTATAAATGACGGCGAGAGAAGAAAACGGAATTTAGTGGCGAAAGGGCAGAAGGCGATTGAAAAGGCAAGGCCGATGGATAAAAGGAGGCACAGAACCAGCGATGAACGCGGCGATGGAAAATGCCGATCAATCTGAACCAGTTACGGAAGGCAAGAACCGGGAGCACACAATCGCGAGGATAATTCCGTAAATAAAGGTTAGAATGCTGGCCCACCGATAACCTCACACGTCAAGATTACTCTGAGGGATAAGCACAAGCCACAAATAAATGAGTTCAGAATGCGAACACAGCAATCTTTACACAAAGGCAAAGCATAGGCGAGACAGAGCACAAGACTTACCTTGCTTGGGCGACAGGCCAAAGTAGAATGACGTACAGTACACGACCTTTGGCATCTTCCGTAGGCGGAAGTAGGGTGGGCGTCACGTGACTATCTATGACTGCATTCGCCACAAAACTTCAGCCTGACAGAGCTGACTGACAGCCGTTTAATGCTATGGTCTGACATGGTATAGTATATGACGCCAAATGTATGCGTTTTAGTGTGGTTCAGGTATTTGGCAAAATTGCAACTTCATGCATTTTAGTGTGGTTTATGTACTAGGCAAAATTGGCAACATTATGCATTTTAGTGTGGTTCCATTAATTGGCAAAATTGGCAATTTCATGCATTTTATGCTGTTCAGGTATTAGGCAGATTGGCAACTTTATGCATTTTAGTGTGGCTCAGGTATTTGGCAAAATTGTCAACTTCACTCATTGTATGTGTTCAGGTATTAGGCAGATTGGCAGCTTTATGCATTTTAGTGTGGCTCAGATATTTGGCAAAATTGTCAACTTCACACATTGTTATGTGGTTCAGGTGTGGTTCAGGTTTTAGTGTGGCTCAGATTGGCAACTTCACACATTGCTTTAGCATTTTAGTGTGTGGCTCAGGTATTTGACAAGACCATATAGAGTTGTTCTGACAACAAGTAAAAGAAGCACTGAAAATAGTGACCTGTGCCACATGTTCACCATGACAACTCATTGAGCTCTATCAGAGGAAGAGAGAAAAACAAAAGAAGATCAGCAGTGAGTAGATCATAATGTTGAAATATGTTTGTCCTTGGAGATCTGCTCAACGTCAACCAAATTATATGATGAGATTATATTCATGTTGTAAATTCACTGTTGTGGCCTTAATTGTACCATGTTGTGAACATCTTGGATCAGACGACGTCACTTGTGCTACAAATGTTGTAGACTGAGTTATAGCTGTGTTTTGAGTATGAGAGACAGGTCATGCCAGTCCTTTGCTTGTCAGTGGATTTGTTCATGTGTGCATGCAGATCAGAAAAGAAAGAAGTTGAAATTCAAAGAAAAACACAACGAAAGAAACAGTTGTGGAAGGTGTAGTGAAAGTTGATGGACAGCTTCATGATGTGTAGGAACATTTCCCATTGGGAAGACAGAAAGGAAGCAGAGTGACATCTTCCAAGTGTTTCTGATCTACAGAAGTGATAATAGGATGGAAAGAATGGATGTTACTTGAAACAAGACATTTTGTTCACACCTGTCATCCTTTCTGTGCCCCCAACACCCCCCCCCCCCCCCCCCCCCTCCCCATTCCCCCTTTGCTTGTCTTACCCTGTGCTCTCCGCCATTTTCCCCAACTCCCAACAGTGTTGGTAAGTCGAATTTTCCATGTGTGTGATGCATAAGGTTGTTAAACTCTGTGTGTGTGTGTCTGTGTGTCTGTGTGTGTCTGTGTCTGTGTGTCTGTGTGTGTGAGAGCGAGAGACTTTACCCTTTCATAGCTGAACAACTGCTAGCAGTCACAGTGTTACATGTATTTTATTTATTTATTTGTTTGTTTGTGTATTTATTTATTTATGAGCACAGTAGGTAATGGTGGAAAGAACATGCCCTGATGGTACCCAGACCAAAATGATGACCACATGCAGTGAACAGTGTTGTGTGGCGACAGATTTGCTGTTGTAACTGTGCACTGGAAACCTTCTTTGTCACAGCAGATGGGAGCTGTAGAGGGTGTTGCTGTGGTGCCATGTTACTCATGGTGGTTGTGTTTCTGCCAGCTTTTATTGTTTTGACCTGCTACAGTGAAGGTGTCTGCAGCTTGGAGCAGGGGACTACTACTTGAGGCTGTGGGTGCTTGTGCATGTACCAGAGAAATGATAGAGGGGACAGAAATACAATCCATCTACTGCTTGTCGGGGAGTTCTGCTGCGCATACTGCAGGCATTCACCTCTTCCAGTTGGTTCTGATTGGCTCTGTGTCTGCTTCCTGTTCATGGATTGACTGTTCAACACACTTCACAGGTGATGGTGTCAAATCAGTCGAGTTTGAAGCACACAATGCTTATAGGATCAGGGAATGTTGCCTCCATTGAAAGACTAGCACACTGTCCTGTAATTAAAGTCTGGACATGGGGCATAAAAGCTGTCAAGGAGAGACTCAAGCCATGTATTCCGCATTCTCTGATTTCCATGCTTTTATAAGCATATGTGTAAAAGGGGGAGTAGATTTTTCTCTGTACCTGACAGTTTGAAAGAGTACATTCAAACAGAGAGAAGAATAAGCTTGTTCATCAGTACTCAAGGGCACTAAACAGTCGGGATTTTTTTGTTCATTGAAGAGCCTTTGTCAAGTATGAACAGATCATACATGTGACTGAAGTGAAAATGATGTGAAAAGATGTCAGTTTGATATGAATTTCCATGTTTCTTTTCTTTTACAACTGAAGACTGCTCTTTCTTTCTCTCCAGATCTCTCAGTGTCGATTTGACCTTTCCACTTTTGATGTCTTTACATTTGAAACCTACTCTCTCCTTTCCAAAAAAAGATCTCCCCCATTGTAGTTCATGATATTTCAGTAATTTGATTTTTTGCTGCTGAAGAGTCTCATACTGGCTGATGATAAAACTTTCCTGTCAGTGTTTATATATTGTATACTGCTATGGATTACAGGCTTTATGTTGATGTGGTGTGTATATGTGTGTGTGATCATGTGCATGCATACCTCTGCATGTGTGTTTCATGTGATTTCTGAGGTTGATATCTATTAACAACTACATGTTTACCCCATACATTTCAGTATAATTGTTTTGCACTGTCCTTGCTGTTTGGCTGCGGTTAGAATCTGTCTAAACAGCTAGCATTTCCTATCAGTTCTCTCAGCCATGATTTGATGTCAGACCTTCATCAGATTCAGTATGGAGATGGAAATGTGTTCAGGGATTGTTGTTTTCCTGTTTCAGTTGGTATATAACACAAAATATATTTATGATTTACATTTTTTATCGTTACAGTCCATGAAATACAGTAACAAAGGGCTACAATGGTTGCAGGGAGCTGTCCCTGCTGCCCAGCTGCTGTCATGAATCAGTTGCCCTACAAATGATGGTCTGGGTGCAGTTGTCTTTCAGCTTGCTGTGTGTGTGTGTGTGTGTGTGTGTGTGTGTGGAGAAACAGCTGGTGAGGTGCAGTTGCGAAGGACAAGTGACAAGCATGCATGTTGCTGAAGATTTTTTTTGTGATGACCAAACCTTGTAGACAGAAATGATATCTGTTATATCAACTTCATTATAGAGTCATGGTGTGTGTGTGTGTGTGTGTGTGTGTGTGTGTGTGTGTGTGCAGGGAAGCATTGTCACAGGCATGCCAGGACAGCCCAGCAGTAACTACCAGCCTTCGGCCCCCACTGTAAGTCAGCCATCTTTCTGTGCCAGTATGTTCCTCTCTGCACACAGTAAGAGTGGCTGGGTGTGGGTGTGGGCAGAGGAATGGGCTGGAGGGAAGTGGGTCTGTGTGTGTGTGTGTGTGTGTGTGTGTGTGTGTGTGTGTGTGTGTGTGTGCATAGGCATACCAAGTCTTCTGGGGTTTGGTAAATGTTCCTGTGTAACATATTTTTGTATAAAAAACAGAATTCTAGAGAAAGAAAAACATTAATTAATAGCATCATGAATGATATTTTTGAAAACTGCAGCTGTTTCAGTGGAAAGAAAGGAAGAGCAGCAGAATGTCAAACCCAATCCTGCCCCACAGTTGTTCTGTTAGACACTTGCACAGTGTCACTTCCTTCTCAGTAATACCCCCTCACAGCCTGCCCTCTTACTTCTCTCCCCCCCCCACCCCCCCCCCCAAACTCATTTAGCTCTCCTGCCACCCCCTTACCAAAGATGCATTCATCCCCTACTGTGTGGAGATGTGTTGACCTAGTGACGCCCTGTCGTCACATGACCTTTGGACTCATTTATGGAAGGTGATACTTTCAGTACTGTAATCATGGCATGTAAAGACCAGAACGACCAATACCGTACAGATAGTGATCTTGACAGAAACCATGTGAAATGTGATGGAAATCCATCCAGCTGTTCTTGTGTTGTGACATACATGACTGATGGTGACTCATGTATGTGAATTAAGTGATCTATTGACACAAACAAAAGTGTCATGGACACAAGTGACAGTGGCAGTTTGTCACGACTGACAGTCACACGCAGACAGAACACATCAGAGAGAGTGACAGTTACACATCCCAGATAGTGACACATTGAACACGTAAGTGACAGTGAGAAACCCGAATGACAGTGACACACAGACAGAAGACATAGTAGTGACGTTTAGACATAATTGACAGTGACACACAGAACACATAAATAACATTGACAATGAGACATGATTGATAGTGGCACACACAGAACTCATAAGTGACAGTTATGCTTGTCTGACAGTGACACAAAGATAGAAGACATCAGTGACAGTGAGACATGACTAACAAAGAAATTCCGACATGACCAACAGCAACACAAGACACAACCAGTGACAAAATGTACACAGTAGACTACAAAACCCAGACCTGACGGACAAAGGTACGGCCAGTGGCAAAACATACACAAACACAGCAAGACCCAGACCTGACTGACAAAGGCACAGCCAATGGCAAAACATACACAAACACAGCAAGTCCCAGACCTGACTGACAAAGGTACAGCCAATGGCAAAACATACACAAACACAGCAAGACCCAGACCTGACTGACAAAGGCACAGCCAATGGCAAAATATACACAAACACAGCAAGACCCAGACCTGACTGACAAAGGCACAGCCATTGGCAAAACATACACAAACACAGCAAGTCCCAGACGCACCTGACAGCCACACAGGACATGTTCAGTATCATGACTCAGACACGAACAACAGCAGCACAGACTTGACCACAAAGCAGCACCCAGACTCCAGACCATCCTGTCCTGCAGTGGCAGGCCAGAGGTCAGCCTGCAAGCAGTGACAGATAGGTGTGGTGTGACTGACCTGGCCTGTGTGCATTGTCACTGTCTACAGAGCACCTACCAGAACCAGGCAGGAAACTCGGGTCGGCCTAACTACCCAACCCAGTCCCATCGCCAGTACTACCAGACCCACTGAAGGTCTGGCAGACCTGCCCAACACACAGAAAGCCCCGCTGAACGAGGAGAAGCACTGACACACTCAACACTGCTTCCAGGCTTGGAAGAGCTCACTGGATGTGCGACTTGGGTTTTGTATGTCAAAAGTTTCGACAGAGTAGGTGTTCTTGTCTTTGTTCAAACTTTTCTGGTGTGTGTTGAAGCTTGGGCAGGATATCTTATAAAAGGAAGCGAAGAATGAGCAACTGTTGCGTACAGTCTCAAATGAAAAAGAAAACTTCATGACATGCTGATTATCACACACATGATCTTTACCAGGGAAGTGGTTTTCACTCATCCCCCTTGGTTGGTTAGTTGTCTGGTTGTTTGCAGGATTACGCAAAAACGACTGAACCCATTTTAATGAAGCATGATGGGAAATGGAATGTTGCGGAAGAACAGAGCCATTGAAGGTAGTGTCAGAGTGGGGTGGCTGACTACAAGCAGGAATGGAATCAAACCTGGAAGGAAAGTTACTATCCCGCCAAACGTAAGAGACAACAGTACAAGAAAAAAACAGATGTTTTGACCTCTTTGGTCTTCTTCAGGCAAGACAAGCAACATTCAAGATGATGAAAAAAGGAGAAACAGTCAATCAGTTGTCTCCCTGTGTTGGATGCAAAATGGATGTGGAATGGTGTGTGTGTTTTTATTCTGTGCCCAGTTTGGGAACATAAGTGATTGTTCAGTCTTCCAGTCCATTGTCTTGTATGTGGTTTGACTTGCCTGAAGAAGACCAAGGGGGTTGAAATATGTTGTGGTTTACCTTGTAATTTGTTTGTCCCTTTTGTTTGGTGGAATAGTCATCTTTAAGTTCGGGCCATTTATGTTTGGGAAGATGTGCTGTGAGAATCTGGATCCTGAGACTGATCCAGCAGTTTAGTATTCTGTATTGACTGATGTGAACTTCATGTTGCTATTGTCTGTAGACTGATGATTGTCCATGAAGTAATGTTTTCTTCCTCCCCTGGACCTCTTTCCACACTGTTTTGACTCTTCTTCTTTCCATTAGCTTATGCATGCATGCACACACACACACACACACACACACACACACACACACACACACACACACACACACTTACTCACTCTACCATCTTTTATATCACTAGGTTTGAACAGACTATGAATTAAAAAAGTCTGTTACTTTGATCGAGAGGCCTTTACCTGTGTTCCTGTCATCAGTAGATCAGTAGTGACTGGTATGTGTGGGTATGATCATTTGTTCATAACATGGCAAGTCAGTTGGTTGAGGGTTTGATTTTTGAGCAGACATGGGCATCTGCCTGCATTTCATTCTGATGTTATACCTTGCCTTGGTTATAACAGAAGGGAGGTAATGGTGAAGAGCCATGGCCTGTGCTACTGTTTCCAACACACAAAGGATTGAATGAGAGATGAATCAGGTGTCAGTTTGACTGGCCAGGTGTGGTAAACAGACAGGTGTGGTAAACAGACAGGTGAGGTAAACAGACAGTGAATGTCATCTGAGAAGAAATGTAGCTGCACTGTGGGCACTGTATGTTCAGATTACAGCACACGGTGGATGTAATGTGAAAAGCGGCATTGTACAGATTATTTTTCTAATGGAAACAAAGTAAGAGGACCGGGAACATAAAGCAGTCATGACTGATGATTCATGCCATGAACACTCTACATCCACTGTTTTTTTGAGTGATTGTAAATAAATATATGTAAAGAATGTTTTGGTCAGAACCCAGACCATCATGTCAGGTTGTTGAGTGTTGCACTGCATTGTCCTTACACCACACCCCCCAGCTTTGAGAAATACACAGCTATCACTGAAGCTGAGTGTCCAGACCCTAGACTGGAAGATGGAAAAATCCTCTCCCCAGCCCACAGTAGAGAGGAAGTCCATCAGGCCAGCTGGACTAAACAAAAGCTAACAAACTCCAGCCTCCAACTGCGGCAGACTCCTGTGCTGAAAACTGACCCAACTAGAGGAAGCCCCATCACCCTGCAACATCCCTGCCCTGATATGGAGGGTGTGGTGAGGGCTGTCTAAGGCGGAGGATGTCCCAGTAAAACAGCTGTATGACGTGACTGTCCAGACCTGTAGCGGAAGTCAGACATGTGCAGAGGAAGACAGAATCTGCCACATGGAGGGATACCTACCATGAAGTTCTCCAGAGGGGAACATGCTCAGTACTTGTTGGCAAGGCCGCTTTGCAAGACAGTGTAAGGTGATTGCCTGCTTCTGCATCCACTGGCAGGGTTAGCACTCTGCCAGTTTGAAGTGGGTAAGCACTGGTCAGCAAAATCTTAATGTATGTCTTCTGCATCCACTGCCAGGGTTAGCACTCTGCCCAATTTGAAGGGGTTAAGCACTGGTCAGCAAAATCTTTAATGTATGTCTTCTGCATCAACTGTCAGGGTTAGCACTCTGCCCAGTTTGAAGTGGGTAAGCACTGGTCAGCAAAATCTTAATGTATGTCTTCTGCATCCACTGCCAGGGTTAGCACTCTGCCCAGTTTGAAGGGGTTAAGCACAGGTCAGCAAAATCTTAATGTATGTCTTCTGCATCCACTGCCAGGGTTAGCACTCTGCCCAGTTTGAAGGGGTTAAGCACTGGTCAGCAAAATCTTAATGTGTGTCTTCTGCATCAACTGTCAGGGTTAGCACTCTGCCCAATTTGAAGTGGGTAAGCACTGGTCAGCAAAATCTTAATGTATGTCTTCTGCATCCACTGCCAGGATTAGCACTCGGTGCCCAGTTTGAAGGAGGTAAGCACTTGTCAGCAAAATCCTAATGTATGTCTTCTGCATCCACTGCCAGGATTAGCTCTCGGTGCCCAGTTTGAAGGAGGTAAGCACTGGTCAGCAGAATCTTAATGTATGTCTCCGGCCATGCCTCATGTGCAGCCCAAGAAGGCGATGACCATCCAAGAGAAAGTCAGCCAGTACACTGCAGAGCGAGAACCTTTTATATTTGTGGGATTTTAGCTTCTAGACAGAGCTAATTTGCCGTGTGGTCAGTTGGGAAGACTTGAACCACACACTCAAGTTTCATACTTAAACTGGCCTGACCAAAAGCACAGGTGCTTGCATCTCTTGAGCGTAGTTGGCGCTTGGATAATGATGAAAGTAAGCACTAAGTGCAGCCCTGCCGTGCAGTCTCAGATCAGGATGGACTGTCTTAGGATCATCTTCCTCCTCATCATCCCATCATCATCGATCAGCATAAAAAAAAAGGGCCTCAAAATTCTGTGGCCCTTCATTCCCAGCTCTCTTGGTGACCTCAGACTCAATATCTTCTTCATGTGTATGCACTTGGTTTATTCAGGTTGTGGTCGACGGTATCAGCTTGTTCAACGGGGACTGTTTGTGAAGGGCTTTACTCACACCGGTTTTGCAACAAAACAATTACTGATGCAGGAGGGGACTTAGCAGGTAGTGTTCTGTGTATGCTGTGTCAGAATAGGTACCACTGAACACCATCAGAGTGACTTGGCAGCTGTGCAGTCTGTCTGGTGGGTTGCCTCAGGATGACTGGACATTGATCCTGGCTGGGGACTGCCAGTGCCAGGGCTGCAACAGGACAAGCCTGACTGTGACTGTGGACTGGAACCAGAATGAGCAGCATGGGGGTAATGCCTCCAGAGTGGCCCAGAAGTTGAGACAGAGAAAAATAAGAAAAGCTGTATGTATCAAGACGCTTTTGGAACAAGTTCAGTAGGGCATGGAACAGTGACATATTTGAACAAATGCCATGGTCTTTGACATCATGAAAGCCTTCAGCATGGGGTGGGTTTATTAGACATATGGTGGAACATGTGTTCGCCCAATGACTGAGACTGCCACCGACTGCGGTTGTTCAGCAGGTAGCTGTGCAGTTTCTTATTTTTGCAAAACACCCATGGCTCATTGAACTTCATGGTCATTGGACATTCCAGTCTTTCCATGCTATTATTTGTAATAACAAATGACCCCAACGTCCTTTCCAGAGACCGTGGTGTGTTATGCAGTAGACCACTGCCTTTGTTCCCTCACACACAGCAGTTGAGGGGATAGTCAGCATTCATGACATGTGAGGCTCCCACAATCATGTAGATCAAATCAAAGATGGGTCTAAGTGTTATCGATATGAAGTTGACAAATCAAAGATGGGTCTAAGTGTTATCGATATGAAGTTGAATGTGTGAGCTCTTTCCCCATTCAGAACAAATCTTGTTCGTTCTTTTATGAATACAAACAGCACTTCTCATGGTACTGAATTTCAATGTCCAGTGAGTTTATCCAGTCACTGTCCACCACAGTACCAAATGACACAGCCTGTGTTTGATGTGCAAGGTGTGAATCTCAGAATGGCTGTGCCCTCAAACCCTGCCTAGCTCAGTGTTATCTGTTTTTAATGGTGTCTGTTGTTCTTGAAAAATGGATATTCATTGTTCTAAATCATCATGTAGATATGTTGTGTTTGTTGTTATTTTCATGATAAGGGTTTTTTTTTTTTTTTTTTTTTTTTTTTTTGTAGGCAGCTTTGTGAGATTTATGTGCATCTGCCGTAGTATAGTTTGCTACCTAAAACTGATCCCCCATACACACTCACAGTTTGTTATGATTTGTTCTGACCTAACAGGGTTTTAGACTGCATAGTCGAGGGTAAGGGGTAAAGCGACCTTCACTTACCTCGGTTCAATGAAACTGTATTTGAGAGACTTTGGTTTATTAAACACGATTTTGTCGGAGAACCATGTTTTCCTCAAATAAAGGCAGTCCGTCAACTGCAGGTGCTTGTTTATTAAATCAGCCCTTGGTCTGGCATGCCAAGCTCCTGAACAAAGTGCCATCACTTGGTGTCATGGATGCCTCAGTTCCTGGCTCAGTTCCTGGAAGCATTCCAGGATGCCACACAAAATGGCAGTCATGTAGAACGTTTTTTGACAGGGAGTCATGGTGAGATAATGTCCACTCTCCACTGCACCCTGTAGGATTGCTTTAGACAGGGAGTCATGGTGAGATAATGTCCACTCTCCACTGCACCCTGTAGGATTGCTTCAGACAGGGAGTCATGGTGAGATAATGTCCACTCTCCACTGCACCCTGTAGGATTGCTTCAGACAGGGAGTCATGGTGAGATAATGTCCACTCTCCACTGCACCCTGTAGGATTGCTTCAGACAGGGAGTCATGGGGAGATACATGTCCTCCCTCTGTACCCTGTAGAATGGTCTTGGACAGGGAGTTATGGTGAGATACATGTTCACCCTCTACCGTACCCTGTAGAATGGTCTTGGACAGGTATCAATGATGAGATGCATGTCTTTCCCATCGTGTCACCCTTAGAATGGTCTTGGATAGGGAATTGTGTTAAGATCATGCACACCCTCCAGCGAATCTGTCAAATGGTCTTGGATAGGGAATTGTGTTAAGATCATGTCCACCCTCCAGCGAATCTTGTCAAATAGTCTAGGACAGGGTATCATGGTACGACATATATGTCCACCCTACAGTGAATCCAAGTAAGAAGAAAAAATAGTTGGAAGACAGATTATGGTGGGATTTCTGGCCCCATGGACAGTGCCCGCCAACAAGTCCTGGAGAAAAGAAAGGCCTTTACAGGTTCTCTAGTCCGTTATTGAAGCCAATCAACACAAAATTGAATCAGATAAACTAGCCTAACTTTATTTGATGATTGTAAAATAGTAAACTATGGCTTCAGATGCTTAACACAATTTTCACATTTTCAAGTTTGACATGAAGCTGACTTGAAATAGTTAAAGCATGTTTTGTGATTTCTGTGTACAAAAAAGAAAAAAAAAAAAAAAAAAAGAGAAAGATTGATTGATATCGTAAATCTATTCCTCAGTATGATTGATCAGTTTTGTCCGTTAGTACACTGAATCTGTTTTAGGACACTGAATCTGTTTTAGCGGATCAGTATTTGTATATTTTGTCTTCACTTTTATGTGTGTTTGATGCATAATATAATGCATTACATATTTCTTTTGTATGAAGGATTCATTGATGTTCTCAGTGAATCTTTGATGTTGTAATATGTGTTTCAGTGAATAAATCAAACCAAAAAAAAAATGCAGCTTTCTTTTGTGTGATTGCTTGCTCTTGTGTAGGTTAAGCCACGTTCTAGTTAAATGTATGTAGTAGGTAAAGCCATGTTCTGGTTTAATGTATGATGGGGGGGGGGGGGGGGGGAGGTGAGAGGGGAGGAGCATGATGGAGGAAAGGAGAAGGGAGCAAGAGGGAGGAGGGGGTCATCCTTGCTAATGAGTATAACCCAGAATTGACAAAAGATCATCAAAGAAAAGAGGAAGAGTGTGAAGAGTACATTAAAGAAAAAGAGGAGGATTGTTATACAAAAGATCATCAAAGAAAAGAGGAAGAGTGTGAAGAATACATTAAAGAAAAGAGGAGGATTGGTTTAGTTTAGAATATGCAGGCATCAGAAAGAAATTCTCAAACTCTCAGTCTCTGTGTCTTTCCCTCGCCCCCTCTCTCTTTCTCTTGCTCTCTCTCTCTCTCTCATATCAGCACACCCTTTCAGACACACACACACACAAACCTAACAGTCACGCATGGATGTACGCATGCACAGCCACATACTTTTACAAAGGCTCATGCACACACTCCTACACACACAAACACACACACACACACACACACACACACACACACACATATGCACATTGAATACTTGTTATCTAAAGCAAGAAAAACTTTAAATTTTTTGAAAGTTATCAGTAAGCAATACTGGAGCCAAGATGTCAGAGTACTAAAACATCTAGCGATAAGTCTTGTTCGCTCTAGGCTTATGTATGGTCAAGAAGCTTTTTTCACTGCTCCAAAATATCTGTTAAATAAATTACAAAGCGTGGATTGTAAAGCTTTTCGATTGGCCTTGGGGGTTCTTTCCATACATCAACAATAGCAACATATAGAGAGGTAGGAGTACTTCCTTTAAATGAATGCCGTCAGCTTGCCATCGCTAAATATTTGCTAAAATGCTCTTTAAGTGAAAACAATGTTGAAAATGAAATTGGCTTGGGGTCAGATGCTGATTTCCCAAAACGAGCCAAAAACATATCATGTCTTAAAACAATAAGAACTGAAACTCTAGATACTTTGCAACAATCAGAAATATGATTAGAAGATATGGTGAAATGTAGTAATCCGTGTAGTGCTATCCCTCCGTGGGAATTACAAAAAGGACATTTTGACATTAATCATACTGATGCAAAGAAAAGTGAGAATAAAAATTTTATTGGCACAATTGCGAATGAGCATTTATTTCTCAATTATCCAAATCATCTCAAAGTTTATACCGATGGTTCAGTTCTAGAAAATCACACGGAGCTGGTGCTGCTTTCACTATCCCCAACTAAAGGTCAAAAGAGGTTTTTATATTGGAAAGCACAGATCTATATTTACAGCTGAATTAACTGCTATTCTTATGGCTTTGCATTATTTGCTTGATTTTCCGAAAACTGTGACTCAAATTCTTTTTTGTGTTGATTCAAAATCAGTGTTGTATGCCTTAAGCAATTCAAATTCTAGTGTGAGACAAGATTTGATTTTTGAGATTAATCATTTGGCATTTCCTTATTCTAAGAGGTAGTAGTCTTACCTTTCTTTGGGTGCCTTCACACAGTGGAATACCTTTCAATGAATCCGTAGATAAACTAGCTAAAAACTCTGCAGATTATATACAAATGAAGCATATAATTTGAAGATCCCATTATCATTGAAAGAAGGTTATAGCCTACTGCAGAATGCTTGCTGGAAGCATTTTAGAAAGAAACAAGAAGATGTTGGCCACTCATCACCTGCTGACCACCAAAACGAGTTTTGAAGATGTTTTTATATCTAAGTATGGTCAGTTATCTAACCTAAGACTTTTAACTTCCTTGCATATAGATTCAAACTTAATGCTTTTAAGACCAAATTCACTTCCAACACCACATGCGTGTGTGGTGGGAAAAATTTCTAATGAACATATACTTTTCCACTGTAGAAAATGAAAACCTATCTGCCTACTTTTTCGGAAAAGTCCCTGAAGGAGGTTTTAGTAAAACCCCTTTTGATTTGTGACATTGTTTTAGGACTTGTTCAGAGTACCATTTTTAGATTCCTTTAATAATTCTACTTTCATGTTTAAAATGTTAGTATTCTGTTACCTTCAGCGTTCATCTGATGTTTTTTTAAAAATGTTATTCTAGTTATGTTATAGGTTGCAATTTTTATTCACGATAACATTTTTTCTTCCGATTTCCATCCCAATCCTCCTTTTTCTCTTTTTCCCTTTTTTCATTTATACTTCTTCATCTTTTTCTCTCTCACTGTTCCTCTATCTCTTTATCTCCTTCAGTTGCCTGTGTATCCACCCCCCTCCCCTCTCTTCCTCCTTTACTACCCTCTTTATTTATTTATTTTTGATTGTCTAAAATCACTTATGTGTATAGACATTAAATTGAAGAACACACACACACACACATATATGAACGAGAAAAAAATGGCAATTGCATGCTTGGTGACCAGATTTCAATTAATCACATTTTATTCAGTTGTCAAAGTGCACATATACATACCCACACAGGCATGCGTAGAGCACGTGCACACGTGCACATGCTCGCCCCAAAAAAGTCAATTGCATACATGGCGAACAGATTTTATTTATTCACATTCATTCCATTGTCTAATGATACAAACTTTCTCCCGCATTCACTTTCAACAAATAATTTTTCAAATGTATATGGTCTGTCCATCCGAAGATTGTCATTATTCCCAGACTGAACTCTGTGCTGTGGTCCACCCACAGGTAGTAGTAGTTCCGAGAGTGAAGTCTGTTCTGTAGCAGGTTCATCCACAGATGGTCATTAGTTTAAACACAGGTCACTGTGATACTCTTGTCTTCAGTGTGTTCCACTAAGATGATCTGTCAACTGTTGGATTATCCTCTGTGATTCCATGTCCCAGACAGTCCAGGGCCCCCCAGACGCCACGCCATGTCTCCAGGCCAACAGGATGGTCAGCGAGTCACAGAGGCCTCCACCTGCTGGCAGACCCAGGAATGGCGGGCAACAAATCCACCCAGGATCCCAATTCCCCCTACCCCCACACAGAGGCCTACCCACCATAGTGACTCGCATTCAAGGGGAACACTGTTACCTCCACATACTATGCACCCCTCCCCTTCTGCCACACTCTCTCCCCGCCCTCCATGACCCTCCCCCCCCCCCCACACACACACTGTTATTGAGAAATTATTGTTTCTCATAATACCATGCTCTGTCACTAGACCTTTAAGGGTTCCTGTGACAAAGTCTGAGTCGCACCCCAATCCAATATGTATGGTCCTTTTTGTACCTTAGATGAGCAAGAGTGACAACTTGGTCATTAAAAGCACAGTATTATGCAACGATTTAAACAATGTACATTAACTGGATGGCACTGCTTTTGACTTCATTCAGCACCCTCATACCTAGTAATACAGGAGCATAATGTTTTCAACTTACTGCTTGGTCAATGAAAAATCTGTGGAATTCTGGAAGAAAAAAAAGGGGGAAAGGAGGAGGTACGTATGGGACATAATTCTGCAATGCAGGCAAGGGCAATCACCATTATAACTTCTACTCCAATTTGGAAACATGGGCAAGATATTACTGTTGCTTTGTACATCCATACACACACATGTGTACATTCACTACACACACACACAACAAAAAAAAAAAAAATCAAACAAAGAATGTTAGGTAGGCACTCGAGCGCATTGATCTAAAGCATAGGTCAGACATCTGTTAAGTCATAGCCATGAGACCCTCTACTTCAATTATCTCATCTTAGTTGTTAATTCATTTATCCATCAGCTTATAATCATGCGTAGTGTAGTCTCAAAACTTGGCAGATGTGGTGTAGCGTATATGGACTAGTCTGCATGCAGTGACGCCTTGATGAAACTGAAACTCGGCAGTTTGTTTTGTATGGCCATTGCGTTATCAACTCTCCTTTGTATGGCCATTGCACAATCAGCACTTGTTTGCTTTGTATGGCTATTGCATCATCCCCACCTCTTCGTTTTGTATGGCCATTGTATAATGAAGTTCATTTTATATGACCATAACACTTCAATATTTCCCCCCCAAGGGATAAGGGGCTTTGCCATCTCATCAGGCAGTGAATCGCATTGAACAAAAAGAAAAAGCTGTGAAACAAAAAAAGTGGGAAGCATGAAAAATATATCATTAGCAGTCACGTTTTGCATTTGCCACAGGTTTTTTATTGGGCAAGACCAGACAAATTCTGTTTTTTTTGGGGGGCCTGAATGTTGTAAAGTATGAGCTTTGATGGGTTTTGTTGTTGTTGTTGTTGTTGTTGCTGTTGTTTTTAAACGAACCTGCCAATCTTTGCCCTCAAATACTACTATCCTTTGTCGCTTTCCCTTGTCCACCCTCCTCCCTGCCGCCCTCCAGCCCTTTCATATACCACTCACAGAAGCACGCACAGTCTGTCACTCCCCCCACTAGCACACTTCACGTCTTTTTCAGTTCATTCATTACCGACTTTTTTCCCATTTGCCAACAAAGTCGATCGCTCTATCCACGCCTTGTCTTATAAATGATGCCTTTTATGGCATTCCCCGCATGCATTTCATATTCAAAACTCTTCAAACAGTTAGTACTTTCGTTTTCTACATGACCCGGAAGTTCATTCGACATCCGGGCCGGAAGTTTACGTGCTAATCAATAGAGGTGTGTTGCCGAAAAGATTTGCCCACAAAAACTGTAAGGCTTGGCAAGATCGTGTGCTGTTGATATTGAAATGATTTCTGTAATGATTTAAACGAATGTTGGAAGTATTGCCCATGCAGGTAAGATCCTTTTTTTTAGCGGAGTTACCTGGTGGGATATTCCATATGTGTGGGGCCGGAATAGCTCAGTTGGCAGAGCGCCGGACTCGTAAATCTTGGGGTTGCGCGAGCTCGCATCTTTGCCTGGCCGTTTCGGTACAGGGGTATTTTTTCCCCCTCGGAGTTAACATTGGTTCTGACTCCATTCCCCCATACAGTCCTTCGAATGAGACTATAAACCGAGGTTCCGTGTGTGAACGCACGCACAACATCTTGCACACACGTAAAATCCCATCACCAACTTTCGGAAGAGAAGGCCAGTTTGGCCGTTGGTATGGGCGACAACGTTACACATAGCATGCACCTTCCCGAAGTTGGAGTATGGCTGCCTTAATGGCGGGATAAAAAAATGGTAATACACACAAAAGTGTCAGAATAATCAACATGATGATTGTGGACACTAAAAGGAAGAAAAATATGTTGAACCGTCATGACCATGATAGTGAATGAACATTGTAGGTGTTGGGTCTCTAGTGTTTAGATGCATGATCAGTGATATTGAGTGAGAAGTTCATATGGTCAGTGAAAAATCATGATGGTTGTGGTTCCTTGGTCAATGACAAATCGTGATGTTGTGGTTCCATGATTATCATTATCACATTGACGTTTAGCAGTATGAAACTGATGTTGAGTGATGACTGAATGCACTCACTTCAGTTGCAGCCTAGGTCGGCAGATGGAGATTTTCATCTTACTCATCACTGACATTTTTGCAGATTGATTAGGTACATGACAAAAATGAATAAACAAATGAATGGAAAATAAGCACACCCCCAAAAGAGCAAAAATTAAGCCTGAATGATGCAAAAAGTATATTGATCAGACTTTTGAGAAGAAAGTTTTTTTTTTTTTTTTTTAATGGATCTAGTTGCAAGATCCTTATAATCTAAAGGACATTGATCACCTCCAAAAGATTCAGAAGAGAGCAGCACAGTTCGTAACAGGGAACCATATCAGAGAGAAAGGGAATACTAGGAAGAACATGAGGAAATTAGAATGGAAACCCTTAGAAGAGAGAAGAACCTTTATTAAACTTAATACCTTTGAATCAAAGGCAGAGCTAAACTAACATATCCCAAATGAAACAACTAGTATTTAATAAAAGTAGCACCAGGAGGAGTGGCGGTCAATCTTATGCCATATCTGCATCAAAATTGACGGCCTTTTACATTCGTTTTATCCTAGTTCTGTAAGGCTGTGGGAACTCACTTCCGGGTGTCATCAAGATTGCCACAAATGCAGTCTCTTTTAAAAGCCAAATTGATAAGGTATGATGAGGTACCATGCCGTAGAGATCAAGTTCAAGAAGGCGACATGTGATCTAGTATTAGAAACAAAAGCACCCCTCTTATTTACTACTTTATCACTAGTTAAAACATTGTTCTTGAAATTTAGATATATACTCTCATATGAATTTGGTTGAAAGTTGGCAGATGCTCACAAAAGTCGTAAATCTAAAACAAACTAAGAAATTCCCAGGTAATTCTGGCAAAATCAGCAGTTACTGATGCATACTCTTCTGTTTGAAGTACAAAACAACAACTTTCTCAAACTTCATGTACCAGCAGGTGGATATGCTACTTTGAGAAATTTAGATTTACCCTATTTCACACAGAAGATTATTTGGAATAAGTGTGGATATTACCCTGATCAGTTAATTTTTACTTATGTTGAGACAAATAGATGAAACAAGCTACTTGTCCCTGCAAGTTACAGCATGCCCTTTTTCTAAAGAGATGTCTTGTAAAAGTTACTGTAGGTATGAAATGACATGTCCGGGGACATAACTGAATATGGCATAGTCTGCATAACATCATGATGAAGGCTTTTAACATAGCGAGCCTTTATTAGGTGACATTTACTGGGAGTGGGAGGTCTTCCTGTATTTTAACTTTTTCTTAAGTAACATGTGATATGTATGTACCATATATTATCTATCTATTTCTCTCTCTCTGTATATATAAAACATTAATTTTCTGGACTGCCAGATGAGGTAATGAAACTAGGGAACTTTTGAAAAAAAAAAATGAAATGAAAACACTGCAAGTCCAAATTGTATCAAATCTTGTAAGAAAAAATGTAGTTTTAGATTTATGATTTATACACAGTATATTTCTTTTTATTATTTTTTTTTTTCTTTCAAAATGAAGATGCTTTTCTCTGCATTTGCACACAGTGTATACATTTGTTTTCTGTTTTCATATTTTTAACTGACCATTGTGATCATTTATGAAATTTTCCAAAAAACCTGGAATCTCAATCAGTCCATAACAGTTTATGTGGCAGTGTGCAAAGGGAGCAAGAACGGGGAACTTGATGTCAAGGTGATGGCGTAACGTCCAGCCAGAGTAAGAGTTTATGCTCAATGATGGGAACAAAATATAAAGCCACCCTCTAATCTAAAGGCAGATCAGTAATTAACTTGTAATGGTGGATGGGCTGATTGGTATACTATCATTACAAGGCGAATGTTCTCACAATGATGGTTTCACTTTCAGTTGAAGTAAAGGCCTCTGGACAGCCATTCTTTCCATCCCAACCTCTGTGACGACAGTGTAGCAGCTTGGACTACCACAATGTCAGCAGTGTCGGGAATACCATTAGACAAAAAAGAGATCCTTGTTGGCTCATCAAAGAAGCCTGCCCTGGTAAGGTTACTCTTCACACGTTGTTGGAAACTTCAATCAAGTGTGTATGCGCGCATGTTGTGTGTGTGTGTGTGTGTGTGTGTGTGTGTGTGTGTGTGTGTGTGTGCATGCATATTGTGTGTGATTGCAGGAAGATAAATAAGTACAATAAGTGACTGTGATGACACTAGACAAGTATCAATGTTGTGGAAAGATTAGGTTTAAAGATACAGACACAGCTACACTGTAACCCAAACTTCTTTTGCTAAGACTGGCATCTGGTGATCTATTGTTGGTGAAATTGTCTCTGTTGGAAATGGTGGGCACATTTTGACCTTATGAGCTGGAAGGGTGGGGATGGGAAAGGGGTGTAATTGCTGTTGCTACTAAGTTGAAGTTAGCTTGTATGGAAAAAGAGATGAAATTGCTATTAATTCATAAATGGCTGAGAGAGGTGAATGGGGTTTGGGAGAGGCGTTGGAGATGAGGTGGGGATAGGAGAGTAAAAATGAGTACTTGACATTGGTTGGAAAGGCTAGTTTGGTTTGAATCAACTTGATGGTTCATCTTGAGAGGCATGTTGATTGAACTGCACACTGTGTGGGAAACTGAGTAAAGTCCATGCTGATTAGCCGTAAGAGAACTGACAGAAGCAAACAAAAGAGGCAATGCACTTTAATTCAAAAGTTCAGTTTACAGCTACAGCTAATGACTGTGTCAAATGCTGACAGTGATTTGTCACAGCAGTCTGACATTGGTTGATTGATGTGCACCTGATGAGTTCATCAGGTCAAAGTACCACATGTGCCATGGTGATTTTTGTGTGTGTACCAAATATGTAGATGCAGGAAAAATCCAAGGCTATGGTTAATGCTGTTAGAAGGATTGATTCTCACAAAACTGTTTTCTAACATGAATTTGTGTTGAAAACAGCCCCAAACAAAAATGTAGAACATTGAATTTAAGGTAACTAAGCTGTGGCAGAAAATAAACGTTTCCTTCACCTTTTGCGGATAAACAATTCCTTTAACATACGCAGACAGACGTTCCTTCACTTTCTGCAGGTAAACCATCCCTTTAACAAATGCAGACAAACATTTCCTGTGAACACCATTTGGAGACAAAGAATTCCTTTATTATTTGCAGATAAACATTTCCTCCACCATTTGCAAACAGTTCCTTCATCATTTGCTGACAAACAATTCCTTCATGTTTATGACTGTGGCTCATTAGTAGATTATTAGTCACACACACACACACACACACATAAATAAAAAAAAAAAAAAAAAAAAAAAAAATATATATATATCGATAGGTATATATATATGTGTGTGTGTGGATGGTGTGTGTGTGTGTGTGTGTGTGTGTGTGTGTGTGGTTTGGGTTAGACCCTTCACTGATGACGTTCTCTGGAAACTGTCAAATTCTACCTTCTGAGTGACGCATTTGCTATTCCCTGTTGATTTTCATCTCATAGGTAAGAGTGGTCAGTAAAACTTTTCACGTTGTTAGGGCACAATGAAAAAAGCTTGTAAATATGGCATTCTTCCACATTCCTGCTAAAGGCCGGTTAAATTCAGCTCAGCAGGTGATTGCTTAGTCTTCCTGAAAGACAAACAAACAAACCAGTGAGTCTTTTTAATAAAAGATAAACAAACAAACCAGTGATATGGATGAACATTTAAGCTCCCCGAGAGAGATAACAGTTGTGCTCATTTCTGTTGTCATATCATAATTAGCATTCTGTTACAAGGATAGTGACTTTTTGACATGAAAACCATATTGTCATTGTGTTCCTCATAATATTCACTTTTTTTTTTTTTTTCCCCATGGCGAAAACAACTGTCATGATGTATGAAGCTACCAGACTCCCATGAGGATGAGCTTTGCTGTAAGGATCAGCTTTGTGTCTTACAGCACTCAGACTGGATGAGCCGCAGAGGGTTTGTGGCGTATGTGGCACCCCCACTGGACAGCAGTGACCAGGGACAGATGGGAGAGTGGTTGGAGCGACTGCAGTATATCAGCACCGACTTGCACTGGCTGCTTCAGCTCAGTCCACATCAGCACTTCTGGTGCCAGGTGAGGTCATTAGCCTGTTGAGGTCATAATATCAAGTGATGTCATCAGCCTGTTGAGGTCATAATATCAGGTTAGGTCATCAACCTGTTGAGGTCATAATATCAGGTGAGGTCATCAGCCTGTTGAGGTCATAATCTCAGGTTAGGTCATCAACCTGTTGAGGTCATAATATCAGGTGAGGTCATCAGCCTGTTGAGGTCATATATATCAGGTGAGGTCATTAGCCTATTGACATCATAATATCAGGTGAGGTCTTCAGCCTGTTGAGGTCAGAATATCAGGTGAGATCATCAACCTGTTCAGGTCATAATATCAAGTGAGGTCATCAACCTGTTGAGGTCATAATATCAGGTGAGGTCATCAGCCTGTTGAGGTCATAATATCAGGTGAGGTCATCAGCCTGTTGAGGTCATTATCTGGTGATGTCATCAGCCTGTCGAGGTCATCAGCCTGTTGAGGTCATATTATCTGGTGATGTCATCAGCCTGTTGAGGTCATCAGCCTGTTGAGGTCATAATATCAGGTGAGGTCATCAGCCTGTTGAGGTCATTATCTGGTGATGTCATCAGCCTGTTGAGGTCATCAGCCTGTTGAGGTCATAATATCAGGTGAGGTCATCAGCCTTGTGAGATCACAATATCAGGTGAAGTCATCAGCCTGTTGAGGTCATAATATCAGGTGAGGTCGTCAGCCTGTTGAGGTCGTAATATCAGGTGAAGTCATCAGCCTGTTAAGGTCATCAACCTGTGAGGTCATAATATCAGGTGAGGTGATCAGCCTTCTGAGATCATAAATATTTGTGGATCGGATTAGGTCATCACTGATATTTGGATTTCATCATTTTTTTTTAAAAAGTCATCAGTTTTTGTGGTGTCAGGTGAATTCACCACCACTTCTGGTGAAGTCATCAGCACTTCTGATGAGGTCATCAACTCTTGTGGTGTCAGATGAGGTCATGAATGCTTCTTGTGAGGTCATCAGTACATGTGTTGTCTGGTGAGATTATTAGCACTTGTGTCTGGTGAGGTCATCAACATTTGTAGTTGCAGGTGAGATCATCAACATCAACAAGTCTGTAAAAAGGAATATAACAGGAAGAGTTTCTGTGTAAGAGACGAGAATACAAATGGATCACATGTGTTTGAACATCTTGGCTCATGAATGTTACTTACAGACATCTTGGTTTTTACTTGCGCTCGTCATTTCTAACCTAGATATTGCTGATGATGGCATGGTTGATGTTGCTGTTAGGTATGTGTTGGTGAGACAGGCAACCATCTTGCCTGGATAGTTTTTTGTCATCGTTCAGTTTATGTTTTTGTGCAAGTAGCTGTTATCTTTGTTTCTGGTTTTTGCAGGTAATTTTTGATGAGTCGTTGCACAACTGTTTGGACTCCTTTCTTCGATATGCTCCAAGGTATGTCCAGTGTAATTTTCAAAAACATGACAAATTTAACTTTGGGATATTATGACGTGAAGTGCGATAAATTTGCCTGAATCTGGTATTGGCGTTTATTGATTTCTGTGATGTCATTAGTCATGCAGATTGTATTTGATTTGCTTCGATACATGTGGGGTAGTTCTTGTAGTGTTTGCGATGCTGTCAGTATACCACGTACCAACTCGCATTCGAAATGCAAAACCACACTCTGGGTGTAAAAGTCCAAAAACTTATATTTTACTAAACTGACTAGGTGGATACATCACTGGCCGCTCATCATGCAGGCTCTGGCACCGACACTACACTACACGCATGCGCTCGTCAATACTTCATTTCTCTATGGGAGAGCGTTTCTTGAAGTGTTTGCTGTGGATGTCCGGGGTTAGCCAGCCTGAAGAGTTTTTCCTTGGTGACGTGTCCAACATTTGTTATGGTCCAGTCATGTAGCATATACCTTCAAGGAAATCGGATTTGAGTAGAGCAGCACCTTCTAAAGTTCTATAGTTGTTCCCCTTTCTTGTATTGTGGTTCATTGATTTGCAAGAGTTACATAATATATATTGTGTGTGTGTGTGTGTGTATATATATATATATATATATAATTTTCTTTTGTTTTGTATAATGACATATGTAGTTTCAGACATTATTTCTCTAAGCAGTAAGATTTCCTGACTTGGGCCTTAGCCCCCAAGGATATGTAAACCGTCAGCAGCAGTTCTGTATTGAGCCATACTGAGCTTTTTCCTTCGTTTGCCATCTTTTCCTCTTAAGCCTTTGTCTCCTGACCGCGGATATAGCCGTGGTTCAAGGGTCATCACATAATTGATCATCTGACCAGTCACATGATATTGTTTACTTCCTTGCAAATGGTGGCTCCCATTGTTTGAAGCGATTTTTCAGCAAGTTGTGGGTCGATTTTGACGCTTTTTTTTTTTTTTGTGATTTGTAGAGCAAAAATTAGGCAAGCGGATCAACATGGTTGCCAGATGCTTTACTGCTGAAGAGTTGGCGAGAATTGTGTTTGAAATGCCATGCGAAGGTTAATTAGCGAAGGCGGAAGTGAGATAGAAAATGAAGCTGATGTGGGTTGTTGATCAACCCAACAATGAGTCAAGTGATTCGGATTACCAGAAGAAGATATTGATCTACCAAGTAAATCGACAGGTAGGGGGCATGGTCATGCTGGTAGATTGTGTACTCCAGGACGTAGTAGGAGAGGAAAAAATCGTCATTTTCTTTCAAGAATATGTATACATATATGTATATACATATATTTGCATACTTTCGAACACTTGTTAATTTTTGCCAAATTTTTTTGTGTATGATGGGTGAAGTTTGTAAATGTCGCATCTCGAGCCGACATCAATATGCATTACTCAATGCATCACTGAACACGCTGTGTGCTTTTTTTTTTTTTTTTTTTTTTTTTTTAGTAAATAATTGCACTTGGTTGTTATGTCCTGTAGATTTGTGCACATTTCAATACCATTTCCACCCATGGTATACAGAGACTTGAGATTTCATGGATTTTTTTTTCAAAATATTTGTATATTTTCTTCTGAAAATCTTGTTTATCTTCCCATGATTGTGAGTTATCTCATCCTGTCAACATGAAACATAAAATAATAATATTCTCCATTCATTTTACTTCAATAAAATGTATACTTCTGTATATGTTAGAGCAATACCTCAATTTTTATTTGTTTTTGTAAGGTGGGTGTTTTTTTCCCCAAAACTACAAATAGTTCTGGGAGTCAAAGGGTTAAACACAGTGTCTTTTCACCCGCTGTTTCGGCATTGTCCTATCTTCTTTCAGCCCTGGGTCTTTCTAGGTCAGAGCCCTGAGGGCGTGTCCGGGCTGGTCCCTGCTTTGTCTTCAGGGTCTGTGTGACATCCGGCTCTTGTCCCGCTCTTTGTTAGAGATGTCCACTCTGTCCTTGGGGTCTCTGTGACATCTGGCTCTTGTCCCACTCTTTGTTAGACATTGTCTCAGAGTCTGTGTGACATCTGGCGCTTGTCCCACTCTTTGTTATAGATTCTGTGTGACATCTGGCTCTTGTCCCACTCTTTGTTAGACATTGTCTCAGGGTCTGTGTGACATCTGGCGCTTGTCCCACTCTTTGTTATAGATTCTGTGTGACATCTGGCTCTTGTCCCACTCTTTGTTATAGATTCTGTGTGACATCTGGCTCTTGTCCCACTCTTTGTTAGAGATTCTGTGTGACATCTGGCTCTTGTCCCACTCTTTGTTAGAGATTCTCTGTGACATCTGGCTTTTGTCCCACTCTTTGTTAGAGATTCTGTCTGGCCCTAGGATGCTAAGAATGCAAAGGAAAACTTGGGAAATCATGAACAGAGAAAAAAGCCCCAAATCAGAATGTCAGTGGACAGTGACAGTGCTGACTGATTTGCAGGCCATATGACCTTGCCCTTGACCTGACTGGGAACGGCAGCGCGTTCTTCATGACCAGGTGACCCGACTCATCTTCTTCACCTACCTCCGAATGGCCACGTACAAAGAGTCAAAGGTGAGCAGCAAAGTGGCCCAGCAGTTAGTATGATCGACAGAGGACTGACGAGTGGTAGTTTTTTTTGTTGTTGTTTTTTTTTTTTTTTTTTTTTTTTTTTTTTTTTTTTTTTTTTTTTTTTTGTGTCACAACCTCTGCGCCACCTCAGAAGCAGTGCACCCACGCCGCTCATTCTGACACCCTGTCCACAACCACAGCTCGGTCGGCCCCGCCACAGCCACGGCACCGGCAATCCACAGGGAGCAGTCAGTGTCAAGTCATCAAGAGGCAACCCACCGGAGGAGACACTGCACTGCTGCTGAGTCAGTTCGGTGGTGTTCAGTGGTGCCTGTTCTGATCTAACATACGCAGGACTCCAACTACTAAGCCCCCTACTGACGACAATAGTTGCTTAGTCACGGAGCCGGCGTGAGTGAGCTCTCCTTCCGAAGGGCGCGACCACGTCCATCCAACGATAGCCCCCATGGACTCGCTGATACCGGCGACCCCAACGGAACCAAACCAAGGCCACAGATGTGGAGAGGACATCGAAATTGAGGTCACCATGAGAGCAGGGCATGAAGGGCCACAGAACTTGAGACATCTTTTTTTTTTTTTTAATGCTGATTGATGACAATGAGGATGATAAAGATGATGCTACGGATTTCCATTTCGGTCTGAGACTACATGACAGGGCTGTACTCTACGCTTCCTTTCATAATATATCCTGGCATCAACCAGGCCCGAGAGATACAAGCACCTGCAGTGTTGGTCAGGAAATTTGAGCAATACTCTCAGAAACGCATCCGTTAAGTGGATGAAACTCGACTGTGTGGTCCCAGTCTTCCCAACTGAGTCCGCAGCAAACTCAACTCTGGGTAGGAACCGGTCAGGGCAGAAAAAACCCACATGACTCTGATGGGAATCGAACCCACGACCTCCCAGCCGGGAGTCCGCGATGCTAACCACTTCGCCGCGGCGGCTGGTACGAATGGTAGGGTTGATTCCTATCAGGGGTGACAACTGTAATTTGTAAGAGGCTTTCAGATTGTAGCATGCATGACAATGGAAACTTGATGTAGCTGCACATATGGGGACCAGTGCAGAATAGGGTATTGGTATTGGTTCTCTGTGTGTGTATGGTTGGGGGGGGGGGGTACGAATGGTAGGGTTGATTCCTATCAGGGGTGACAACTGTAATTTGTAAGAGGCTTTCAGATTGTAGCATGCATGACAATGGGAAACTTGATGTAGCTGCACATATGGGGACCAGTGCAGAATAGGGTATTGGTATTGGTTTCTCTGTGTGTATGGTTGGGGGGGGGGGGGGTTTGTGTGCCAGTCTGTCCACAAAATAAGTCAATGACAGGTGGGCACATCTTCGTCAAATGTCACAGGATTGCTCATAGGGCCAGTTTCATACATACAGGTGATTCCATGCTGACGTCATGAAGTGAAAACTATAATGAAATACTGACAGAAAACTTGTTTCCAAATGAGTAACTTCTCTGTCTGAGTTAAGGAGGCCTTTTTCTTTTGTACAGGGGAATGTTTTAATCACTGACTCGTTGAGTCATAATTCCCTCAGCTAATAGATTCATGTTCTTCAGCTCTGAAAATAGACAGAGGTACTGTTTTTGAAAAAGAAAATCTCAAAGAAACGTTTGGAATGACATAACACTTTTCACACAAATCTAGTGAAGGATGTGGTTTGATGTGTGTCAAATTTGTGCTACTGAGGTGTATGACCAACTTCTGTGGTCTCTTATCACTGTGATGACATGAGACATCAACCACAATCATCACATCAGAGTCACACATGTGATGACATCAACCACAATCATCACACATCAGGGTCACACATGTGATGACATGGGACATGAACCACAATCATCACATCAGGGTCACACCTGTGAGAACATGGGACATCAACCACAATCATCACATCAGGGTCACACATGTGACAACATGGGACATGAACCACAATCATCACATCAGGGTCACACATGTGACAACATGGGACATCAACCACAATCATCACATCAGGGTCACACATGTGACAACATGGAACATGAACCACAATCATCACATCAGGGTCACACATGTGACAACATGGGACATCAACCACAATCATCACATCAGGGTCACACATGTGACAACATGGAACATGAACCACAATCATCACATCAGGGTCACACATGTGACAACACGGGACATCAACCACAATCATCACATCAGGGTCACACATGTGACAACACGGGACATCAACCACAATCATCACATCAGGGTCACACATGTGACAGCATGGGACATCAACCACAATCATCACATCAGAGTCACACATGTGATGACATCAACCACAATCATCACATCAGGGTCACACATGTGACAGCATGGGACATCAACCACAATCATCACATCAGGGTCACACATGTGATGACATGGGACTTCAACGACAATCATCACATCAGGGTCACACATCTGATGACATCATCAACCACAATCATCACATCAGGGTCACACATGTGATGACATGGGACATCAACCACTATCATCACATCAGGGTCACACAAGTCACTGTTACTATGTTAATTGTCCCAGTTTTAAGTCTCCAAGCCTGAGTTGACTGCTGCCACATTGGCACTGTGCACTCTGATGATGGAGTTTCCATTGTCAACCGTAGTGTGGGCCACGATATCATCTACGGTCAAGTGTGGGCCACTGTATCATCTATGGTCCTGTGTGGGCCATTATATCATCTGTGGTCCTGTGTGGGCCACTGTATCATCTATGGCCATGTGTGGGCCACGATATCATCTACGGTCAAGTGTGGGCCACTGTATCATCTATGGTCCTGTGTGGGCCACTGTATCATCTATGGTCCTGTGTGGGCCACTGTATCATCTATTGCCATGTGTGGGCCACGATATCATCTACGGTCAAGTGTGGGCCACTGTATCATCTATGGTCTTGTGTGGGCCACTATATCATCTATGGTCCTGTGTGGGCCACTGTATCATCTATGGCCATGTGTGGGCCACTACATCATCTATGGTCCTGTGTGGGCCACTGTATTATCTATGGCCATGTGTGGGCCACTGTATCATCTATGGTCTTGTGTGGGCCACTATATCATCTATGGTCTTGTGTGGGCCACTGTATCATCTATGGTCCTGTGTGGGCCACTGTATCATCTATTGCCATGTGTGGGCCACTGTATCATCTATGGTCTTATGTGAGCCACTGGATCATCTATGGTCCTGTGTGGGCCCACTGTATCATCAATGGTCCTGTGTAGGCCACTGTATCATCTATGGTCCTGTGTGGGCCACTGTATCATCTATGGTCCTGTGTGGGCCACTGTATCATCTATGGTCCTGTGTGGGCCACTATCATCTGCGGTCATGCTAACTGCAGTGTCACTGTCACTTAGTGTTGTCAGTTACACACTCTCACTTACCATCGTCAGTTGCACACAAGCTAAAAAAGAAAGCAAATTTTGTTAATTACTTTTGAATGCCTTGTTTTTGGCTGCAGCAGAAAAGCTAGCTTCCCCAGTTCAAAAGCTGCTCTTCAGTTGAAGAACAGAAAGTAGGGGGGAAACAGGTTGATCCTGTCGTGGGTGAGCAGCGGCAGACTGGGCTGTATTTAAAGTTGAAAGGTTACCAGTGAAAGGTTCCACGTCTTTGTTGGTGTGTTGATTGTATTGTGGATTTCTTCCTCTTTTTTTCTCAATTGATTGCAGGAGAACTGGCTGACACCCAAGGTGTTTGGGGAGATCCTGTATGAGAATTTCCTCTTCGACATCCCCAAACTGCTGGACTTGTGTGCCCTCTATGGCCACTCTAACAGCGCCATCTTATCCAAGATGGTGACCAACGTCTTTACCCAGCAGCCCCAGTACCTGGATGACCTCCGGGCCACCATCCCCACTGTTTTACAGGTGTGATGGGTGCATGGTATACATAGGCACACATGACACACCCATGCATGTTCACAAACACACACACGCACACATGTATGAAGAGATCAGTAACTAGAACCAAGTATGATTTTAACTGCACAGAAAGAAGAACCAGTTTTAAAGAGGATTTGAATGGAAGGGTTAATTACTGTGATCTCATCCTTGCATAGATGGGAGGCTTGAGAATGTGAACACACACGCACATACACACACACACACCCGTGCATGCACACACACACATACATAGGCACGCACACACGCACGCACGCACACACTCAGACACACACACACACACACACTCTCTCTCTCTCTCTCTCTCTCTCACTCTAAAGAAGCAGCTATGCCAAGGGATCAGAATCAGAACCAAGCATGATTGAACTGCAGAAAAAAGAGGGGGATAATTTGAATGGAAGGGTTGATTACTGTGATTTCATCCTTCCATAGATGGGAAGCTTTGAGAACGTGAACATAGGACACCCTTTTTCATGATGCAACTGTCTGTCAGGAAGTGGTCGTTTTTTTTTCCTGTGTGGGTCTGAGAGTCCTGAAAAGGCCCTGTGTGGTTGGGTGGGCTATGGGAATGACAGCTGTGAAACTGGCGTGCGTGTTGAACCAGGCGTTTGTCAACATTGCTGAGAGCCCTGAAAAGGTGCTGTGTGGATGGGTGGGCTGTGGGAAATGACAGCTGTGAAACTGGCGTGCGTGTTGAACCAGGCATTTGTCAACATTGCTGAGAGCCCTGAAAAGGTCCTGTGTGGATGGGTGGGCTGTGGGAATGACAGCTGTGAAACTGGCGTGCATGTTGAACCAGGCGTTTGTCAACATTGCTGAGAGCCCTGAAAAGGTCCTGTGTGGATGGGTGGGCTGTGGGAATGACAGCTGTGAAACTGGCGTGCATGTTGAACCAGGCGTTTTTCAACATTGCTGAGAGCCCTGAAAAGGTCCTGTGTGGATGGGTGGGCTGTGGGAATGACAGCTGTGAAACTGGCGTGCATGTTGAACCAGGCGTTTGTCAACATTGCTGAGAGCCCTGAAAAGGTCCTGTGTGGATGGGTGGGCTGTGGGAATGACAGCTGTGAAACTGGCGTGCATGTTGAACCAGGCGTTTGTCAACATTGCTGAGAGCCCTGAAAAGGTCCTGTGTGGATGGGTGGGCTGTGGGAATGACAGCTGTGAAACTGGGTGCATGTTGAACCAGGCGTTTTGTCAACATTGCTGAGAGCCCTGAAAAGGTCCTGTGTGGATGGGTGGGCTGTGGGAATGACAGCTGTGAAAACTGGCGTGCATGTTGAACCAGGCGTTTGTCAACATTGCTGAGAGCCCTGAAAAGGTCCTGTGTGGATGGGTGGGCTGTGGGAATGACAGCTGTGAAACTGGCGTGCATGTTGAACCAGGCGTTTGTCAACATTGCTGAGAGCCCTGAAAAGGTCCTGTGTGGATGGGTGGGCTGTGGGGAATGACAGCTGTGAAACTGGCGTGCATGTTGAACCAGGCGTTTGTCAACATTGCTGAGAGCCCTGAAAAGGTCCTGTGTGGATGGGTGGGCTGTGGGAATGACAGCTGTGAAACTGGCGTGCATGTTGAACCAGGCGTTTGTCAACATTGCTGAGAGCCCTGAAAAGGTCCTGTGTGGATGGGTGGGCTGTGGGAATGACAGCTGTGAAACTGGCGTGCGTGTTGAACCAGGCGTTTGTCAACATTGCTGAGAGCCCTGAAAGGTCCTGTGTGGATGGGTGGGCTGTGGGAATGACAGCTGTGAAACTGGCGTGCGTGTTGAACCAGGCGTTTGTCAACATTGCTGAGAGCCCTGAAAGGTCCTGTGTGGATGGGTGGGCTGTGGCTGTGAAACTGGCGTGCATGTTGAACCAGGCGTTTGTCAACATTGCTGAGAGCCCTGAAAGGTCCTGTGTGGATGGGTGGGCTGTGGGAATGACAGCTGTGAAACTGGCGTGCATGTTGAACCAGGTGTTTGTCAACATTGCTGTCAAGTGACACCTGTGAGACTGGTGTGTGTGTTGAACCAGGTGTTTGTCAACATTGCTGTCGAGTGACACCTGTGAACCTGGTGTGTGTGTTGAAACAGGTGTTTGTGTCAACATTGCTGTCAAGTGACACCTGTGAGACTGGTGTGCGTGTGTTGAACCAGGTGTTTGTCAACATTGCTGTCAAGTGACACCAGTGAACCTGGTGTGCATGTTGAACCAGGTGTTTGTCAACATTGCTGTCAAGTGACACCTGTGAGACTGGTGTGTGTGTTGAACCAGGTGTTTGTGTCAACATTGCTGTCAAGTAACACCTGTGAGACTGGTGTGTGCGTGTTGAGCCAGGTGTTTGTCAACATTGCTGTCGGGTAACACCTGTGAACCTGGTGTGCGTGTTGAGCCAGGTGTTTGTCAACATTGACAGCCGTCAAGTAACACCTGTGAACCTGGTTTGCGTGTTGAGCCAGGTGTTTGTCAACATTTCTGTCAAGTGACACCTGTGAACCTGGTTTGCGTGTTGAACCAGGTGTTTGTCAACATTGCTGTCAAGTGACACCTGTGAACCTGGTTTGCGTGTTGAACCAGGTGTTTGTCAACATTTCTGTCAAGTGACACCTGTGAACCTGGTTTGCGTGTTGAACCAGGTGTTTGTCAACATTGCTGTCAAGTGTGGGCTGGAGGTGGAACCCATTGACCTGGCACCACAGAAACTGAACAACACCAGGCAGACCTCCATCGACTTGGTCACCATGGAGACAGGGACTTTGCAGGATGTGATGCTGTACCTGCTGACACGGCGCTGACCTTGACCTCCTTTCTGAAGATCTATCCCGCAGCCTGCGCCGTGCTGCACGAGATGAATTTTTGCACGCAGTATGTACTTTGGGTTAATGTTTGAAAAAAAAAAAAAAAAATACACAACTGTTATTGGGGTCACATCTGTTCATGTGTTTTTAAATTGGATTACACATACTGGATGAAATAAAGCAGCAGACAGAAAGAGTTGAAGAAATTTTTAATCAGAAATCAATACGGTCATTGGTAATGCTGTATGTAGTTTCAGAAGGTGAGCAACTAGTAACCCAGAAATCAGAATTGGAAATGCTGTTGTGTAGTTGCAGAGGAAGGTTGATAATTCCAGTCTTGAAATCAGTTTGGTAATGCTGTGTATAGTTGCAGAAGGATGTGGACAATGCTAACCCCGAAAGACAGTTTGATAAAGCTGTGTGTTGAAGGAGGTGGACAACTTTTAACCCAGAAATCAATATGGTATTGGTGTGTGTAGTTCACCTGGTGTTCTTCAACATTGTGCAGAAGTTTAATGGGGAAGAATGTTATCATATTGGTGAGATCAACATTTCTGTAACTGTCCCCGTGTGCGTGGCTGTGCATGTTGATGGAGCTGCAGTGAACACAGGAAATTAGATGAAAGTAAGCTTCAAGTGTGCACCAGATGACCCTAGTTTGTTATGTAGATTTAGAAAATTTCCTGGAGAGGTTGGGTGTGTGGGGATGGCATGCCCTCAGGTGACCTAGAATTTCAGGGATTTTTGCTTGTCCTTGGTGGGAGTCCTGCATGTCCAAAGAGATCCTGAATCCATGTTTTGAGTCGCTTCATGGGTGAAAACAACATCATTTTCCACAGGGGAAGTCATAGTAGGAAGAATTACCTCCCATGTGCATTTTTTTTTTAATGATTTGGGAAATTCAAAGTGTTAACATTTCTGTCACTAGATAGTTTTAATAATCCATAAAACCTATGACCTATAGACAGTGATTAGCCGGTAGCAGTAGCACCACAGTGCTCATGTTCAGTGAAAGTTATGTCATAATCGTGCTGAATGAATTGTGGCATGCAACATTTGAGCTGGATCCACTTCCCACATCCTGGACAACACTGAAGGGGATCTTCCATTGTCCACCAGCCATACTGCCACCCAGTTTGCTTGGCTTTGGTGCAGTAGTTTTTTGCAGTCTTGCTCACAGACAAAGCAGCAAATCCACCACCCTGAGTGTAGACAGGTCCTCCACAGTGAATGGATTTTGTCCCGGGAATATTTAAGGTGAAGTCAGGCATGTAGTAAGGATGATGGTAACTGAGCCCCACATGATCACAAAGCCCGACTGGTATTGTCTGTGCAGCCTGGCTCACCTGTATGAAAAGCTGATCCCCGTCTTCCAGACTGCCCTCAAGCAGCGCCAGTTTGACAGCATCAGGTAAGCTGTCGTCCAATGATAATGCAGCCTCAAAATTTGTGATTGTTACGTACTGGCCCGTGGTTAATGTCTCAGAAACGTGTGATTGTTACATATTGGCCGGTGGTTAATGCTTCAGAAACGTTGTGATTGTTACATACTGGCCTGTGGTTAATGCTTCAGAAATGTTGTGATTGTTACATACTGGCCCGTGGTTAATGCTTCAGAAACGTTGTGATTGTTACATACTGGCCCGTGGTTAATGCTTCAGAAACGTTGTGATTGTTACGTACTGGCCCGTGGTTAATGCTTCAGAAACGTTGTGATTGTTACATAGTGGCCGGTGGTTAATGCTTCAGAAACGTTGTGATTGTTACATATTGGCCCGTGGTTAATGCTTCAGAAACGTTGTGATTGTTACATACTGGCCCGTGGTTATGCTTCAGAAACGTTGTGATTGTTACGTACTGGCCTGTGGTTAATGCTTCAGAAACATTGTGATTGTTACACATACTGGCCTGTGGTTAATGCTTCAGAAACGTTGTGATTGTTACATACTGGCCTGTGGTCAATGCTTCAGTCACTGGCCAGATGAAGTGTCAGTCATTAGCAAAAAAGAGAAAGGAAAGCCATGATACATCCACAAGATAGAACCATGTACACTGGATAGGACATGTCAACTACACTCCATCCATTGCTTCATAAATAGATCTGCCTCTGTTCTTTCTTTTTTTTTTTCCAATAAAATACAGACTAAATGCAATGTGGATGTTTGTATCTCTAGAAAATGTTAGCATACCCTGAAAATCTAGTATTTCAGAGATAGTTTCCAGTCTTTAACAGTGACGTCACACTGTTCATGATCAGTTGAAGATTGGTGATCATCTCAGTAAATAGATCCTGGATCTTGCTTGTGATGTGTGGATCTGGAGTAAAGTGTAATGGGTCGTCTTTAGGCAAAAGCCATCTATCCACCAACCTTTTTTAAGGTTTGATTCCGTAGTTTGTGTGTGTAATTTTGCAAATGGAAAAACAAAACTAGCAAATGCAAATGAAAACACCTTCCTTGGCAGAGTTAGCAATGTCCATAGTGGTGGCAAACACAGTGGAGTAACTTCTCCTTCAACAGAGCTTACCACTAGCAGGAATTACCAGCATTTTACCGCTTCAGATGACAGAATGCCAACAAAAGTATGGGCTAGCAAGACTGTGTGCAAATTCAATTTTTGTTTGACCAAATGTTGGCAGTGGGAAAGTGAAGCGCTGCATTTGTAGAGGTCGACTGTCATCAGCAGCTTTGACCAGGCTGCTGGCTTTGTTTGACCTGTTTGCCTTTGCCAGGTCTGGTGCACTGGTCTTGAAAATGACTAGCGTGATCACTGTACCTCTGCTACTACTGCTAGTGCCACTGAGGAGAGCAGCAGTGACAAATGTACATTCATCGTGTGCACATCATGTACACACATGCTGACACAGACGACACAGAAACCTGCACTGTGGGGTTTTTGTGGGTGTGGCAGGCAGAAGAAGCTGCTGCGCAACAAACTGCAGCAGGCGCGGGTTCACCTGCTGACCACCTTCCACCTGATCGTGTCCCACACCTGTCTGCAGCCAGTGCTGGACTCCATCAGGTAAGGGGCCTTCGGCAGCAGCATCTTTCTTCTTTTAGTGTGGATTTTATTGATAGTTTGGAATTTACTGATGTATGTGTGTGCTCTCTTACATTGCGTGCTGCTCAGGCTCTAGGACCAGGGTGTTGTTCTTGTTCAGCTCCCACTTTTCCGGGGGGGGGGGGGGGGGGGGGGGGGGGGGGAGCAGACAAAAAATCAGCTTAAAGTAGTTAGAGGGGAAAAGAAAACAGAACAGGTGGTGCTAGGTAACCCAGTGCCCTGACCACTGTTCAGGTGTATTGAGCACACACACACACCACAGTTCACACAAAAACACCAACACACACATGCGTGCACCCCCCCCCCCACACACACACACACACACACACACACACACCTGGCTGGTGCACACCACACACCTACCACACACACACACACACACAAAGGGGGGGGGGAGGAGAGTATAAATGGAAATATTCACTATTTAGCCTACTGAAAGAACAAGAAACAGGGGCTAAAGAGGGACAGGACAGAGAGATTAAGGCAGAAGGGCCCTGGCTCAGCTGACGTGTGTGATGTAGTGGTACTGTGTGTGATGAATTGGTACTGTGCGTGATGTATGGGTACTGTGTGTGATGTATGGATACTGTGCGTGATGTATGGGTACTTTGTGTGATGTAGTGGTACTGTGTGTGATGTAGTGGTACTGTGTGTGATGTATGTGTACTGTGTGTGATGTAGTGGTACTGTGTGTGATGTATGGGTACTGTTGTGATGTATGGGTACTGTGTGTGATGTATGGGCATTGTGTGTGTGTGTATGGGTACTGTGTGTGATGTATGGGTACTGTGTGTGATGTATGGGTACTGTCTGTGATGTAGTGGTACTGTGTGTGATGTATGGTTACTGTGTGTGATGTATGGGTACTGTGCGTGATGTATGGGTACTGTGCGTGATGTAGTGGTCCTGTGCATGATGTATGGGTACTGTGTGTGATGTATGGGTACTGTGTGTGATGTATGGGCATTGCCTGTGATGTATGGGCACTGTGTGTGATGTATGGGTACTGTGTGTGATGTATGGGTACTGTGTGTGATGTATGGGTACTGTGTGATGTAGTGGTACTGTGCGTGATGTATGGGTACTGTGTGTGATGTATGGGTACTGTGTGTGATGTATGGGCATTGTGTGTTATGTATGGGTACTGTGTGTGATGTATGGGTACTGTGTGTGATGTAGTGGTACTGTGTGTGATGTATGGGTACTGTGTGTGATGTATGGGTACTGTGTGTAATGTATGGGTACTGTGTGTGATGTATGGGTAGTGTGTGTGATGCATAGGTACTGTGTGTGATGTATGGGTACTGTGTGTGATGTATGGGTACTGTGTTTGATGTTACGGTACTGTGTGATGTAGTGGTACTGTGCGTGATGTATGGACGTTGTGTGTGTGATGTATGGGTACTGTGTGTGATGTAGTGGTACTGTGTGTGATGTATGGGCATTGTGTGTGATGTAGTGGTACTGTGTGTGATGTAGTGGCACTGTGTGTGATGTAGTGGCACTGTGTGTGATGTATGGGCACTGTGTGTGATGTATGGGCACTGTGGTGTGTGATGTATGGGCACTGGTGGTGTGTATGGGCATGTGATGTATGGGCACTGTGGTGTGTGATGTATGGGTACTGTGTGTGCAGCAGTGAGGAGAGTGGTCAGAACGCCCAACACATTGAGGGATTCCTGGCAGTCATGTCTGCAGTGCTAGGGGAAAAGAGGTGGGAAGAAAACATGAGGATGATGAGGGTGATGGTGAGGAGGAAAACGAGAACAAAGTAATGAGAGTGGAAATGATGATCAGTATAGTTGTAGTGGTGGGGCTGTGATTCAGCGGCAAGTCAAAGTGCTCTTCTTGCACTAGTCTAATCTTGTACCTTCCTCAATGGCATTATTCTCAAGCAGTCTCGATCCGGCTGTCTCATACACAGCCACATCAGTACTGAAGTCCTTGACTCTAATTCACCATGGACATGGACACTGAGAAAAAATCAGAGCAGAGGTCATCAGGGTAGCAGAGCATTGAGGACAGAAGTTGAAAGCTTTAAATTGGAAATAATCCATGAGAATAATGATGACAAAGATGATGCTGTCAAGTTTTATTCTGGTCTGAGACTACAGGACTGTATGGCGAGCATTTCTCAGAGTATTTCTTGGCGTCAAACAGGCATCAGAAGTACAGACACCACCAGCTGTCATGGCCAAGTGGTTAGCATCGCTGACTCCAGGTTAGAAGGTTGTTGGTTCAGTTCCCACCAAAACCATTTATTTGCATTTTTCTGCCCTGATCGGCTCCTGCCCAAAGTTAAGTTTGCTGTGGGCTTAGCTGGGAAGACTTGGATCACACAGCTGAGTTTCATCCACTTATTGGATAAGCCTTTGAGAGTGTTGCTCAAATTTTCTGACCAACATTGCAGGTGTCTGTATTTCTCAGGCCTGGTAGATGCCGGGATATATTATGAAAGTAAAACTAAGCCTAGAGTACAGTCCTGTCGAGCAGTCTCAAACTGTATTGGAAATCCGTAATATCATCATGTCATCCTCATCGATCAGCATAAAAAAAAAAAAAAAAAATCTCTCAAATTCTGTTGCCCTTCATGCCTTGCTGTCAGGGAGATCTGTTTCAGTGTCCTCCTCAAGTCTGTTCCCATGTGAGATCCTGCTGGGGTCCCCCATTTCAGCAGATTCATGGGACTTGATGCCAGACGAGATAGCTGCACCCTCCACAGGGAGACCTCACACAGGCTGGCTGTGCGACTGAGCAATAACTGTTGTCAGCAAGGGGCACAGTGGACAATGTCCTATGTATGTTGGATCAGAGCAGGCACCACTGAACATCACTGAAGTGACTTGGCAAGAGTGCAGGTGGGTTGCCTCATGATGGCTTTACATTGCTTCTTGTGGATTGACAGTACCAGGGTTGTGATGGGACAAGCCAGGCTGTGGATGGGGAGGAAGAATAAGTGGTTGGGTGTGAAGAGACAAAGAACTTGAGACAGCAAAAAAGGAAGAAGGAAAAAGTACAGAAATGTGCGGTGCTGGTCATGAAGTTGAAGCAGCAGTTGCAGAGAGGCGTTCATTACTTGGATGAAACTGGATTGTGTGGTTCCAGTCTTCCCATGTCAGCCTGTGGTGCATTCTGGGTAGAAACCAGAAGGATCCATGAGATCCCTCACATAAAGGATTGATGAAATTCACACCCACAGCCAGCCAGCTAGCAGGTCCTTGATGCTGACCATGACACCATGGTGCCTGGTGAAATGTTTCAGAGGTGGTGGATCCAGTGCCTTCATGAACCCAGGAGATGATTTTAATGGCAGTGTCTCACTGCATTCTCTCACCAGCCTGCAGTGGTCTTCACTGTGCCTTCACTGCTCTAGGAACAGTCTAACAGGGATAGAATTCCATCTTGCTGCTCTTCTTGTTTGAATTGTTGATTCCTGTCTTGCTGCTCTTCTTGTCTGAATTGTAACAGTGTCCTTATTAGAAGAATGAGAATTATGTTGACCCCCCCCCCCCCCCCCCCCCCCCCCTTTTTTTTTTTTTTTGCACACTTCTTTTCTCTGGTAACTTATACTTGTAGAATCAGAAATACGTCAGTTGCTACTTTATTGTATTTTTGTCTTGTTTTCAGATTTCTGGCTGACTACGAGGGTCATTTCAGTTTTCAGGATGACATGGATATTCTGCTGCAGGGAGCCAATGTGTATCCTTTCCTCTCTGCAGGGCTGTGCATGCTGGGTAAACTGCCAGTGTCTGAAATAAGGGTTGACATGGACCTTGTCTCGAGGAGCACTCCAACATACGTTGCATTAAATTTTTCTTTTTTTTTTTTTTTTTTTTTTTTTTTTTTATGACATGAATGCATGGCTATTAATTCACAAACATCTTATTACCAGTTCCCATTGGGTGACTGGTGCAGGGACTAGGACAGAGTGAACCTGGTTATGGTTGTACATGAGGGAGCCAGAATGAATGGTTGTACATGAGGGAGCCAGAATGAATGGTTGTACATGAGGGAGCCAGAATGAATGGTTGTACATGAGGGAGCCAGAATGAATGGTTGTACATGAGGGAGCCAGAATGAATGATTGTACATGAGGGAACCAGAATGAATGGTTGTACATGAGGGAGCCAGAATGAATGATTGTACATGAGGGAGCCAGAATGAATGATTGTACATGAGGGAGCCAGAATGAATGATTGTACATGAGGGAGCCAGAATGAATGGTTGTACATGAGGGAGCCAGAATGAATGATTGTACATGAGGGAGCCAGAATGAATGATTGTACATGAGGGAGCCAGAATGAATGATTGTACATGAGGGAGCCAGAATGAATGATGTGGAAGCTGTGGCACTTAAAAGGACACGAACGTTGAGGCGCTGACAAACGGTGTCCAGCCTTGATGCCTGCCTGCCAGACACAGCAGGGATTTGAACCATAGACTAGTGGAAAGGGAGCTCAGTGAGTAAAGTTTTCACGTAAGAAGGGAGATAATTCCAATCTGTTTTTTAACATTTGTGCAGGATAGGATTTCTTTCTGCCCCAGCTCCACAGTTACCTGAACTATAGTCAGAGTGCTGGTTTTTCAGATGTGATGATAAAGTAATCATGATGGAGTGACCCCAGGCAGAATTTGGTGGAAAAAGCTACTTTAGTGAGGGACAGAATACATCTGCAAACAAAACAACTATGGGGAGGGGCATGCAGTCAGATGGTTAGAATGTCTGCCTGCAGAGCTGATAGTTGTGAACTCATTCCCCCCCCCCCCCACCTCTTAATGTAGTCGCATTTTTTTTTTTGGCGTGTAAACCATCTCTGTCCACTGTACAGCAAGTGGGTAATCAGCTTGGTTCAGACAAGGTTAAAGGCAGGAGTAGAAGAGGGATGGGCTGTGCCTTAGTAATAGAACAAGCCATGCTCCAGACACAGTGTACCTCTGACAGGTCACTGGCCATGGGACATAACCCTTTTTTTTTGGTCTCATATACTGATATTATGACGGTGAAGATAAACCAGATTGACTGTTAAGCTGCAGAACTGACAAGATCTTCAGCCTGACAGCTATGTGCTTGAATGTGGATTGTTATGGCAACCTGAAAACCCATTCTGCAACCTGCCAATACATTGATACCTGATTCAGTTCAAGGATGATTGAGGTGGCAGAAGGAGAGAGTTGATCTCTGACTTACGTGACACCATGTACAAGGCTTACCTGATCTCTAACGGTTTCACAGTTATGGCTGTTTGGCCATGATCCTTAAAATCTTTTCACAGCGTAATACGACATTTTGACAGTGGAAATCAAAGAGGACCAATCATTCTTTGGTCCAATCAGGAGAGTTGTGTGGTTCCTCCTTATCCCAGTCAGAGACGAAGCCCATTTTCGCTACATCTCCGAGGCCATCAACGCGGCTTTCGCTGCCCACGGGAAGCGCGAAGAAAACCAAGGGAAACACGAACACAGGGGGCCGCACCAGTCCAGATGGATCTCCATGTCCTGCTTCCGCAATGTCTTCCACTACTGCATCAGCTTTACAAGCTTCCGCAGCTCCTTCCACCAACCTTCAGACATCTTCTGCTTGCGATGGATCTCCTTCCGTGGATCGTGTGAAGGTGACCATAGAATTTAAAAGTGTTTGTGTGAGAGTGAGCATGCTTGTGTGTTTGTGTTTAGACAGATTCAGATGAAGTGCCAAATTTATTGTCTCTGTGTATATATGATGTCCACACATGCACATTTACTTGAATTCACTTAGACTTAGATTCATGTATTTGTCATATAATTCATCCAAAGATCTATGGACACTAAAAAAAAAAAAAAAAAAAAAATATACACACACACACACACACACACACACACACACACACACACACACACACACACACACACACACACACACACACACACACACACACACACACTAAACAACAAAGTAAATAAATGATGAAATTACATGACAAAATATGTTTCATTAAAGTGTAGAGATAAAATTTTCCTTTTTGGAACTGTGATATAGATAGATAGAAAATTTCCTTTTTGGAACTGTGATATAGACAGATCGACAGACAGATATACATATAGATAGATAGATATTGAAAACACCCCCCCTCTCTCGCTCTCTTTCTCAATCTCTCTCTCTCTCTCTCTCTCTCTCTCTCTCTCTCTCTCTATATATATATATATATATATATATATATAGAGAGAGAGAGAGAGAGAGAGATAGATATCGCTAGATATAGATGGATGGATAGATAGATATGTGAGTGTGTGTGTTTATTATATATGTGTGTGTCATAAGAAGAGGATCTCAGTTCATCACACATGGAACACTCATACTGAACAAGTGAAACTGTACATGTTCACCTGTGTATATATGATGTCTGCGCACATGTGGGCATGTGTATGTTTACCTGTTTTTTCCATTACCTGTTAATTTGCAGAATCTGAAACATGAATTTAAAACAGAAATAATTTGAGATTCACTTTTGTATTTGAAATGAACACTATTTTCAGCTCTTGGTAGAAGTCATTTTCTTTGAACTGAATATTTTTTCTCTTTACATCAGTAACTTAAAAAAGGAATTAGATTTAAAAAAAAAAAAAGATTTTTGTTTGTTATCACTTTGTTTCAGTTTTTATTGTTGTCATTGATGTTATCTTTATTAAAGTTTAAACCCAAACATGTTAGAAGGAAGAGGGATGGGGTTCTAATCTCAACACAAGCTAACTGTCGTGTGATGCAGTGAAGGAAACGATGCAGTACTGTACAACCACAGCCTCCCTGCTTTCCTTTCCATCCCCCTCCCCCCTCCCCAGTTTTCCCCTTATTATCTTCCTGGCCACTTACCTGCCCCTGCTGGCGGCCATGGAGAGAAGTGTGGGTGTGTGTGGCCATGAAGAGGACTGTGGGTGTGTGTGGCCATGAAGAGGACTATGGATGTGTGTGGCCATGAAGAGAAGTGTGGGTGTGTGTGGCATGAAGAGAAATGTAGGTGTGTGTGGCCATGAAGGGAAGTGTGGGTGTGTGTGGTCAGCCATGAAGAGAACTGTGGGTGTGTGTGTGGTCAGGGAGCGGAGGCCCCGGTGGTGACGGGGGTGGAGCTGGACTCCCTCATCTGCGCTGTCAAAGACCTGCTGCCCCACCTGGGCAATGGCTTCATCCAGGTGCGTGCATACCTGTGCCTTCTTCTTTTTTTGTTTTTTAACCTTCACCGGACATGACAGCTTACCCATTCCCGGCATGTTGTGTATGATGTTTTATAATAAATGTTATAATAAGCTCCTAAAAAAATATGTCAAACAATTAAGTTCAGCATTTTCTTATTTTCTTGATCTGTTTTGTAGAACATGTCAGAAAGTGCCTTTGTGTAAATCATGAATGTATGGACTTTAGCAGAAACACGCAATGATTGATTAAATAGTTAACAGTTACTTCAAAAATCTGTAAACATCAGAAGGGACCATTTATTAAAAGTGCCTTTAACTGCCTGTGAAGTACAGCCAACTGAGGGTAAATGACAACCCCCCTTTCTTTTTCAACAAGACACCATTTGGTGTGAGAAAGGATCAAGTGATGCTCAGTGGGTAGGCAGGTCTGCTTCACCCTGCTGGTGCCTTGTTTTTCTCTTTCTTTTTTTTTTTTTTTTTTGCTGTCTCATCTTTCATGCCCCTTCAGAGACATGACTTCCACACAGCTCATCTCGACTCCTCCAGGAACAGTCACATCCAGCTGTGTCACATCACAGGAACAGCCACATCCAGGTGTGTCACATCACAGCACCCCAACAGCCACATCCAGGTGTGTCATATCACAGGAACAGTCACATCCAGGTGTGTCGCATCACAGCATCCCAACAGCCACATCCAGGTGTGTCATATCACAGCACCCCAACAGCCACATCCAGGTGTGTCACATCACAGCACCCCAACAGCCACATCCAGGTGTGTCATATCACAGCACCCCAACAGCCACATCCAGGTGTGTCATATCACAGCACCCCAACAGCCACATCCAGGTGTGTCACATCACAGGAACAGTCACGTCCAGGTGTGTCACATCACAGCACCCCAACAGCCACATCCAGGTGTGTCATATCACAGCACCCCAACAGCCACATCCAGGTGTGTCATATCACAGCACCCCAACAGCCACATCCAGGTGTGTCACATCACAGGAACGGTCATGTCCAGGTGTGTCACATCACAGGAACAGTCACATCCAGGTGTGTCACATCACAGGAACAGCCACATCCAGGTGTGTCACATCACAGCACCCCAACAGCCACATCCAGGTGTGTCACATCACAGCACCCCAACAGCCACATCCAGGTGTGTCACATCACAGGAACAGCCACATCCAGGTGTGTCACATCACAGCACCCCAACAGCCACATCCAGGTGTGTCACATCACAGCACCCCCTCAGAGAGTGATCAGTGTTGGGTCACCATGAGTCAACCCACCAAGGGAGTCCTGCACAAAGCCCCTTCTGATCACCTCTGAATCCTGCTGTCTTTTGCAGACACTGAACGCAGGAGACTGGATCAGGAAAGCAATGCCTTGTCCACCTGGGACAGCCAGGCCCAGGGGAATGAACTCTTGTGGTTTTGTTTTGTCCACCAGATGGCTCTGGAGGAGCTGGGCTACAGTGTGGAAAACGTGTGGTGAGTGCAGTGTTGGAGGACGCTTTACCTGAGACCCTGCGCTGTGTGAACTTCTCCTTGGACAGGTAGGGAAGACTGGCATTGAAAGGATCTGAAAATCTCTCTTGTCCTGGGTTTGTTAAAATTGTATGTTTGATGTTGTGCATTTAGAACAATAAAAGGGCAGTTATGATTTTGAGGTTGTTGCAGGTGAATCAGTTTCACTTTCAGATGGGGATTGAAAGATGCAACTCTTGAACACATCACTTGTCAGGAAGCTGGACCCAGCCATCCGTATCATGATGAGTCCAATCTGCTTGTATTCATGGAAGGGAATAACCCTCTACTCTCAAATAAAGTCAACGTTATACTTAGGAAAGCCCAAGATGATGAAAATGATGAGTAAGACTTGCAAAGCTCACGTTTTCTCAGGGTCTTGGCTATCCTGGGGAGCTCATAAGAGGCAGCAGGCCTGCTGATGCAGTTCTGTGGGATGGGTGTTTCCCAGGGTTCTGGGTCAGTGTCGGCGCTTTTCACTGGGGCCTGTTGTGTGAATGTGAGAAAGTACCACAGCATCAGCTGCCTTGGTAACGACTCTTCGTGTTGGAAGGCGGTTAAGAGGCCGGTGCTGAAGACACCTGCTTTCTCTGCAATGCTGCTGTCACCAGATGGACCTGGGGCCCTGGTTGGCCTGGTTGTCCTCATGATCCAAGGGTCCTGGATTCTGCCCATGCTTGACACAGTGTTTTACTTCTCTTTGGAATGAACTTTTGTGCAGACCCCAGTACCTGTCCCAGGTCCTTTGCATGAGAGTTCAAACCCAGATACTTTGTATGAATGCATGCATTAACCCTCCCACTCTCCACCTTCATTCTCTCCCCCTCTCTCTCCATTGCAATCCCTTTTTCTTCTTCCCTTCCCTCTGCCCCCATTTAACATGCTCCCTGGCGTCTTGTGTAAACAGCCCAAAGGATGGACTGTTGCTGTCTGTGGGAACATCCCAAAGGATGGACTGTGGCTGTCTGTGTAAACATCACAAAGGATGGACTGTGGCTGTGTAAACATCCCAAAGGGTGGACTGTGGCTGTCTCGTGTAAACATCCCAAAGGATGGACTGTGGCTGTCTGTGTAAACATCCCAAAGGATGGACTGTGGCTGTCTTGTGTAAACATCCCAAAGGATGGACTGTGGCTGTCTGTGTAAACATCCCGAAGGATGGACTGTTTCTGTCTGTGTAAACATCCCAAAGGATGGACTGGCTGTCTGGTGTAAACATCCCAAAGGATGGACTGTGGCTGTCTGTGTAAACATCCCAAAGGATGGACTGTGGCTGTCTTGTGTAAACATCCCAAAGGATGGACTGTTGCTGTCTGTAAAACATCCCAAAGGATGGGACTGTGGCTGCCTTGATGGACCCTTTGCAGGAGAGTTGTTTATTTGTATATGCCAGGGCAAAAGCAGAATTTCTGTTCAACACATCTGCTTCAAGAACAGCGCAGATTTATGAAGAAAAAAAAAAAAAAGAAAGAAAAAAAAAAAAAAAAAAAAGGCTGATGGGAAAGTAGACAGAAAGATGAAAAGCAGGCTGAAAAGCAGAAGCAGAACGTAATGGAGCATACCTTGAAACCAACATTGCTCTGTATGTGATGTATGATTTGGCATCCAGAGGGTTTAAAAATGATCTCCAAGTCGATAATCTCCACTAACATGAACATACTAGCCAAGGAATCGGGCAGAAGACTGCCTCACTGCCTTCGTTTTAGATGGGATCTTGGCATGGGAGATTTTCCTATCAGCCTTTTTTTGTCTGTTTTTGTTTTACACTACTGTGCATAAACTCCAAAGGATTGGACTTGTTTTGTGTATATGGTTTGTGTGTATGTGTGCACATATGCACATTCATCATGTATGTATAGATTATGTGGCTTGTGGGTTCATGTCAGTGCAGTGTGTGTGCATGTGTGTGTGTGTGTGTGTGTGTGTGTGTGTGTGTGTGTGCCTACACATGCATTTTGATAAATGTGTATAGAATGCATAGCATGTCTGTACATGCGTGTACAGTGTGCAAGGACCAGTGGTGCCAGAAGAGGACCAATCCCAGCAGTCACTACTTGTGGAAACGAGAAGAAATATCTATGACAATGACGAGTTTGACGTCTTCAACAATCCATCTGTTGACGTCCATCGCATTCACAAGGGGAAAAAGTCAGTGAAGAAATAGCAGTCATTGTTGACTTCATGTTTGTGATGTCCATCACTTACCCTTGGATGAAAGAAGGGGTGGGGGTGGGTGGGGAGGTTTTGGATGTTTGTGGCTCTTTCAGTGTGAATTGTACCAGCACTTTCTGGAGGTTCTGTGTCAGAACTGTCCTCTTTCTTGTCTCTCCTTTTCACAAGATTTAGGGGGGAGGTGGGGGAAAGAAAGTACTTTGTGTACTGTCGTTAATGGTTCTTCCGCCTTATGGCCTTGTTAATTGTTACATTTTACAATATGCCAGCTGCATGGTTGTAATGTAGCAACATAGTGCTGAGAATGTTAAAGCTGTTCTGATTGGACACAAACTTTCCTTTCTGCAGTGTCTCTTTGCCAAGGTCCTTTTCATGCTCTTTTTAAGAAAGGTTCATTTTGAGTACTTTTTTCCCAGTAAGAATATACTTGGTAATAATGTTTTGGTTCTTTTTTATTTAACCTTGGGATGCAAAAACTGAGTGGACTGGGGGTTCCCCACGGCGTAACCTACTTTTTACAGTGGTAAAACTGTCAACAGGTGAGCTGCTGCGCTGTGAATTGTTTCACGTGGTATTGCTGTGCGAGGTGGTTTTGTGAGGGCAGGCTATTTCCTCCCAGGATCAGGTATGATCTGATGATGCTCCTGAAAGTGTCAGGATGATCTGATGATGCTCCTGAAAGTGTCAGGAATGATCTGATGATGCTCCTGAAAGAGTCTGGAATGATCTGATGATGCTCCTGAAAGAGTCTGGAATGATCTGATGATGCTCCTGAAAGAGTCCTATGTGGTCAACTGAAGTGTAATACATTGAGGCTAAAAATTCTTTAAAAAAAAGTTCCTACAGTATGAACTTAACACTGGATAACATTCTGTTTGGCCAAACTCTTATGGTTTGTGTACAGATGTGATACAGGGTATCACCCCTATTCACTTATAGTTTGTATATGGATGTAACTGTGGATGTCATTCCTGTTTAGCCAAGTTGTTATAGTTAGTATATGGATGGAACTGTGGATGTCGTTCCTGTTTAGCCCAAGTTCTTATAGTTAGTATATGGATGGAACTGTGGATGTCGTTCCTTTCTAGGCAAGTTTCTTATAGTTAGTATATGGATGAAACTGTGGATGTCGTTGCTGTTTAGCCAAGTTCTTATAGTTAGTATATGGATGGAACTGTGGATGTCATTTCTGCTGGGCCAAGTTCTTACAGTCAGCATTTTGTTGGAACTTGGCATATGATTCCTATAGGGCCAAGTTCATATAGCTGGTGTCTAGACAAGAAGTGGTGGTGTGGTAGGGTGGGAGGGGTGGTGTGGTGGTGGTGGAGAAGACGGAGTAAAGGGCTTAAGGTTGCAGTGGGAGGAATCCCTGAAAACAAAAGACCATCCCTACAGCTGTATCTTGTACAGACCACTCTTCATACCAGTGTTCATTCGTACATATACTGAAATGTGTAAGGAGTGTTGATGCATGGTGCTTCTTTGTGTCTGATCATTGTGCTTTTTTTTATGTATGTAGGTGTAAAGGTTTGGGGAGAGGTTGGAATAGAAGAAGGGAGGGGGCAGGAGAGGGGAAGGTGTTCAGGAGGTAGATGCATAGATTTAAGAGGGAAGGAGGAGTAGCGAGGGGGAGGGGGGGGCGGGGGGGGCTTTTTTTCTATGATAATTCACATCTAGCTTTAGTGCTTTAAAGAGTAAGCAATGTACACACTTTGCCCAATCCACCCACCCTTGCCTTTACCTCATGCCCCCCCCCCCCCCACTCTCTCTCTGTCTCTCTCTCTCTCTCTCTCTCTCTCTCTCTCTCTCTCTCCTCCCCCTCACACACACACACACACACACACACACACACATATATGCACACTGTACTGACATTTATTTCCCATTGGTCACAGGAACGTGGACGAGACAGTTCTGGACGACAAAGACAGTGTGAAGGAGTTGAAATCGCTGTACGACGCCTATGGTAGCATGGATGTTAGTAGTATGTACGACCCCCATGTGTACGATGATGAATACGATGACACCTACGACACCAACAACGTGGGTGCTGACGACGCAGACTCTGCCGATGAGCTGACCCATCGCAGGTTAGTCTGCCAGTGCTGTGTGCAATTCTTCAGATGCTATCATGACCGAAGAAGTTCTATTTATGGGTTGGTTGTCTGTCCACCATGCTGATGATAGTACCAAGTTTGAAGCACAGACATGGTGGTCTACTCTTGCGCAAAGGCTTTGTGCAGGCAGTGAGTTGCCCTCACTGAACAGCATACAGTAACAAGCTGGTGTATGTGATAACCTTAGAGGGCAGTTCAGCCAGCTGAATGATCTGTGGCAGGCAGTGAGTACTGTGCCCAGGGTGGAGTTTTCGCCGGTGGGCTCTGCACGGGCTGGTACACCCATGGGGATGCTACTTTAAAGCTGTTGCGAGTTGCATCCTGTAGCCTGATTTACCTCTGTTCAGGAGCAGTTATGTCCCTTGATATCTTAATGGAGTGTCCTGTGCGTGCCTGTACCCGTTGTCAACACAGCGCAGGCCTCCAAGGGTGGTACAGGACTGCTCTAAAGGCAGGTGAGGACAGTGCTTCTCTGGGTCCTCCCCAGCACCTTCGGGTGTTTCTTTTCTCTGTGCCCAGAGTGGTCAGACTTGGGGAAGTAGATGGGACTCCATTGAAGATGGATTATGGAACAGCAGGAATGACCCTGCGCCCTCTTCATCTGTGCAGGGGAATGCATGGCTGTCCCGGAAAGTTGATTTTAGAAGCCACTGTCCCGGAAATCCCAGATTTGCAACACGCGTCCTGGAAGAAAAAATTGGGCGTCCTGGAGTGAGTAGACGTAATACGCATGTGCACGAAAAAAAAACACACTTCGCTTTCACTTTCAAGTCAGAACATGGCGTCAAAGAGGAGACATGATGTCGACACAGAGTCGGATTCTGACTCTTCGGATGGGTCAGAAAGGAGTAAAAAGAAGAAGAAAACGACCGTGAAGCAAGGCTGTGTCTTCAAAAAAAGAATTCTCGGAAAAAGTGGCCTTGTCTGCAACAAAGGAGGAAAAGAGTTTCGTCTATCTTGACACTGTTCTGTCCCTGATTTTACAGATTTGTCCTTGATTTCTGTCTGTATTGCCCCTGAAAGCAAATTTTGGGGTAGGCATGCCTGAATGTCATTGTTTTGTTTCAGGTGTGATAACATATGTATTCCTGTCAACTGCCAGAAATTCCTCTTCATTTTCGAAAACATTCCTCTCAAGTCCCTTCAGAGGTTGGCAACTCTGAACATTATGAAGTATGGACGTCGTTTGATTTGACCATGCACTTACATACACCGGCATAACGCCCACATTGTTATGGGGAAGGAACAGTGCAGATAGTAAGGACCCAGTCACATAGTGGGTCTGTAACAAGTGTGCCTTGCTTTGATGTGAGAGGCCAGCTGTTGATGGTCATAATAATTTAGAAATGTCAGAGAACCTCCGTGTAGATTCCATCCAGTTGAAGGTCTGTGCTACATCGGCAGCAATTTGGCAGACACAAAATATATGTGTGGACAGTGTATGTGATGCATAGAAAAGCTAAATCCATGATGTTAGTAATTGTATGGACAGGGTATGTGAGTCATAACAGAACTTAACCCATGATGTTGGTAATCGTGTGGACTATGAATGAGGTCGCACCACATGATGCTTCTCAGCATCTTGACAACCGGACCATTTTCTGTTTTATATGTGTGCATGTGGATATTTCCTCTGTGTGTGAAACATGTGGGCGTCTTTGAACAGGCCATTCACAGTACCCCAGGTGTTGCGCAAACCACAACAGAAAGCAAGTGGAATCTGACTCATCATCAGAGGAGGTAACCCATCCTGCTTTCTTTCTTCCTGTCTTCCCTCTGAATCTCTCATATTCTAGTTTTGAAGTGAGGTGACTGTAAGTGGAAATCAAAATACATTTTAAGAATAATTCTAAAAACAGGGACAAACAAATTACAAGACAAAACGTGACGCGTTTCAACTTCTTAGGTCTTCTTCAGGCAAAATGCACAACATTCAGGATAATGAAAATGAAGGATGAGCAATCACTTTTCATATTCGGTGCAAGATGGGTGTAGGGCCAAATATGAAAAGATCATCTTGCACCGACTATGAAAATATAAGTGATTGCTTGTTCTTCGTTTTCATTATCCTGAATAATTTTTTCTTGCCTGAAGAAGACCTAAGAGGTCAAAACATGTGTTTTATCTGGTTATTAGTTTGTCCTTGTCACTAAGAACTCTTCTTAAACTTTCTCTCCCATTCTGCCCTTTCCTCACCAACCTAACCCCGTCCTGGGGGAGGAGGAGGAAGGGTAGCAGAGGAAGGATGGGGGATGACCCTCAGTGGGATGGATATCTGTTACAGATGTCAGTTGTTGAGCTGCGACATACATCTGCTGTTAGATCTGTCTGAGAAGTCAGTTGTTTAGCTGTGACATACATCAGCTATTACATCTGTCTGAGAAGTCAGTTGTTGAGCTGTGACATACATCTGCTGTTACATCTGTTTGAGAAGTCAGTTGTTTAGCTGTGACATACATCTGCTGTTACATCTGTCTGAGAAGTCAGTTGTTGAGCTGTGGCAATCTAACCCGGTCCTGGGGAGAAGCAGTAGCAGAGGAAGGATGGGGCATGATAGACATGTTACACATGTCAGTTGTTTAGCTGTGACATGCTCTGATGTTGGATCAATCTGATAAGTCAGTTGTTTAGCTGTGACATGCATCTGCTGTTATCTCTGTCTGATAAGTCAGTTGTTTAGCTGTGACATACATCTGCTGTTATCTCTGTCTGATAAGTCAGTTGTTTAGCTGTGACATACATCTGCTGTTACATCTGTATGATAGGTGTTAGGGATGGCTGCAGTTTAGCTTTGACATATTAAAGTGCAGACAGGTCTGTTTTGATACATGTTAAGGATGTCTTTTGTTCAGCTATGATGTACATATGCTGATAGTTCCATTTGATGTGTTTAGGGTGTCTTTTGTTTAGCTATAACATATGTAGTTCTGTTTCATACATGTTATGGATGTCTGTAGTTTAGCTATGACATGTATATGCTGATAGTCCTTTTTGATATGTATTAAGGATGTGTGTAGTGTAGCTATGACACATTAATTTGATATGTGTTAAGGATGTGTGTAGTATAGCTATGACACATTAATTTGATATGTGTTAAGGATGTGTGTAGTATAGCTATGACACATTAATTTGATATGTGTTAAGGATGTCTGTAGTTTAGCTATGGCACATTAATTTGATATGTGTTAAGGATGTGTGTAGTTTAGCTATGACACATTGATTTGATATGTGTTAAGGATGTGTGTAGTTTAGCTATGGCACATTAATTTGATATGTGTTAAGGATGTGTTTAGCTATGACACATCAGTTCAGATAGGTCAACCAGTGACGGAGGCAGCTTTTAGGGCTGCCAAGTGTTACGGGTTTGGTAAAGCATGCTACACTTTTGTCAGCCATGCTACATTGCTACTTCTTGTTATGAAGTGTTTTGTTTAGAAGGAAAAAGATGGAAGAAAAGGGTGTTTTATGGACTTAATGCTGGCTGAAACCAAATCGAGGCAGAGTAGAGCTGCAGACTGTAGGTCATGGAAAGAGATTGCCAAGTTCAATGAGAAGAAGAAAAAGCAGATGAGAAATTGCTAAAAAACGATTACCATTTTGCCATCTTATTGGCTTGTTATGTTGTGGGCCTTTTTTTTTTTTTTTTTTTTTTTTTTTTTGTAGGTCAAGTCAAAAACTTGCAATAGCTATTGAGAGATAATCTGTCTTCAAAGTCTGTTAACATGTTATGTGAGGAGTGAAGTTTGGCTGAACGTGCTCTGGAGTCTGACTTGTCACATCTTGCATTGAACTGGACAAAGAGAAGGGACTGCTCATTCATTTTTCATTGTCTTCAGTGTTGTGTTTTTTGCCTGAAAAGACCTAACAGGTCAAAACACATTATGATTTGTCTTGTGGTTCGTTTGTCTATGTTTTTTGGCGGAGCCTTATAAATGATTTTAAAGATTTGTCATATTACATACGAGTATGGTGCTTAGGTTTGAATACTCCATTGAAAATATGAAAATGCTACACTTTTATGAAAATGCTACACTTTTATGAAAGTGCTACACTTTTTGCTTTTGAGACCTTGGCAGCTCCGTACTTTGTACATGTATGTAGAGTATGTTATAACACAAAAAAGAAATAATACCTTGTAGCATTGTGTGTACTTTGTACATGTATGTAGAGTGTGTTATAACACAAAAAACGAAATACACTTTTAGCTTTGTGCTGTGCACGCATGGAGAGTATGTTATAACACAAAAAAGAAGTACACTTGTACATAGCCTTGTGTGTTCTTTGTACATGTATCTAGAGTATGTTATAACACAATATAACAAATATACACTTGTAGCATCATGAAAAATATGTATTTTGCCATGCAGACTCATATATGTCTGATGGTGTTGTAATCTCAGGTGAATACATGTGCATGTAAAGTGTTATGTTAATACATGTGTATGTCATGGTGTTGTGTTATGTTAACACATGTGTATGTCATGGTGTTGTGTTATATTAACACATGCGTATGTCATGGTGTTGCGTTATGTTTTAATGCATGTGTATGTCAAGGTGTTGTGTTATGTTAACACATGCATATGTCATGGTGTTGTGTTACGTTAATACATGTGTATGTCATGGTGTTGTGTTATGTTAATACATGTGTATGTCATGGTGTTGTGTTAATACATGTGTATGTCATGGTGTTGTGTTATATTAACACATGTGTATGTCATGATGTTGTGTTATATTAACACATGTGTGTGTCATGGTGTTGTGTTATATTAACACATGTGTATGTCATGATGTTGTGTTACGTTAATGCATGTGTATGTCATGGTGTTGTGTCATGTTTATACACGTGTATGTCATGGTGTTATGTTAATACATGTGTATGCCATGGTGTTGTGTTAATACATGTGTATGCCATGGTGTTGTGTTAATACATGTTTATACCATGGTGTTGTGTTAATACACATGTGTATGTCATGGTGTTGTGTTAATATATGTGTATACATGGTGTTGTGTTAAGACCTGTGTATGTGTTATGTTAACACATGTGTATATCATGGTGTACCATTATGTTAATACATGTGTATGTCATGCTGTAGAGATGTTAACACATGTGTGTGTCATAGTGTTGTTATGTTAACTTAGTTAAGACGTGTGTATGTCATAGCGCGTAGTGATGTTATGTAACATAGTTAAGACGTGTGTATGTCATGTGCAGTATTATGTTAATGCATGTGTGTATCATGGTATAGCGTTATGTTAATGCATATGTATGTCATAGTGTAGTGATGTTAACCCATGTGTATGTCATAGCATAGTGATGTTAACACATGTGTATGTCATAGTGTAGAGATGTTAACCCATGTATGTGTCATAGTGTGGTGATGTTAACACATGTGTATGTCATAGTGTAGTGATGTTAACACATGTGTATGTCATAGTGTAGTGACGTTAACACATGTGTATGTCATAGCGTAGTGATGTTAACACATGTGTATGTCATAGTGTAGTGACGTTAACACATGTGTATGTCATAGCGTAGTGATGTTAACACATGTGTATGTCATAGTGTAGTGATGTTAACACATGTGTATGTCATGGTGTAGTGATGTTAACACATGTGTATGTCATGGTGTAGTGATGTTATGTTAACTTAGTTAAGACGTGTGTATGTCATGGTCTACTGATGTCCTGTTTTAATTCCTATCTCTACATAAAAACCTCTGTTAATGAGTCGATTCTCAGGTACAGTGACTCGTATTTCACAAGCGCCAGAACTTTGAGGAATTATCTTTCACACCGTTATTCTTTGGTCCACTTCTAAAGAACAACTTCTTCCTATTCCGACAAGTAACTGACCTATCCAGAACAACTTTCTTATGTGTGTGATGGTTGGGGAGAGTGGCCAGTGATGGTTAGGGAGAGTGGCCAGTGGTGGTTGGGGAGAGTGGCCAGTGATAGTTGGGGAGAGAGGCCAGTGATAGTTGGGGAGAGTGACCAGTGATGGTTGGGGAGAGTGGCCAGTGATGGTTGGGGAGAGTGGCCAGTGATGGTTGGGGAGAGTGGCCAGTGATAGTTGGGGAGAGTGGCCAGTGATGGTTGGGGAGAGTGACCAGTGATGGTTGGGGAGAGTGGCCAGTGATGGTTGGGGAGAGAGGCCAGTGATGGTTGGGGAGAGTGGCCAGTGATGGTTGGGAGAGTGGCCAGTGATGGTTAGGGAGAGTGGCCAGTGATGGTTAGGGAGAGTGGCCAGTAATGGTTAGGGAGAGTGGCCAGTGATGGTTAGGGAGAGTGGCCAGTGATGGTTGGGGAGAGTGGCCAATGATAGTTGGGGAAAGTGGCCAGTGATGGTTAGGGGAGAGTTGCCAGTGATGGTTAGGGAGAGTGGCCAGTGATGGTTAGGGAGAGTGGCCAGTGATGGTTAGGGAGAGTGGCCAGTGATGGTTAGGGAGGGAGAGTGGCCAGCGTCAGCCTCTTCACAACCCTCGGGGTGAGCCTTGAAGCCCTCGGACTTCCAACAAACTTTCACTGCCGCCATTTTTGTTCGTCACTGAATGAGGCCTGGCCATACATTCAGAAACTTCTATTTTAAGGTATGCAGCATGACAGTAGACTCATGTGAAGAAGGGATGGGGAGTTCTAAATATGAATTCAATTATTCTTTTGTACAAACGCATGACTAATTTTTTTTATGAGTTGTGAGCGTATTCATGTTCTGTGAACAGCAGATCAGCCTACCTCCCTCTAAAACTCTCTGTCTACAAAAGCTCAGTTGTCATGACATTTCCCAGGTCATTTTAGACAAGTTCCACAGTCATGACATTCTGCTGACGGTGTGCAGGAGGAAAAGCCGAGGGACCAGTTTGTCATGACATTTCCCTGATCATTTTAGACAAGTTCCAGTCTGTTACAATAATAGTCTGTTGATGGTGTGCAGGAGGAAAAGCCCAGGGACCAGTTCGTCCAGGACCCGGCCAAGCTGCGTGAACAGCAGGAGCAGAGACATGCCGCCAAGAACCGCCGCGCCCCGCCGCCACAGCGGGATGTCAAGGGCAAGGCCAAAGGTCAGGGTCAGACAGAGGAAGTGCTGCGGAACCGGAGGTTCAAGGAGATGAACAAAGGAGCTCGCGCCAACCACAACCGCCGGGCCCATGGCAGACAAGAAGCACAGCAAAGGGATGTTCTGAGTGGCTGGGGGTTTCTGTGGACAGCGTGGACGATGAGTGGGACAGTCTGTGGGGGCTGGCTGCCGTGTTCAGGGGCCAGGAGGAACCTTCCAGCGAAGGTGAAAGTGCACAGTGGATATTGTGACAACCTCTTCGCTGGGCGCCGTTCCAGCCACATTTGTTGGAGTGGACTTTACAGCAGTCCCCATCTCTCTCCCCTCCCCCACCCCTTCCTCTGTCCCTCTCCTCTATTCCCCACCCATTCTGTTTCCTCCCTAGCATAGGAGAATCTTGTGCAAGAAAAGTCCATGAATAGTGTGTGCCTGTAACCCCCTGTCTCCCACTGCCTGTATCCCCCTGTCTCCCACTGCCTGTATCCCCCTGTCTCCCACTGCCTGTATCCCCCTGTCTCCTGTATCCCCCTGTCTCCCCATGGCCTGTATCCCCCTGTCTCCCACAGCCTGTATCCCCCTGTCTCCCACGGCCTGTATCCCTCTGTCTCCCACGGCCTGTATCCCCCTGTCTCCCCACGGCCTGTATCCCCCTGTCTCCCACTGCCTGTATCCCCCTGTCTCCCACGGCCTGTATCCCCCTGTGTCTCCCACTGCCTGTATCCCCCTGTCTCCCATGGCCTGTATCCCCCTGTCTCCCACGGCCTGTATCCCCCTGTCTCCCACGGCCTGTATCCCCCTGTCTCCCACGGCCTGTATCCCCCTGTCTCCCCACTGCCTGTATCCCCCTGTCTCCCACTGCCTGTATCCCCCTGTCTCCCATGGCCTGTATCCCCCTGTCTCCCACGGCCTGTATCCCCCTGTCTCCCACGGCCTGTATCCCCCTGTCTCCCACGGCTGTATCCCCCTGTCTCCCATGGCCTGTATCCCCCTGTCTCCCACGGCCTGTATCCCCCTGTCTCCCACGGCCTGTATCCCCCTGTCTCCTGTATCCCCCTGTCTCCCACGGCCTGTATCCCCCTGTCTCCCACGGCCTGTATCCCCCTGTCTCCTGTATCCCCCTGTCTCCCACGGCCTGTATCCCCCTGTCTCCCACGGCCTGTATCCCCCTGTCTCCTGTATCCCCCTGTCTCCCACGGCCTGTATCCCCTGTCTCCCACTGCCTGTATCCCCCTGTCTCCCACTGCCTGTATCCCCCTGTCTCCCACGGCCTGTATCCCCCTGTCTCCCACGGCCTGTATCCCCCTGTCTCCCACGGCCTGTATCCCCCTGTCTCCCACGGCCTGTATCCCCCTGTCTCCTGTATCCCCCTGTCTCCCACGGCCTGTATCCCACTGTCTCCTGTATCCCCCTGTCTCCCACGGCCTGTATCCCACTGTCTCCCACTGCCTGTATCCCCCTGTCTCCCACTGCCTGTATCCCCCTGTCTCCCACGGCCTGTATCCCCCTGTCTCCCATGGCCTGTATCCCCCTGTCTCCTGTATCCCCTGTCTCCTGTATCCCCCTGTCTCCCCATGGCCTGTATCCCCCTGTCTCCCACGGCCTGTATCCCCCTGTCTCCCACTGCCTGTATCCCCCTGTCTCCCACGGCCTGTATCCCCCTGTCTCCTGTATCCCCCTGTCTCCTGTATCCCCCTGTCTCCCATGGCCTGTATCCCCCTGTCTCCCACGGCCTGTATCCCCCTGTCTCCTGTATCCCCCTGTCTCCCACGGCCTGTATCCCCCTGTCTCTCCCACGGCCTGTATCCCCCTGTCTCCCACTCCTTGTCCACCCCAAAAAACTCATATATATGAAAACAGTTACATTTGCAGATTAGTGCACTTGCTTCAGCTGTCTGTGAATGAAATGAAATCATATCAAACTAAAATAAAAAATTGAAAAAAAAGTGCAGGAAGACTTACAGAGAGAGAGAGAGAGAATGTTTATAGGTTTGTGTGTGTGTGTATGTGTGAATGGGCATTCACAAATGTATGTGTTTCCATATATTACTCACTGGCCTATACCCACATCTACTCCTCTTAGGTAAGATGGAGTCTATTGATGAAAAGAATGTTTGTGAATTAATTTTTTTTGTGTCTTTATTATCATCTCTTACAGGGATTGGGGTGGGAGCGTAGTGTGTGTGTGTGTGTGTGTGTGTGTGTGTGTGTGTGTGTGTGTGTGTGTGTGTGTGTGTGTGTGTGTGTGAGAGAGAGCAATTGTGGAAATAGCTATTTTTGATTAATTCCTCAATGGATGAGCAAACCTTTTTTTTTTTTTTTTTTTTTCCGTTTTAATTCAAACATCATGAACTAGAAGGGGAGTGAAGAGAGCGCTGACCTCTGCTGAATTAGAAATGGAAAATCATCTTGCATTGAGGGAAGTAAGTAGGTCAGAACTGAGAGTTACATCCCATGTTTTTTTTGTGTGTCATGCAATACGGATGATACGGAAACACAAAATATCAAAGTTTGCATGATTAGAAAATCGTACTATTCCACAGTATAGCATTGCTGTATGATAGTAAGAGACTTTCAGGAGAAGTGGACAGCACACAGTCTTCAGAGACAACGCCCTCCTCATCCCCTCCCTGTACTGCAAGAGTTTCAGACCTGAACTCCTCAGGCTCCGAGGGAGTGAGACTAGCTGGCATCTCAAAGCTGGTCAGCATCTGAAGCCAAGTCAGCTTGTGATGGATGTCATACCAACTGTGTCTGTGTGCATGCATGCATGCTGGAGTGTGTGTGTGTGTGTGTGCATGCATACTGGAGTGTGTGTGTGTATGCATGCTGGAGTGTGTGTGTGTGTGTGTGTGCATGCATGCTGGAGTGTGTGTGTATGCATGCTGGAGTGTGTGTGTGTGTGTGTGTGCATGCATGCTGGAGTGTGTGTGTGTGTGTGTGCATGCATGCTGGAGTGTGTGTGTGTGTGTGTGTGTGTGTGCATGCATGCTGGAGTGTGTGTGTGTGTGTGTGTGTGCATTCATGCTGGAGTGTGTGTGTGTGTGCATGCTGGAGAGTGTGTGTGTGTGTGTGCATGCATGCTGGAGTGTGTGTGTGTGTGAATGCATGCTGGAGTGTGTGTGCATGCATGCTGGAGTGTGTGTGTGTGTGTGCGTGCATGCTGGAGTGTGTGTGTGCATTCATGCTGGAGTGTGTGTGTGTGTGCATGCATTCATGCTGGAGTGTGTGTGTGTGCATGCATGCATGCTGCAGTGTGTCTGTGTGCATGCATTCATGCTTCAGTGTGTCTGTGTGCATGCATTCATGCTGGAGTGTGTGTCTGTGTGCAGGCATTCATGCTGCAGTGTGTCTGTGTGCAGGCATTCATGCTGCAGTGTGTCTGTGTGCATGCATTCATGCTGGAGTGTGTCTGTGTGCAGGCATTCATGCTGCAGTGTGTCTCTGTGTGCATGCATTCATGCTGGAGTGTGTCTGTGTGCAGGCATTCATGCTGCTGCAGTGTGTCTGTGTGCAGGCATTCATGCTGCAGCGTGTCTGTGTGCATGCATTCATGCTGGAGTGTGTCTGTGTGCAGGCATTCATGCTGGAGTGTGTCTGTGTGCAGGCATTCATGCTGGAGTGTGTCTGTGTGCAGACATTCATGCTGGAGTGTGTCTGTGTGCATGCATTCATGCTGGAGTGTGTCTGTGTGCATGCATGCATGCTGGAGAGTGTCTGTGTGCATGCATGCTGGAGTGTGTGTGTGTGCATGCTGGAGTGTCTGTGTGCATGCATGCATGCTGGTGTGTGTGTCTGTGTGCATGCATGCTGCTGGAGTGTGTTTTTGGGGGCAGGGGAAGAGGGTGAAGGCAGGAGAGAGAAAAAGGAGAAATGGTAATCTAGAGATGGAGACCGAGGTAAGGAGGTACACACACACACACACACACACACACACACACACACACACACACTTGAGAGAAAGAAGCTCAGATTATAGGTATGTTACATTTCATTGAAAGGGGATTTTGCCAACTCGGTGATAATAATACGGCAAGGGAATGCACTTTCAAAAAAAAAAGGGGTCAAAATAAAAACATCAGCTCGACCTATTTGATATGCAGTACAAACAACACCGACACGAGAATTTGTGGCAATGTGTCTTCTTCACATGTCCCAGACCCCAGATGTTAAGAGTTCGTCACACAATGTCTCCCCCATGGCTGCCAAGAGAGTGGCCATGGAGCAAAGAGGAATGGACCAGAACGGACAGTTCAACTGTGTCTTGGGTGGTAGACTTGACGTAACACATGGACTCGACAGACTGGTATTCTGATGTTCGTTTCTCCTTTATTCAACCAAAACTTCACCAAGAAAGATAATGATACCATCACCAATAGCAACAGTAACAGTTAGAAAGACACATGGGAGAGAATAGACCTCGACCAGATGCAGTCTTTTTCTTTCCTTCCCCCCCCCCCCCCCCCCCAAATGGTATTTTCCTTCTTAGATTCGGTCTGTAATCTACATCCATACCAACTGCGACTTCAGAGATGACAATGTACATTTGAAGCCTGATTTTTTTTTTTTTTTTAAACATAGGGGTTATGCATAGTAACCCCTCCCCCCTCCCCCACTCCCTATAAATTTTGAAAATATGAAAGCATTATGCATCTTACACTTAAAAAAAAAAGAATGTGGATCTGCTTGTGTTCCAGATCTGCAGGGAAATTTAACGGGTCAGGGCAGTCTCTCGTGATCCACTTCCACACCCAAATTAGCAGGTTAGGGCTGCATCACACGAGAGCTGTAAAACAGCACTTTGTGCCGAAACAAGTGTGCAGCATGGTGTTTCATGCATTTCCCTTCAGACTTGGCTCCGAAATACCCGCTGCACCAAAACTATGAGACTAATGCGTTTTTGTCATGGAAACATTGTCGTGTGACTTGACCCTTAGTTCTCACTGTCATGTGTGATGTGGGCCTTGATTCCTTATTGTCGTGTAACTTGAGCCTCAGTTCTGGTGCCACCTTGTGTGTTTCTTCCCAAGTTTTGCTGACATCATTTCAGTAGTTTATGCAACATCTTGCAGGCTGACAGACAGACAAACAGACGCAGGTGGAAATATTACCTGCTTGCTGGGGAGGTAACAACTGGTTGAACATATTCACAAATCCTTTTAGAAGGTCCATCTCAACCACATCTTATTTATAGTTGAGGTTGAAGTTCCACACTGTTTTCTCAAAGCAAAACAAAACAGGAGGAAACACCACCCCCCCCACCCCCACCCAAAAAAAAAAAAAAAAAAAAAAAAAAAAAGAAAAAATAGAAAAAAAAAGAAGAAACTGAAAAAAAAGAAACTAAAACGACATTATTGTCTAAAAAGATATTTTCACTGATGTAATTAAAGAGTTATCTTCTGTCTGATTCATTGGATTCTGTATAGAGTTTCAATGGACTAAATAATCTGTTGTTCTTTTCGTTGTTTTATCTTCTCTTTTTTTCTTCCTTTCTTTCCTTCTTTTCTTTTCTTTTTTGAAAATCTTTCTTTCTTTCCTTAACAATCATCACTCTTCTTATTTTCTGATTGTTATTAATTCTTCTGATCTTTTGCTGGTTCACTTTTTTTGTGTGATTTCCTGGAGCTGCCCTTAGGAAATCTTCGTATTGTACATGAGATTAAGATTTAAATAAACATTTATGATAGATTAAAAAAGTGTATGTAATACCTCCTCCAAACAACATGGACAAACGAATCGCAAGACAATACACGACGCGTTTCGACCTTTTAGATCTTCTTCTTCAGGCAAGATAAACAACACTCAAGACAACTAAAACGAAGAACGAGCTATCACTTATCAGTCTTCAGTCCTTAATCTCTTTGTTATTTGGCATTAATTAATGATCGGTCCTGCAATGTTATTGCTGTTGTATGCTTCACGTCTTTTTAAATACTACTCTGGGCATCCTTAGCTGGAAGAAAGAATGCAGAATTTGAAACAAATTATCAAAAAGAAGGGAAAAAAAAAAAACCTTTTCAAGGGGGCTATGGATGAATTCTTATTTCTTAACATGCCGGTATGATTTGATCATCTTTACACCACTTGTGCGTTTGTAATTAAGTCTCGATGTAATCAAGTCTTTTCATGTTTTTACGCTGTAGAGGCATGTCGCGTGCACGGAAGCCATGTTAGGTCTTCCAGAATTTTCACACAAGAGGGGCCGTATCGTCTCTTGCTGTATCCATGTCTGTGTCTATGACTGTGCTTGCTACAGTGGTGGAATCGGCATCCTCTGTTGCGTCTGTATCATCATTGCTCATGTCATCGCTTTCCGTCTCGCCTTCAACCTCATCTTGACTGTTGTCGTCAGTCTCGCCTTGATCGTTGCTATCCTCGTCCTCGTCAACGGTCTCGTCTTCATCGTCGCTGTCTTCGTCTTCGTCAACGGTCTCGTCTTCATTGTCGCTTTCCTCGTTCTCGTTGCTCTCCTCAAACTCGTCGTCGGCCCCGTCATCGTTGTCGTTGTCCTGGCTGTCTTCTGTTTGGTCACCGTACTCCTCGTTGTCCACATCATCGTTGACTTCGTTGTCATACCCGCTCTTTTCTGTGGCCAGAAAACTGACCCGAGTGTTCTGCAGCACCCTGGGGGGAAAAAAGGTCACATTGTGCAGTGTCAAAGGTCAGAATATGGAGGGTCAAAGGTTGATAAAATCGAATGTTAAAAAAGATCACAACATAACCCAAGTCATAGGGTGTGTGTGTGTGTGTGTGTGTGTGTGTGTGTGAAAGGATTGCGACAAATGTTAGGGGTATATCAGAAAAAGGTGAAGAAGTGGAGTGTTAAAAGTCACAAAGTGGAGTGTAAAATGTTCCAATGTGGAATGTTAAAAGTCACTATGTGGAGTGTAAAATGTTACAATGTGCAATGTTAAAAGTCACAATGTGGAGTGTAAAATGTTACAATGTGGAATGCTAAAAGTCACAATGTGGAGTGTAAAATGTTACAAAGTGGAATGTTAAGAATTGCAATGTGGAGTTTCAAATGTTCAGAGTACTTACATGTCAGCGAAAATGGGAACAGTCATTGTAAAGTGTTACAATGTCGACCATTAAAAGTTACAAGTGAGGTGTCCAAAGTCACAGTGCAGAATGTAAAAAATGTCACAAGGTGGTGTGTCCAAAGTCACAGTGCAGAATGTAAAAATGTCACAAGGTGGTGTGTCCAAAGTCACAGTGCAGAATGTAAAAATGTCACAAGGTGGTGTGTCCAAAGTCACAGTGCAGAATGTAAAAATGTCACAAGGTGGTGTGTCAAAAGTCACAGTGCAGAAATGTAAAAATGTTACAAGGTGGTGTGTCAAAAGTCACAGTGCAGAATGTAAAAATGTCACAAGGTGGTGTGTGTCCAAAGTCACAGTGCAGAATGTAAAAATGTCACAAGGTGGTGTGTCAAAAGTCACAGTGCAGAATGTAAAAATATCACAAGGTGGTGTGTCAAAAATTCATGGTACTTGCGTGTCCCGAAAAACTACATCACAGTGTCCAGTGTAAAATGTCACAATATGTGATTTCCTGTGTCAAGTAAATAATCGCAATGAGGTGTGTAAAAGGTCATGATGTGGAATTATCCATCAACATCATTGTGATACAGTGACGTTACTTTCGGCTGTCAAGAAGGATGGCTGTGCGGTGTGTACGCAGGCAGAACAGGTTGCACACCAGAAATTAATGCACCAAGGCCTTGCTTGCTTAGGGAGTTGAACTGGCGCTTGTAGGTTGTTTTGAGAAATTTTATTGTGTCTGAAAGTTGATTCACCTCATTTTCTCTCGTACTGTCATCAAAGTACAGGGTAGGTAGTTCCAAGCAGACACATGAAAATCAAAGAATGGGACTATTTGGGCACTTCCAGCTGGCGTAAAGATAGGGTCACGGAGGAGTGCAAAGGCCTGAAATGTGACGTCAACTGAGGAGAAGGTCATGGATTTGAAGATTGTGATTTCAGCGGAGAAAATCCCCCCAAACAAGGAAAAGGGAAG